>CM019715.1:16844646-17039646 GCA_009760885.1 Achatina immaculata
TCTCCATACTTGAGTTGAAACATTCCCATTTGTTGCCTAATTTCTCTTTTGGGTTTTGTCGTATATGTGTATATATATATATATATATATATATATATATATATATATATGAAAAAATGCTGCACAGGTAACACAGGTATTGACTGGGTACATGGGACCCAACTGGAAGATCTTGATTTTGCTGATGACATAACTCTTATCAGTAATAATGTGAACTCCATGCAAGAAAAAACAGATAGCCTGTCTTCACTGGCTGGCAAAATAGGACTTGAAATTAACAAGGACAAAACAAAAATAATGAAAATTCCCATCAATCAAAATGGAAGAATACACATAGAAGGGACAGATATTGAAGAAGTCAATCAATTTGCATACCTTGGCAGCTACATAGAGCAGGATGGTGACACTAGGAAGGAAGTTAGGATCAGAATTGCAAAAGCAGCATCAATCTTCAAGAATCTTGAGAACATATGGAATTCAAAAGTTATAAGCACAAAAACCAAGTTAAGACTATTCAATTCAAATGTAATATCCACCCTCATTTATGCATGTGAAAGCTGGAAAACAACTAAAGAAATAGAAAAGAAATTAGACTCTTTTGAAAACAAATGCCTCAGGAAAATACTCGACATCAAGTGGAATGAATTCAAGAGCACTGCAGAGATAAGACAGATGAGTGAACAACAACCAGTCTCACGGGTGATCAGGAAAAGGAGATGGACGTATGTTGGCCACTTGATGAGAAGAAATGAGCAGAGAATCCCAAAACAAGCTATCAAGTGGACCACAACAGGCCGAAGAAAAAGGGGCAGACCGCGTGAAACTCTGAAGAGAACATTATTAAGAGAGGCCAAGTTAACAGGCATAAAATCCTTTGTTGAGGTTGAAAGACTCGCCGAAGACAGGCACAATTGGCGAACTACTTTGCGAGCCCTATGTGACGTCTAACGGCACGGGAAGGATATAAGATATAAGATATATATATATATATATATTGCTCCATGCTCTCTTCTAAAAGGCATTCGTATCTGTTCTTCACTTTCACTGAATATTACTCTTTTAATTTTGTATTTCTTAGGACTGTAATGTCTGTTTTTAATGTCTTCTACTTCTTACTTTGTTTACTGTTCTTTAGCTGTACTTTCATTTTCATCACTACTGTGTTGTGATCTGCAATTATATCTGCCCCAGGGTAGGTTTTGTTGACGTAACATTATTTCTAAATCTGCCTTTGATCACTAGAAAATCAATCTGATTTCTTCTTGAGTCTCCAGGGCTTTTCCATGTTTATAAGTTCCTCTTCTCTTGTTTGTAAAATTTGTAACAGAATTAGTTGGTTTTCCTCACAGAACTGTATCAGTCTGTCCTCAAGTTCATTTCTTTTACCAAGTCCAGATTTTCCTCCCATGTCCTTAATACTTTCTCCTCCTCCTCCTTATGTGTTCATGCCCACCATTACTGTTAGAATTTATGTTGATTTGACATAATGCAAACCCTCTTTGTAGTTCCTCATAGTAAGCCTCTAGCTCTTCCTGTCCATATTCTTGTACTGGTGCATACGTCTGTAGATGGAAATGTTAAAAGGTTTTGCTTTTAGATTTAATAATCTCATTCTGTCGCTGTGCGTCTAATATCCACGTATGAATTTTTCCAATGGTCTTCTTATTAGTAAGCCTACGTGTCTTTGATGTTCCTCTCCTCCTGAATAGATAAATATGTGGTTCTCTTCCTTAACATACCCCGCGTCCTTCCATCTGGTTTCAGCTGCCCCTAATTAAATCCATACTGCCAACTTCCAAAATTAGATTTGCCAGTTTTCCACTTTAGTGCAGGGTTCTGATATTTCATGTTTCTATGTGTAGATGTTTCTTTCCAGCTTTTAGGCAACTGTTATCAGAGCATGCCCCCTCATTACATGACTTTGGTATATGCTCCCTCATTACATGACTTTGGGATATGCTCCCTCATTACATGACTTTGGTATATGCTCCCTCATTACATGACTTTGGGATATGCTCCCTCATTACATGACTTTGGTATATGCCCCCTCATTACATGACTTTGGTATATGCTCCCTCATTACATGACTTTGGGATATGCTCCCTCATTACATGACTTTGGTATATGCTCCCTCATTACATGACTTTGGTATATGCTCCCTCATTACATGACTTTGGTATATGCTCCCTCATTACATGACTTTGGGATATGCCCTCTCATTACATGACTTTGGTATATGCTCCCTCATTACATGACTTTGGTATATGCTCCCTCATTACATGACTGTAGGACATGCTCTCTTAATAGATGACTTTAGGACATGCTCGTCATTACGGCCTGCCCTAGTCCCTAGAAGTAAACTCTTTCCTGCTTGTATCTACAGCAGGCTCTGCTCCAGGGGTCCAAACTTTGCCAGTGTCGCTTGTTTCTTTGTCTGTTAAATCCCTTACTGTCTTTGGGTTTTATGTGGCAAGGTCGCTGTCTTTTCCATTCGCCGAAACGTTTCTCCAGCTAATCGTCGTGATCTGTAGCAGGCACTCCAGGAAGAGTGGGCACCCATCTCACAGGCGCACATCAGACATCTGATCACATCTATGCCCAGGAGATGCCAGTCGCTGATCGATGCAAGCGGAGGCCACATACCATACTAACTTGAGAACCCTTGGGACTAACACATTCTCGTCACACAGATGCAAGAAACTGTCAAGTGATTGTTTAAACCCTTAGGTATTATTGTCTGCAATTTGAAAATTTTATTCGTTCAATTTAAAAAGCTATAGAATATCAAAGTTGTGGATAAAATTGGGTCATCAGTAGTTATGTTTGTTTGTTTGTTTGTTTGTTTTTTGGACAGTATAATTTATGAGGTATTACAATATATTAGAACTCTGTCCCTTTGACTAATCAGTCTAGCGCTTTAATATTACGCTTACAGAATTCTATCACAACCCTCTGTAGTAGCATGAGTGTCTTGTCTCATAATGGGCAGTATGGAAAGGATCTTGCCGAGAGGATCTTGTTAAAAAAAAACACAAAGAGGCTTTTGACAGAAATTAGATATCTTATTTGGTAGTGTGTGCACTGTGTTTGAAAATAGATTTTTATAGATGAAATGGTTTTTTGCATATCTTTAAGCACAAATTAATGTGTATCCCAAGTTAGTAATGTATGACATCTGACGCATGTCTAAATTTGTTCAGACTTGACCTCATTAGTGAGAATGTATCACTTACTCCTCATTATCCAGTAAATTGAATATAAAACTGCACTGACGTAACAATCCAGTTGCAGCGTTAAATGACATTTTGTAACTTGAGCAAAAACTCTTCTACGATAATCCTTTACTCGGATCGATATGCACTATCTAATCCTCTTATGTTACTCTTCTAAGTTTATCACTCGCAACAAAAGCACACCTATCACACTTGCTACCTATTTTATTTACACATCCCAGCCTGCACTCGACACAGCATAACAAGGAAAATACATCTCCCACCCAGTGCCTCTCGTTCACACCCCTCCCCCGGGCTGTAGTAAGACACGTACACGTCAGACAAAAAGATACAACATCATAGTTTTAGTAATGATAATCCGACATGTTTTTTTTCTTCTTAATAGAACACGCTTATTAATATACATCTGAAAGTGCGGACTAAACAGTAGCTAAGTCGTAGACGCACACATCAAGGTATACAGAATTATTATCTGTTCATAAACTTGTGAAATCGTTCTTCGCTATATCCACATAAAATCTCTTTATGAAGCGACGTAGCTTGATCCACTTTCATGCAGTCTGACGGAAAGCCAATCCCACATCAGATCAATCTTTACCTGGTTATGCTCGATACTCTTCCCATCTTTCGTTGTTTTTCTAACGCTCTTTCGCTTTTTTCAGTTAGTCTACAACAACTATAAATATCTGTTCTCTTTATTTTACTCAAAGACTAAAACTAGCCAAGACCTTGTAGCACATTCATATTGAACATATATAATAGTTATAGTAGCAACAGACTGGTGTAACGTGATACTGTGTAAGTTTACATGCGGCTTGGTGGTGGTGGAGCATTATGAGAAACCTTCTTCATAGTTTCTCTCCTATAAATATGGGAAACCGCCACAGCTTGACCTTCATTCTTTTGCATGTCCTTTGCGGAACTTTGCCTCCCTAACAGCTCTCCTGTAGGCCTCTCGGTTGTGACCAAGATGGCCTGCTGCTGATGAATCCATTTGCAGATCAACAACGATGTCTTGCAGCCATCTTCGCCTTGGTCTTCCTCTCTTTCTTTTTCCCATTATGTACCCTTCCAAGACGGTTTTCTCTAGGTTATCATAACGTTTAATATGTTCATAATATTTAAGTTTTTTTTCTGTTTAATCCTCTTTACTAGCCAGCCTTCTTTAATATTAAGTTCTTGTAGTATGGATATATTTGTTCTTTTTTGTATCCATGATATTTGAAGAACTCTTCTATAGCATCTACATTCAAAAACATTTATGTGTTTCTCAGCTGATCTGTTAAGTGTCCAGGTCTCAAAGGCATATGTTGCGATAGGAAAGATGCATGCCCTTAAAATTTTATTTTTGTGATTCTGTCTGTTCCTCTCCACAGATTCTTTGCTTATTTTACTTTCTGAAGAGCGATAAATGTCCTCCTTTTAATTTTCCTCATTGTATCTCCATTATTAGCAGTGATCCAACTACACCTACTCATCCGATGTTATGCTTTTCCTAAACGTTTCAAGTTAGGATTAGCTACCGATATAATCCTTCCACAGGTTAAAGTAGCAGATTCTAAAAAAGGCCATTCTTATCACAGTGGCCTTGCTGTTTGTGGAGCAAATAAGATTTTTCATCACTGATTTCATTACGTACATTTTAACCTCTTAAGTGGAACAACTTTTTCTGTTGCATGTAAACGCTGCGTAAGCAGCTGGGAATTCCCATTGTTGCTAAATACTAGCACTAAGGCACGCCGTTAGGAGAAAATTCATTACTGGATCTTGATTCTCGATGAATTTGACATTCCTGTTTCTGATCATGCATTTCTTCGTTTCGTTTTTTATTTGCATGTTTCAACGCTCGTTTAAATATTCGTCAACACCTGACACTCCTTAATGAAATGTTCTGCTCTAGTTTCGGTGTCACCGTGATTCTTCTTCTGACATCGGTTGTCATTGAAGCAGATCTTATACACGATTTTGCGACAGAAGAGGCCGTGGAAAATGAGCCCATGGGAGCAGAACCCAAGGGAACTAAGTCTCGGAGGGAAGAACCCGGGCAGAATGAGCCTAAGAGGGAAGAAACCAAAGAAATAAACATAGTTTACAATAAAGGTAAATGATGGTTCAAATTGTTTCACGTCTTTTATTGTTCTAGTGTCAACGGGATTGGTCTGGTGGTGGTAACGCGGCAGGCTGAGATGACCAGACTCACGGTCCGTTCGTATTCTCGGGGGTTGGGGGGGGGGGGGGAATTAAAATACGTGTTTGAGCACGTGACACGTAGACAGGTAACCAGGAATGTTTTAGATTTTTCTTGGTCAGTTGGTGCCTTGTCCATTTGATGTCTCGTCTAGGCGTATGGCCGGCAGCACTGTTGTATACTGGGGAAGGGGGAGGGGGTGACTTTGTCCGCTTGAAGTAATAAATGTTATTGGGGGGGTCATGAATATGATTGTCTTGTTAGCGATGATCTCAGAGAGCTGTTCGAGCCGCCTCGTTTGTGTAAGTCATTAAATATTCGCATATGTAAGTGTCAGGTAATGTCCAGTCAATGTATGGCGTCAGCAGTCGTAATTGTGACAGTTTTCTTATTTTATGAACTAACGAGTTAATGATTAGAAAACTTATGAGTTATGAATTGAAAGTTTCTTATTGAAGAGCTGAGTTGTACAATATATACTTTTGATTGAGTTGCATTGTTAGTTAAAGATGGATTGTGGGAGATATGTAACTGTGTGTGACTACTTTCTGTAGTCTATTGGAAATGCTATTTCTTTTGGCTGACATTGTTGTTTCATGGTGTACAAAACTGTGATGGATCCATGTGAGTGTAATTCTATTATATGACCTTTAAGATAATTATGTATTATTTAATGATATAATGTTCCAAAAAAAAAAAAAAAGAAAGAAAGAAACGCAACAGATACGATGTTGCGATTTAAACTGAAGTTTGCTGATCAGACAAAGGCAAATTGTCTGAAATGTTCACTTGGATATCAGCTTCACGTACTGACCTGAATTGTACTCAGCAGATGATTCATGAGCATAGAAAAGCGACACTAGTCAAAACAGCATTTTGGACAATAACTCACGACAGGTTCGCGAGCGAGAATTCCGCAAAATTTACAAAACACAAAACTCACTGGCCATGTTACTGAATAAAATATGGGCACTAACACCATATCCCTATATGCCTCTAAGGCATGACGGGATTACTTTTACCTTTTATATAAAAGATTGACGCTCCTCGAGTCAACTCATGTGAAAATGCAATGCGCAAGTAATATTTATACTGTAATTACAAATAAGTGAAAGGAGCATTACATTCTAATCACAAATAGCTAACAAAGGACATTTCATTTTAAAATATTAGTAGTAAGGAAAATACAGGAAATTGAATCTTACTTTATCAAAACCTTAGAAATTTTCGGTCTTAAAAAAAATCAATGTTTCTTATCGATGGTGTATTATTCGCTTATAGCTGTTGGTAGTGTGTAAAGGTGTGTTCTCTCTATCATTCTGCTCCATACCAATCAGGCATCGGTCGTCATTGATTTCCACAATCATTTCTCCTTTGCTCTTTCTATCAATTGTGTTTTGGACTGTGCTCTGGGGTACTCTTTTAGTCCGTCAAGTGTCTTGTTTATTTGTCTTTCTCTGTCCTTTTTTCCCTCCAATTTTTCTGTTGCTATTAAGTGTTCCAGTTTGCCACAAATCTGGATTGTAATGTTTTGAATTTTACCACAATTTCTCCTTTTTTTTTTTTTTTTGTCTGTTGTTGCCCAGCCTCGCTTAGAAGCTCTTCATTTGTTTTCTTGGCTGTCCCCGGCATTCTCAGCATTCTTGTTATGAACCACATCTCCGCCGCTGCCAGTAGATTTTCTGTTGTATTTTTATCCTCCATGCTTGGCATCCACGTAATAGTACGGGTTCGATGTAAAACGGAAAAACTCTCTTTCACGTGTTCATCGACAGAGCTTTACTGCACTGTAAGCTTTTCATGTCCATAAATATTGACTTGGCCTGGGCTATTCTGCTCTTTATTTCCGTTTCGTATCTTTCGTCTAGCATTATTTTTTGTTCTTGAATACTTGAAGAATTTGTCCACTTGCTTTAACTGTGTGCCTTTTACTTTTGATGCTACATTTTGCTGGTATTTCCTTCTTGGATATGACCATGACCTCCGTGTTCCTGTTACTTAAACTATGTCCTGTCTGTTCACTGTGCTCACAGAGCAATATTTACTAACTCGCACGCCTGCATGTGTATAGTTGTATACTTACACACCAATTATTGTGTTACACACTACATGGGCCAGTTGTAATAAATCACGCTGCAGTCAAACAAGGTGAAAAATGATTCTTCGACTGTTTTACAGTTAAAAATAGAAAGTTTGGGAGAGGTCATTGATCTGTAGAAGCTAAATTGACTAAATTGATTGACTGAATGATAGACTGATTGATCTTTTTAGCAAAAGGCGTAATTTTTGAGACGCAGGGTTGTCTAATATTATATCCTTTATCATAGAACTGTCTCTCTGTTCCAGCAATTCCACACTAGATGGTACAATAAAGCTACGCAGCACGTAACATAATTAACACTGACATAACAAAACTGAACAAGAAAATACAATAAAACATTCATATTCCACTTTATCCAAGCGCTCAGTGCAGAAAGTAACTACATATATCTAAAAGAATGAATATCGACTATACTTTGAACTGTGTCCATTATATATGAAAAACAAAAAACATTAACTGATCAGGCCTCCGTCCGTGGGCCAATACTAATTTTTAGATGTAGGAAACAACGAGGATTTCGCACGATTAAGTAACAGAACATAGTTTTGTATGGTCAGACCTCGAATAAAAAGTGTAAACATAGCACATTGTGAGAGAAAGCAAATGAAAAGAAGCCACTTTACTTTCCCATTTTAGATCAAACTGTTGCGCTGTGGCTGTTATTTTTCAATAAAAATTTGAGAGAACAATGTTTGCCTGACTAGTTACTTATGAATTTGCGAGGATAGATAGATAGAGATAGACAGTCAGATAGATATATAGAATAGGTGAAGCAAACTTACCTTAATTTTATTCTTAAAAATCTAGATCAAGTAGTACAGTTACAATACATATATGCTATGCCATCCGTCTCTGGCGCTTCTGTCATTTTGGAAATATGACGTCAGCATACAAGATCAAAGATGGACGTTCCCATGGAGGCATGCAAGAGAGATGAACAGCTCACATTTATTCGTTTGTAGGATATCTGAGGTTATCAAGCTGATTCATGTGGCTTTCTACGACTGGAGACATTACTTCCAGCCAGAGACAGAGCGAGCCATTAAGGAGTGGCGACGTTCTTGAAAGCAAAGAAATTCCGTACAACACCGTGGGCAGATAAATTGATGCCCTCGCTTATCTCTGACTGAAATATTTACATGGCCAGAGGAAACCACTGTCAACGGTGAATCATACTGCCATCTGTATGAGAACCTCTTTCAATCAGAAATCAGGTCAGAACGTGGCGGTTTGCTCAGTCTAATGTGCTGTTACAGCATGATGGCGCGGGACCTCACGGAACGTGTGCACCAGATCAACACATTTCTAATGTGCTTTTAGAGCATTTTCCATATCCTCCGCAGTCACCTGACCTTACACCATGTCATGATTATGTGTTCGGACAGTTCAAAGAGGCACTAGGCTGGAAGAAGTTCAGTACGCAGGGACTGTGAATAGTTAGCTACGGGGTTAGTCAGAATTTTGTTTTTGTCCGAGGAATCCAGGCACTAGTGAGGCGGTGGCACACCTACATTCAACGTGATGAAGGGACGAGAAGTTGTCAATTATATTTGTACACTGAACTTTTTTTTGTGGGGGGGGGGGGGGGGGGAGGGGGGAGAGATAGAGAGAGAACTAAGATAAAAAGTGATAAGTAGTTTTCTGTTATACTTGTACATTTTATTCAAGTTAAAAGAAGAAATAAAACAGTTTACTTTTCGGCTCATCTACGTGTATGTGTGTGCGTGCGTGTGTGCATGCTTGCGTGTGTGTGTGTGTGTGTCTGTGGCTGTGTCTATCCAAGACATTTGTATAAATCCTTCAGTTGTTGGCGCCTGTCTCTCTGGCGTTATGTGTCGTACAGACCTTCATTTTCCTGAACGTCAATATTCTGTCTGAAATAAAAAGGATGAAGTTACTTCTGTATTAATATTATCTTCTTAAGTGAAATATTTGATCATTCTGCAGACTTTTCTCTGGAAATATCCAAAGATGTCCAAATTGGAGACAACATCTTCTACATTTCGTTCAGAGATGGTTTATTTGTTACAGACAAAGATGAATTATTTAAAATATCCCTTTATTATGAAGGCTATAAGAGGTAAATAATCATTACTTCTGTATTTTTTGTTATCATTCGTGTATAATTTAATCTTGTATCAGTCCGTTAGCCACTGAGACGACTTTTGTACTGAAAATAAAAAAAACAAAACTGATCACTACTTTCAAAATCCTGTAGTTCGTTTGTCCTTGTTTCTTTGCAGATTTGATTTGTAACTTTAAACTAAGAGAAAATAGGAAGAAAATATGGCGCCTTTCTTGATTGTGAATTTGTGTATGAGATTTTTTTTTTTTTACTTTGGCTCATCGGTACGCTAAGAGTTCATTTCTAACTAATCTCACAAACATCCACACGTTAATTAACTATATCTTATTTAAAATAATAGAATGGCATATCAACCTAGATGAAATTAAATTGCATGAAATTGAAACAGCTGTGAATTTAGTGGCTAACAACAAAGCTGCAGGTGAAGATGAAATAACAGCCGAAATGCTAAAAGCTATCAATAGTGACAACATGAGACAACTGCAGAGAATGTTTAACAAGATTTGGAAAGAAGAGAAGGTCCCTTCTAATTGGAAAAAAAGAATCATTGTTAAAATACCAAAAAAGGCAACCTTAGTGACTGTAACAACTATAGAGGAGTAACCTTAATATCAGTTGTGTCAAAAGTATTTTGCAAGGTCATTTTGAATAGACTTAAAGATATAGTGGATACTTCAATGAGAGAAGAACAAGCAGGATTTCGAAAAGGGAGAAGCTGTCTCGACCAGATCTTTACTCTCAGAATAATACTTGAAGAACATATTGAAAAGCAGAAACCATTAATACTGAACTTCATAAATTTTAAAAAGGCATTTGATAGCATACACAGAGATTCATTATGGAGAATTTTATGTCTATATGGAATACCATCTAAAATTGTCAACATTAGTAAAGACTTATACAATGGATATGTTTGTGCAGTCAAGACAGAAGAATGGATGAGTGAATGGTTCCAGATTGAAACAGGTGTGAAACAAGGATGTATACTGTCTCCTTTACTTTTTTTGGATTACAATAGACTTCATAATGAAAAAATGCTGCACAGGTAAGACAGGTATTGACTGGGTACATGGGACCCAACTAGAAGATCTTGATTTTGCTGATGACATAACTCTTATCAGTAATAATGTGAATTCCATGCAAGAAAAAACAGATAGCCTGTCTTTAATGGCTAGCAAAATAGGACTTGAAATTAACAAGGATAAAACAAAAATAACGAAAATTCCCTTTAATCAAAATGGAAAAATACACATAGAAGGCACAGATATTGAAGAAGTCGATCTATTTGCATATCTTGGCAGCTACATAGACCAGGACGGTGACACTAGAAAGGAAGTTAGGATCAGAATTGCAAAAGCCGCAAGAATCTTGAGAACATATTGAATTCAAAAGTTATAAGCACAAAAACCAAGTTAAGACTATTCAATTCAAATGTAATATCCACCCTCATTTATGCATGTGAAAGCTGGAAAACAACTTTAAAAACAGAAAAGAAATTAGACTCTTTTGAAAGCAAATGCCTAAGGAATATACTCGGCATCAAGTGGAACAAATTCAAGAACAATGCATAGAAAAGACAGATGACTGAACAACAACCAGTCTCATGGGTGATCAGGAAAAAGAGATGGACATATGTTGGTCGCTTGATGAGAAAAATGATCAGAGAATCCCAAAACAAGCTATCAAGTGGAACACAACAGGCTAAGGAAAAAGAGGTAGACCGCGTGAAACTCTGAAGAGGACATTGTTAAGAGAGGCCAAATTAACAGGCATAAAATCCTTTGATGAGGTTGAAAGACTCGCCGAAGACAGGAAAAATTTACGAACTACTTTGCGAGCCCTATGTGGCGTTTAACGGCACGGGAAGGATATAAGATATATAAGATATAAGTGTATTTAAGTAAGCAGAGCACAGACATGAAAGTAGTGTATATATTTAAGCAGAGCAATAACGTGGAAGTAGTGTATATATGTAAGGAGAGCAAAAACATGAAAGTAGTGTATATTTATGCCAGCAGAGCACAAACATGGATATAGTGATATATGTCGGCGAAGCAAAAACATGAAAGTAGTGTATATATATATATATATATATATATATATATATATATATATATATATATATATATATATATATATATCAGCAGAGCAAAGAATGCATGTAGTGATATATGTCAGCAAACAAAAAACATGCAAATATTGATATATATCAGCAAAGCAAAAACATTGTAGTAGTATGTATGTATATATCAGCCAATCAAAGACACGGAATAGTGATATGTCAGCAGGACAAAAGCATGGAATTAGCGGATACAAGTATGTGGTATACAATATATATATATATATATATATATATATATATATAAACAGAGCAAAAACACGGAAGTAGTGTCTGTATATATATAGTGTTCCTCCCCCCCCCCCCTTGTGGTACCCGGGATCTGCAAAGAATAGGACCACTGTACCCTACCACGCATGATCGTAAAAGGAGACTAAGGAGGGTTCAGCATAGGGCCAGCAACCCTATCTGGTAAAAAAAACTATCAGACTGCGACAGAAACAGAAGCAAGGGAAAAAACAAATGAGGGTGGAAGGAGAAATGCTTATCAGGAAACTGAGCCATGATGGTTGTGGATGAAAGCCAGCCACTGGAAGTCCCCAGCCCGACTGCAAACCTCCTGGAACCTAAACACAAGATGCAAATAGGCAGCTAGAATGTAAGAACACTTAACCAGACTGGAAAACTAGCATAAATCATCAAGGAAATGCACAGATATAAATTAGACATGCTAGGAATACAAGAATCAAGAAGGACAGGACAAGGCAGAAGGAAATTAACAACACAGCCCACAGAAGATACAATAATATGGTCAGGTAAAGAAGATCATCATGAAGGAGGAGTAGCATTGATTATAACAAAAGAAGCATCAAGAACATTGCTGAAATGGACCCCTATAAATGACAGATTATTATATGCAGGCTTCAGCTCAAGATTCACGAAGCTGTCTATTATAGTTTGTTATGCACCAACAGAAGCAGCTGAAGAGGAATTAAAAGAAGATTTTTACAACAGCCTCCAAGCCACAGTAGAAACAATACTTAAGCATGATATGCTACTCATCTTGGGCGACTTCAATGCAAAAGTAGGTGAGGGAAATAAAGATAGAAGAAGAATCATGGGAAAAGAAGGAATCGAGAAATAAATGAAAATGGAGAAACACTGTGTAGTTTCTGTGAAGAAAACATGACGACCATCGGAGGGAGAATTTTCTAACATAAAAAGATCCATAAAGTGACTTGGAGGTCCCAGGATAAAACCACAGAAAACCAAATAGATCATATACTAATAAATAACAAGTGGAAACAGTCATTACATGATGTGCCAGCAAGGAAAGGAGCAGATGTAAGAAGTGATCACAACCTCCTGGTAGCAAAAATAAAACTAAAATTAAGGAAAGCCAAAATCGAAGAACACAGAAAGATACATTTTGATACAGGAAAACTGAAAGACCAGCAAACAAGAAATGAATTCTCAATAGTACTTAAGAACTGCTTCAGTGTCCTACAAGACGAAGCAGAAATGTCCATACTTATATTATCTTATCTTATATTTTATATCATTCCGTGCCGTTAAACGTCACATAGGGCTCGCAAAGTAGTTCGCAAATTTTTCCTGTCTTCAGCGAGTCTTTCAACCTCATCAAAGGATTTTATGCCTGTTAATTTGGTCACTCTTAACAATGTCCTCTTCAGAGTTTCACGCGGTCTGCCTCTTTTTCTTTGGTCTGTTGTGTTCCACTTGATAGCTTATTTTAGGATTCTCTGATCATTTCTTCTCATCACGTGACCAACATATGTCCATCTCTTTTTCCTGATCACCCATGAGACTGGTTGTTGTTCAGTCATCTGTCTTATCTCTGCATTGTTCTTGAATTCGTTCCACTTGATGCCGAGTATTTTCCTTAGGCATTTGTTTTCAAAAGAGTCTAATTTCTTTTCTATTTCTTTAGTTGTTTTCCAGCTTTCACATGCATAAATGAGGGTGGATATTACATTTGAATTGAATAGTCTTAACTTGGTTTTTGTGCTTATAACTTTTGAATTCCATATGTTCTCAAGATTCTTGAAGATTGATGCTGCTTTTGCAATTCTGATCCTAACTTCCCTTCTAGTGTCACCATCCTGGTCTATGTAGCTGCCAAGGTATGCAAATTGATTGACTTCTTCAATATCTGTGCCTTCTATGTGTATTTTTCCATTTTGATTAAAGGGAATTTTCAGTATTTTTGTTTTGTCCTTGTTAATTTCAAGTCCAATTTCCTAGCCATTGAAGACAGGCTATCTGTTTTTTCTTGCATGGAATTCACATTATTACTGATAAGAGTTATGTCATCAGCAAAATCAAGATCTTCTAGTTGGGTCCCATGTACCCAGTCGATACCTGTGTTACCTGTCCATACTAGAGTTCAATAAAACGCTATAGGAAACAGCAAAAGAGCTGCTGGGATATCGGAAACTGAGAAAAGAGGAATGGATAAGCAAGACCACATGGGAAAAGAGAGCAAAGAAAACAAATCAAGAAAAAATTACTGAACACCAAATCACAAAGACTAAAGGAACAAATTTAAGTAATTATGCACAAAAAGACAAAGAAGTGAAGGAATCATGCCGTCAAGATAAACGTCAATACTATGACAACTTAGCAGATGCAGCAGAGAAAGCAGCATATGCAAATGACATGAAAACCATATACAAAATCACAAAGCAGATGACAGGTAACTTCAGCACAAGATGTGAGAGTGCAATAAGGACACTAAAGGGACAACTGGTCAGTGGAGAAAGAGAAAAAATTGAAAGATGGAGGGAACACTTTAACACCCTACTAAACAGAATACAAGCAGTACAAATAATAGACATACCTGAACCAAAAACGGAACTAAAGATCAACGTAGGAAAGACTAAGTTAATGAAGCAAAATGTGAACAATAGAAATGTACTCAGAGTAGATAACAAGTTAGTGGAGGAGGTCAACGAATTTGTATACCTTGGCAGCAGAGTAGTAGAAAATGGAGACAGCACAGAGAACATCAACAGCAGACTTACTAGAGCAAACCAGGCTTTTGCAGTGCTGCAGACAGTATGGAAATCTAAAAAACTAAGCACGAATATGAAAATCAGGATATTTAAGAGTAATGTTCAAGTGTACTACTCTATGGAAGTGAATGCTGGAAAATCACCAAAACCATAGAAAACAAGTTGAATTCTTTCCAGACTAAATGTTTACGAAGAATTAGAAAAATATTTTGGCCAAACACCATAAGAAATAACATTTTGTTGGCAGAGATGCAGATGAAGCCACTGACAGCAATTATTGAGGAAGACGCTGGCGATGGTTGGGACATGTGCTCCGAATGACTGAAACTCACTACCAAAAATAGCACTAAGATGGACACCACAGGGGAACAGAAGTAAGGGTATACCAAAAGAGACATGGAGAAGAACAACATAGAGGATGTTGAGCAATAGAGGGCTCACCTGGGCAAGAGCAGAAAAAAAGGCAAAGGACAGGCATTTGTGGAAAACCCTTACGGAAGCCCATGTGCCCTTGGCACTTAAGGTTCAGATATCTATCTATCTATCTATCTATCTATCTATCTATCTATCTATCTATCTATCTATCTATCTATCTATCTGTCTGTCTGTCTGTCTGTCTGTCTGTCAGTCTGTCAGTCTGTCTGTCTGTCTGTCTGTCTATCTATCTATCTATCTATCTTATAATAGGAGGATATCATGAATAATCCAGGTTCTTTACTGATGTCTGCTGTTTATAGAAGCAACAAAGTATCATCAGTTTCTACGTAGGCTAAGTAGGTTAAGTGACTATGATGATAATTATTCATGTGTGATAAACATGCAAAAACGTTTCGTGAGTGTCATCTTTTTCTTTCGTGATTTGTTTATTCCTTTCTATTCAGATATATATCATCGACCATACGTTATTTGTGGCCCTGCAAGTGATGCGTTCTTTTTCTGTATTTTGTCTCTTTAGTCTGCTTGTTTGCTGACATAATATTTCCTGGATATAATCTATGTTATATGTTATATTACATAATATCATGATAAGTTTGTGCAGTCAAAACAGAAGAAGGGATGAGTGAATGGTTCCAGTTTGAACCAAGCGTGACACACCTATGTATACTGTGTCCTTCGCTTTTTGGAGCTGCAATAGACTTCATAAAGAAAAACATTTCTGCACAGATTACAGATAACGCAGGTATTGACTGGGTACATGGGACCCAACTAGAAGATCTTGATTTTGCTGATGACATAACTCTTATAGTAACAGTGTTAATTCTATGCAATTCTATCCACTGGATAGAAAAATACGGCTTGAAATTAACAAGGACAAAACAAAAATAATGAAACTTTCCATTTATCAACAAATACATGTAGAAGGGACATATGTTGGAGAAGTCAATCAATTTGCATACCTTGCCAGCTACATAGACCATGATGGTGACATCAGAAAGGAAGTTAGAATTGCAAAAGCAGCATCAATCTTCAAGAATCTTGCGAACGTATGGCACTCAAAAGTTATAAGCACAAAAACCAAGTTAAGACTATTCAATTCAAATGTAAAATCCACACTCATTTATGCACGTGAAAGCTGGAAAACAACTAAAGAAATAGAAAAGAAATTAGACTATTTTGAAAACAAATGCCTAAGGAAAATACTCGGCATCAAATGGAACGAATTCAAGAACAATGCAGAGATAAGACAGATGACTGAACAACAACCAGTCTCATGGATGATCAGGAAAAGGAGACGGACATATGTTGGTCACGTGATGAGAAGAAACGATCAGAGAATCCCAAAATAAGCTATCAAGTGGAACACAACAGGCCGAAGAAAAGAGAAGCAGACCACGTGAAACTCTGAAGAGGACATTGTTAAGAGAGGCCAAACTAATAGGCATAAAATCCCTTGATGAGGTTGAAAAGGTCGCCGAAGACAGGAAAAATTGGCGAACTACCTTGCGAACCCTATGTGACGTTTAACGGCACGGGAAGGGTATAAGGTATACGATTATATATATATATATATATATTATAGCTGTACTGTTCCATCTCTTGTGCTTTTACAGATTAATTAAATAAATGTTTTGATAGATATAGTTTTATGCTTCATTAAATTCTGGAGCACCATTTATAAATACTTCGCCATCTGTCTTGTTTAAACGCACCAGTTAAAAGTACTGCGTTGTTGTATGGTTACAGAACTTCGCCAACGGACAAAGGCAGGTAAAAGAACAGGATGGTTTCACTAAACCACTGTAGTGTAGTGCAGTTCTGAGATGTGTACACGTAGGGAGAGTTCAGAGTGTACTCGGTTGAGTGAATGGGTGAGTGAATGGGCGAGTGAATGGGTGACTAGCAGCTCTCATATAGCACTGCTATTGTGCCTACATATCTATATACAGTACATGGCATTTTCCCCAGTGGTTTCTCAAGTATTAACCGTTTCTCAGCACATAAGTCTCAAAGATTTCTTTTCTTTCTCACAGGCTCAGCCAGTGTTCATGTACATGGCAGAATCTAGTCACAAACGTTAAAGGAAAGTACCGGTATCTATCTATCTATCTATCTATCTATCTATCTATCTATCTATCTATCTATCTATCTATCTATCTATCTATCTATCTATCTATCTATCTATCTATCTATCTATCTGTCTGTCTATCTATCTATCTATCTATCTATCTATCTATCTATCTATCTGTCTGTCTGTCTGACTGTCTGTCTGCCTGTCTGTACGTACGCCTGTCTTCAGTTAATGCAGGAGAATGTGAGATAATTCCATCATATTGTTTTATTACCATTTCCTGTATTGTTGAAATATGTGGATACAGATTTACGTGCAAATAGTTTTCAGTCCTTAGTTACTATTCATTTCTATATGTTTGTATTATTAGCACAAAACTTAGAACTAAAGTTGAGAGATGAGGAGCGGAATGTCAGACAGATCTGCGTGTCTAATTCTTCACCCTTTGAAAACAAATTTCGTTCATTCTCTCAGTCTGTCTGCCTTTTTTATGTGTTATATGTCTTTTGACAGCAAAAGGCAAAAGGAAAATAACAACAACTGAAATGAGATTCTTGAGAAGAATTCTTGGAATATCAAGAATGGACAGAATCAGAAATGATGTCATTAGAAATAAAGTAGGAGTTGAACCCGTTCTGAACTATATTAAAAAAAAACAGCAGATAAAATGGTTCGGTCATGCATCACGACTACCAACAGAACGTGTACCACAGAGAGCAATGTTTTACAGACCACACAAAGGCAGAGGAAGGGGCTGCCCATGCAAACGATGGACCGATGGTATAGCAGAGTCCCTGAACATCTCAGTGTACAAAGCCAACAGGCGAGCCATTGAGAGACAATTGCACTTCACCTCTACACCTAACAATAAATGAGGAAGGACAAGACAAGACGAGATGTCTGCCTGTCTGTGTGTAGATATAAAGACTTGCTTGTATGGATTGTATGATGTTTGTTGACACGCATATATATGTGTTTGCATATGTTATTTGCATGTCTGTCGTACTACTGCGTGTGTCTTTCCCTATTTATATACTTGTTATAATTTTATTTATATATTTCTTCCTTGTATTTGGTAGAATTCTGTCTCTATATTTTTCTTTGTATTTGTTAGAATTTTGTCTCTATATTTTTCTTTGTATTTGTTAGAATTTTGTTGATATATTTTGTCCTTGTATTTGTTAGTATTTTGTCTATATATTTTTCTTTGCGTTTGTTAGAATTTTGTTGATATATTTTGTCCTTGTATTTGTTAGAATTTTGTCTATATATTTTTCTTTGTATTTGTTAGAATTTTTTCTATATATGTTTCTTTGTACTTGTTAGAATTTTGTCTATATATTTTTCTTTGCATTTGTTAGAATTTTGTCTATATATTTTTCTTTGTATTTGTTAGTGTTTTGTCTGTATATTTTTCTTTGCATTTGTTAGAATTTTGTTTATATATTTTGTCCTTGTATTTGGTAGAATTTTATCTATATATATTTGTTAAAATGTTGTCCCTGTATTTTTCTTTGTATTTGTTGGAATTTTGTCTCTATATTTTTCTTTGCATTTGTTAGAATTTTGTCTCTATATTTTTTTTGGTATTTGTTACAATTGTATCTATATAGTTTTCTTTGTATTTGATAGAATGTTGTCTATATATTTTTCTTTGTCTGTCTTCTTTATTAATTGATATGGCTTTATAAAAACTTCTTTGTATATTAATCTGTTATTCTTGTTTGCATTTATGTGTATGTGTGCTTCTCTGTCACTCATGTAAGAAGTACAACTTGACAAATACAATTCTCTTTATCAAGCAACGTCCTATCGTTTCTGGAAACGTTAGAAGTTGGAGGGATTTATAACCTGATAGTAACGGCAACTTCTAAAACAAAAGATGTAAGTTTATTTTCAATTTACATTTCACTTGAATATTTCACACGAATATAACTATCATTTCACGTCATATTCTTGTTGTAACATTTTATTACTCTTTTAAAACGTAAACTATACATATTCTATGCCTGTAATATAAATTGTTTATACCATGTGACTAAATGAGAATACTCTCTCCGTACTGTGGGGTTTTTACATCAAATGATCAAGGGGGTAGATTTCATAAAGTGGAATGGGATGATCGTTAAAAGGATCACAAAGGCATAGTCTGATCTGCAATTATGACATATTACACATTAGTTTAATAGGAAAAGTTGTATATTAATTTTCTAATAAAATTGTTAGTATGTTGTTAGTATAGAACATAAAAAAGAGCTAGGAACTGAGAAGAATGGAAAATTATGATGAAATATTTTCTTACTTACTCCTTATTTTCTTACTTACTCCTTATTTTCTTACTTACTCCTTACTTTCTTACTTACTCCTTACTCTCTTACTTACTCCTTATTTTCTTACTTACTCCTTATTTTCTTACTTATTCCTTACTTTCTTACTTACTCCTTACTTTCTTACTTACTCCTTATTTTCTTACTTACTCCTTACTTTCTTACTTACTCCTTACTTTCTTACTTACTCCTTACTTTCTTACTTACTCCTTACTTTCTTACTTACTCCTTATTTTCTTACTTACTCCTTATTTTCTTACTTCTTACTTTCTTACTTACTCCTTATTTTCTTACTTACTCCTTACTTTCTTACTTACTCCTTACTTTCTTACTTACTCCTTACTTTCTTACTTACTCCTTATTTTCTTACTGTGCTGGGTCCAGTATATCCAAAATGTGACATTTTACATAAACACCATTTCCTCACAGGAAAATACTCACTAATTATTTATTTTATTTATTTACACTTAATGTACAATCTACAATAAATTGAAAACTTGAAAACACAAGTTTTTAGAAAAGGAAAAACCTAAAAACAGTTCAATCTTAACACAAACAGGCTCTGAATTGAAACTGGTGAATGCCTCACGTCTACATTTTTGATACTGGAAGGAAGTAATACTAGCGCCTTTGCCAGATTTTGCATTATAGCCTGGAGAAATTCAAAATTAGAGACCAACCCATACCAGCGCATTACAAGTGGGCAAGCGAACTGGCGGAGACCCCATCCACGCATACACGTCAAGCGGGACACACAAAGTTCATGTTCATAATCATGTTAAACGTCATGAGAGTTTGGAGAAAACGGTCTTAAAAGTCCAATAATGGAAAAAAGGAAAGAGAGAAAGACCAAGACAAAGATGGCAACGAGACATTGTTGATGAATTGCGAATGAATGCAACAGCAATAGGACATCTTGCTTACAACCAATAAGCCTTCAAGAGAGCTGTTATTGAGGCAAGGTTACGCAAGGGATATGCTAATAAATAGATGAATGAATGAATCTGATTCTATGCTTTGAAGAATGTAAAACATAACACCTCAAGACAGTTTATCCGTCTATTTTCCTGTGTTTTCTTAGTGCGGTAAAGATAAGGCAACATTTGCGACATAAATCATAAAATGGAGGAGTTAGTGAAGGAAACAAAAAAAAAGATAAACATAAAAACAGTGGGAACTGCCGACCCCACAGTATGAGGAAAAGGCTGTAAACAACTTCATCAAAATGATGTATTCCTATTCTTTGGAGTGTAGCAGTAGCACAGAGCAGAGCAGGCTGTCAGAATGATCATATAACCAACTAGCACTGATTAAATCCCCTAAGCGAAATTTATTTAAGGAAGAATGATAACTACCAAAATAAAAGAAAATGAAGAGGACACAAATTATGTCCAAATATATGGTTCTTGCAGTGCACCGGACATGATAGAAAAATGCAGAGAATGTTTGAAAAACTCCATAACAAACTAACAGTATAAACAAAGAAGAAAATATGAATATTATCTGGGACTTCAGTCTAAGACTGAATGCTTAAAGGATCAGAACTAGTGGAGAGAGGAGGAATCTGAAGATAACATCTGTCTGCTGAGGATCTTGAATATCATGATCAAACCCACGGGATGCTGGCTTTCTTTGGCAGCGCGGCTATCTGGAACATGTTCTCACTTCGGCCTGGAACCGCATCAGCCTTATCTCGTGACAACAAGTTCTCAGTCCTAAAGCATCTTGCAACTCGGACAGAGTTTTAAAAAAATGCTACTTATGTACCACCCCCCCCCCCCCAATTTAGCACTTAAGGTAGTCTTGTTTCGTCATCTCCATCTCCTCCAGACCGAGTCTGATACACGACAACTCTTTGTGATCCCTCCACTGGTGACGTTCAGACCGGACAAAAACCTCCAGCTCCTTTTAGTTAGAAGTCGCTCCAAGTCAGCGGACACGATTTTCTCTGCTACCAAACATTGCGGTCGCCGTAGATGTAATACTTGTCCGTTTGTTGTTGGACAAACCAAGTTTCCTTCCCAAAGCCCACGTTATCAGTTCTGGAGAGTTTAACCTGCACTTCCCGCAACGATATTTATGCCATTATATGCAAGCATGCTGATATGAAGTACAAGCAAAAAAAAGTTTAATCAGAATTTATAGATAGAGAAAATATAAATGTATCACCTTAATCTACATCCTTTGCACTTCATGTAGAGGTCACATGACCACGCAGATCAGAAACAAAATGGCGGATGCTGAAGTTTTGTTTCGTAAATGTGCTGTTATTGAGTTTCTCTTTAAAGAGGAAATCCCCTCTGCTGAAATTCACCAAAAACTTCAGTTTGCTTATGGAGATGTGTGTATAGCTGCTAGTAGTGTTATGAGGTGGGTGAATCATTTCAAAGATGAAAACACGAGCATCCAAGATATGTCTCGCCGCGGTCGCCCTCGAACTGCCTCCACTGAACGCAACGTAAAAAAGGATTGTCGACATCATTAAAGAAGGCAGACGTGTCACAGTATCTGAAATCGCTGTAAATCTTGGAATAGGACACGGTGCAGTACAGGAAATAATTGAAACCCTAGGCTATAGAAAAGTTTGTGCCTGCTAGGTCCCATAGGAGAGAACGTCCAAAAACCAGTGCGTCAGCTGGAGCCGAATTCTACCGGAAGAATAATTATAAACTTGCAGAGCTGTGGGGAAAATGTGTGCAAAGAAATGGAGATTCTGTTGAAAAGTGAAGAAAAGGATGCAGATTAAGGTGTGGTACATTTATATTTTCTCAATCTATAAATTCTGATTTTTAAAAGTTTTTGCTCACGACTTTCGGTATGACCCTCGTATATAGGGGAAAGTTTTGTGATTTGAAACATATATGGCGGACTGTCATGATATGAGTATATAGGGAGACTGACTTACCTTAGGAGATCGGTTTCACCAGCATCTGAATAACATTTAAAAGAGAGCACTGACACCAGTCGCCAAGCACTTCTACCAAAGAGACTATCAAGGAAAATGTGACATTTCTGTAATTGCAATCAGCTCCTGTCTTCTTGTGAACAATCTCGGAAAGCTCTGGAACAGGGCCTTATTTTCCAGACTGGCTGTCTCCATTCAGTTGGAATCAACAATAAATCCAGCTTTCTTTAAGCTACTTTGCGTTTCGACCTAGTTGCTGCCTCTTTTCTTTCTACTTTTTCGTGCCCAAATTTCTTGTCTTAATCCCTCTCACTTCGCTGCATTTTATCATTCTTGGCCGAAGCGATTTAAGTTTTAATTTCCAGCCTTTGTATCACTCCTCTGTAGCCCCTAGTAGCCTTTGTTATATCCTTTGTCTGAACATTCTTAGCAATCAGCCGTGTCCTCTCTGTGTTTTCTGTTGTTTCTGAACCTTTCTCCATCCATCCCTCCCCATATTATCTTTTCATTCTTATCTGCGACATCTTGGCGACTTTTGTGTAGACCTTAAGTATCCTATGATGACAAGCTATTTGTAACATAATGCCATGTTGTGATCATCTCTTTAAGTATTTCTCAGCCAATCTCTGGCTTCCGTTTTGCGCTCTTCTACATCTGTCCGAGCGCATTTTGTGCCCGACTTTCTTACTAGGAGTAGCCAAAAAAAAAAAAAATGAAGTCTATATTTTTCATCTATTTTTGTGTTTTTATCTGTTGTGTTATTTCTTTGTGTGATCTTCTTCTTCTTCGTTCGAGTTTGTTGATCACATTAGATCCTGATTCCTGTCGACATGGCAAAGCCCGCATTCCTCTCCAGTATGTGATCCTTGAAAAAGGGCTTTTGACGAAAAATTGGATTGTTATATGACTATTATTTGTATGTACTCATCTTACTTTCTGACATTCATGTTTCTGCCCATTTTCCTCACTCTTTCATCTTTTTGTACAACTGAACCATAAGCTCTCTGCTTTCACTGAAGATAATTTCCTACCGAAGTAAGACAAATTAAGTTTCGACCGAAATAACCGGATCAGCAACTGGTTATACAACATATGAGAAGTGCTAAGCGTGACCGATGAACTTTAGGAAGTTACTGGCCTTTGAGGGGCGTGTTTGCTTGACTAGGCTGTAGGGGAGGTAACATATATGAAAAATCCGCCATGGCTACCGTGGTATGGTAGGACAATGTTGCGTTTTGCGGAGTTCAAGATCAAATATCCCGACTGCAATGATAAGATCCGACTAGCTGACATGTGTGCTGTGATGAACACGCGGTCTTGGTGGAAGCCTAAGGCGTATTATCAAGCCAGATAATAAAGTTAGATAAGAGGTGTATGGTGTAGTTTTACAAAGTGGCAGAGGGAGTGAATAAAGTGACCAAAAAAAAAACGAATAGAAAGTATGAGAATGTATAAATGAAAAACTTACAACATCCGGTATTTCGGCGTGAGCCTTTTTCGAGGAATACATGCACAACGAGACAAAAACAAATAACTAAACGAAGAACTTATCTTAATATGACCTCCTCCAGAAATAGGAAACAGAAATGCGTGTCGATTAGAAGAGGCATAGGGACCACGGGGCCCACACATAGGATACGCCGATAGAGCCAATCGTAAAGAAGAGATGGAGAGAGAGGAGGAAAACAAGTGGTAGAAAGGGGTGGGGGAAAGGCAATAGAAACATGATAGCCGCTAGAGGAGAAGGTGTCGGGGGGGGGGGGGGCGGAGAGATTATGAATGAAGAACATAAACACCTGCAGGGAGAAAATGTGAAACTGATGAATAGGACAAGACCCTATAAACACCAGTATGTTGTCAGAGAAGAAAAGAGGGTGGCGATAGGGAGGAATAGCTAGGAGGAAAAATGTAGAGTTTTAAAAAAAAGGGGGGAGGGGAGTGGAAAACTAAAGAAGTTACAGAAAGGTGTCTCCACCTAGCAGGAATTAACAATGTCTTCAATGTCTTTGTAAAACTACACCATACACGTCTATCCAACTTTATTATTTAAACCAGTTTTACTGCAGTCGCCTCCCTTCTATCTTATCAGGTCAGACACGCTGCTCCGTATGATAAATATCCTGCGTGTGCAGAACACACCGTGTACACGATCAGGGGCGCAAGAGTAAGGATTGCCACACAGTGGTTAATCATGGGGGTGGGGTACGTTGAGAGAAGTCGCAGAAAGCATACCTTCTTTAAGCAGCTGGTCTTTACAGAAGCGTTGGTAGACTCTTTCTCTAGCTGCATCTTTGTGCTTCCGCGATGAGTTATTTCCACTGTTAAAGCTGTGTGCTCCGGTGACGGTTCATCTCCCTAGATAATGTGTGAGGAACTGAGAACATTGCAGTCTTTGTAGAGAGTTGAAGGTGTGGTTAGCGGGAACGCTAGCATTGTGAGGAGGGCGGCATGGGACAGCTCGGCTGGAGGCATGTCTCAGTTATTTTAAGAAATAGGAAATTTCTGAATTCCGGTCCACAGAAACGAATCCAACGAAGTGCGGGATAAGCCGAAATAGGCCATGCGCGATTGATGGAAACAAACTCTCGAGCCAGTGAGATCACGTGATTTCCGATCGGGAAGAAGGTTCATTCTATACCCCCGGCGCCTGGACGAGAACGAGTTGCTCTCTGAGCCCGAGTTAGTTGGTCTCAGATCAACCCTTCCTCTCTGGCTTATGTCTGCGAGACCAATCTACGCTAGCACGACGTACCCTGCTTGGGCTTATCCTGGTTGTTTTGTTTTGTCTTATGAGGAGATAATGTTTCGTTTTGTCTGAGAGGAGGAGATAACCATGTTCATGCTAGGAGTGATAGAGAATTATGGACAGCAGTCTTCTGTTACATCAAGAATTTCTGGCTAAATTCGCCGTAGCTCTGTGAAAAAAAAGCATAGTAAACGTAGTCTCTCACGGCGAACTTGTATAAATCTCCATAGTTTCTATTCATTGTTTATTATTTCTGTTGTGGGGCGTGGAGCACATGGTAGTGTGAGTCTGCATGGTTCTTCCCTCCTTCCCCCACTCCCCACACTACTACAATATGTTCTCTTTATCACTATTTAGGATGAACTCGGTATGTTACTAACCGTGGAACGGCCACAATGGAATACTGACTGTCCTGAAGATGGGACGTTTGAAATTAACAAAAAGGTACGTATTCGCACGTTTATAACCACAGTAACTGTTCAAAGTTGTGTGTCGGCTTACGACTATTCGAATTAAGATCCGTTGTACTTACAACCGGGATCCCTTAGTCTTCACAGACTTTTCCTGGACATGCCTGACCTCATTTGTAGTCATAGGTACTTGCCTACAATGGCTGTATTACACTGAAACAAACCGATTAGGTGAAAAATTAGACGTTAACTGTTTTTGTGCTCTCCTTATAAGACAGCGGGGCACAAAATTCGAGAATCTGTCATAAGAGTAATTTAATTTTTCATCTTTTTTTCGTATGTTGTGTTGTTTCAGTATGTGGTCCTTGAAAAAGGCACTTTCCGAAATATTGGATTGTTGTCCTCGTACATGGTATCTTAATTCTACCAGCGTTCCTCATCTTTCTATGTGTTTTTCTTTTTTTTTTTTGGGGGGGGGGGGGAGGGGGAGGGGAGGAATAAAACTGAACCGTTCACCTCTACGTACTTCCACCACTCAAGCTGAATTCTCAAGTTTCTTTGTGATGCTAAGGAAGAAAAAGGTTTTGAATGTGATGTGCAGCTTAGTGCTAGCTCTGGCTGATTTAAATCATTTTCGAATTATCTTGGGAAGACACACTGACCCAAGTAAATAATTTCAGTTACCTCGGAACAATAATAACAGGAGATGGGAAGTGAATAAATAAAACTAAATCATGAATGTGCAAAGCAAAATCAGCGTTTAATGACAAGATGAATATGCTAACAAATAACTACATGTTCCCAAAACTGAGGAAAAGAGTATTACAGTGCTACTTGGAATCAATATTTCTATATAGTTGTGAAGGTTGCATAATTAACAATACTATGACAAATAAGTTGGAAGGAACAGAGACCATGTTTCTGGAGAAAGATGATGTAAAAACCCGAACAGACAGAAATACAAACGAAGAGATCGTTAAAAACTTTGACATCAACGAAAGTTAGTTCAAATTATTTGTAAAAAACAGACAATCAAAATTTCTTGGACACGTCATGTGAAGACAGAAGGTTGTAGAGCCCAGTAATGACTGGAAAATTCAAAGGACAAAAAGGAAGAGAGGAAATCTAAGAGAAAAATATCTCAGCTGACTGACCATGTGCCATTGGAACTGATCTGAAACATAAGGATCGCACAAGGCGTAGAAGCATGATCTTCAACGCTGTCCCGCACGGGCTTGCCTCACACAAAGTGAGGGTGACTAGCGAGTGTGTGAGTGCGGAGGAAAAGGCAGGTAAAGATATTGCTGGAGAGCGCGACGAACTTGTAGAGGAAGGATACAGATGTGAGCAAGTTTTTAATATCGACATTACATATAATGTGAATTACGCAAATTATCATTGGTCGAGGCAGCTATGAGAGGAGCTTCTCAGCTAGATGATGTTTGGGTAACCCACAGCAGCTGGTACCTGCCTCTTAAAAAATGGTACCCTTGGACGATAAGTGCTAATATATAAAATGCAATAATATAAAATATGTCCAACAGTATCGTATATTCTAACCCTTATATAACGATCGACTTAGGATTGGATCTACTTACAACGGCTGGACGGAACGCATATATTCTAACCCTTATATAATGATCGACTTAGGATTGGATCTACTTACAACGGGTGGACGGAACGCATATATTCTAACCCTTATATAATGATCGACTTAGGATTGGATCTACTTACAACGGCTGGACGGAACGCAAACCAATCGTAATGTGGCGCAAAAGAAAAATTGGAAAACTGGCAAATCTAATTTTGGGAGTTGGCAGCATTGATTTAATTAGGGCCGGCTGAAACCAGATGGAAGGACGCGGGGTATGTTAAGGAAGAGAACCACATATTTATCTATTCAGGAGGAGAGGAACATCAAAGACACGTAGGCTTACTAATAAGAAGATCACTATAAAAATTCATTCGTGGATATTAGACACAGCGACGGAATGAGGTTATTAAAGCTAAAAGCAAAACCTTTCAGCATCGCTTCCTACAGACAAATGCACCAACACAAGAATATGGACAGGAAGAACTAGAGGTTTACTATGAGGAACTACAAGGAGGGTTTACATCATGTCAATCGACAGATATTCTAATAGTAATGGTGGGCATGAACGCAGAAGGAGGAGGAGGAAGTATTAAGGACATGGGAGGAAAATCTGGACTTGGTAAAAGAAATGAACTTGAGGACAGACTGATACAGTTCTGCTGTAACAAATTTTACAAACAATAGAAGAGGAACTTATATAGATGGAAAAGCAATGGAGACTTAAGAAGAAATCAGATTGATTTTCTAGTGATCAAAGGCAGATTTAGAAATAATGTTACGTCAACAAAACCTACCCTGGGGCAAATCACAACCCAGTAGTAATGAAAATGGAAGTACAACTAAAAAACAGTAACCACAGTAAGAAGTACAAGACATTAAAAACAGGCATTACAGTCCTAAGAAATACAAACCTAAAAGTGGAAGTGAAGAGAGCATACAGCATATGTACACGACAAAGCCCAAGAGAGAAAACAGACAACAAATGGGAAGAGATTGGAGATTGCCAAAAATATTCTACCAGAAAAAAGAACAGAAGGCCAAGCAAAAGTGAATGACCAATGGAAGAAAGAAAACAAGCCAAAAACACACAAGGTTATGATAATATAGAAACAGGATGTGCCGCAGGGAAAAGGAGAGATCCATCAAGAGATAGACAAGGACAAAGAGATCCAAAGTAGCAGAAGAGATGGAGAAACGACAGGAGACAAGAGAGATGTATGAAGAGATAAAGAAACCCACAGGCACGAAAGTGGATCAGGGCGGCTGCATTAAAAAAACAACCTGGGACAGCTCTTGGTAGAAAGCTCAGGCACAAAAGCTGGAAGGAATATATCATCTACCTTTACGCAGATAGATGAAATAAAAGCACAAATAAAGGCGATGAGACTAAAGTCAGAAGTAGAAAAGGCAGCGAGAACAATCAAACACGGTAAAGATGCTGGCTTGGACAATATCAACAGAGAAATGTTACAAGCCCTAGAAGAATTTTGAATACAAAAGATCACAGATTTGTGCAGTGATGTATACAACACAGGATACCTACCATAGGACCTGAAAACTTTTGTATTTATAGTGTAGGAATAAAAAAAGGTTTATATGGGGTAGAGATATGTATGTAATTTATAAGTTGTTATATTGTATTTTATTTGTTGGTATCTTCTTTATAGGTACATGAATTCTGAAGATTGCACAGACTAACACATTCACACATTCACATCAATGAAAGAAAAAACAAACACAATCAATACTACTTCTTCAAATTATCATGATCTTATATTGGTGTTAAATCATCTGTTTACAGAGTTAGCAAAATCAAGCAAAAAGGTCATCATATATAATGTAGTTATTTATCAGCTTTTATATTTATCAGCAAAGTCATTAAAACAATGTCTATCTGGAATCCTACAAAAATATATCAATGATAAATTAACGGAGATTAATAAAACATTCTTACATATGTATGTTAGTTTCATTTGCAACGAATATTGTTCTCTGCAATAAAAAAAATCTCAAAATAATCATACTTGAAGGATAAAGATTCTGACTATAATCATAAACTAACTAAATGGCATATATTGTATGCAAACATACTCTTACACAGAACATAGTAACACATAATCATGTGCACGTACAAAACCTACATTATCTCTCTCTCTCTCTCTCTCTCTGAACCTTAAGTGCCCAGGGCACATGGGGCTTCCGCAAGGGTTTTCCACAAATGCCTGTCCTTCGCCTTTTTTCTGCTCTTGCCCAGGTGAGCCCTCTATTGCTCAACATCCTTTCTGTTGTTCTTCTCCATGTCTCTTTTGGTCTACCCTTACTTCTGTTCCCCTGTGGTGTCCATCTTAGTGCTATTTATGCATTACCTACATTATGCACGTTGCTAAACATGAACATCTTACATAGAATAATTATGTTAATATGAAATTCTGATTATTCAATGTCTGTTTCTATTATCTAAATCATACCTGAGTGAGGTCTGGCCTCTTGGGAGGAGGAAGAAAGCACAGAATGGACACAGCATGCACGCATCCACATCACGAAAAAGTATAAACAGATTGTTACCTTTCATATCCATTGTTTTCCACCGACAATAAACATCTCACTCACGCTTGCACGACAAATGACCTTCCTCTGACCCGCTGTCCCCTTCGTGCCCAGCGTACAAAGCCCGACCTATCAACATTCTATCATGTTTTCTTTATATACCTGGCCAGAGACGGATCTTTGCCATATTTGCGCACTTCCGGTACTATCCTGTCTCTGACCCATTATTTCCTACGCAATAGGATTGCCAACCCACCTAGGTAACTAGTTCTGTCTATTCCCTTACAATAGCACTATCAAACAAACCAAACTCAGTACAATAAACCGACTGTACACCATACGTTTAGTGAGCCATGTGACAAAGATATTATGTAAAATCATTTTAGAGAGAATCAGAAGAAAAATAAATACAGAAATCAGTGATCAGTGATCAGGAATTTGGATTTAGAAGACATTGTAGAACACGAGAAACGATACTCAGCATTAGGATGATAACTGAAGAAGTACATGGAAATTAAGAAAGACATCTATGCTTGTTTTATAGATTACACAAAGGCCTGTGACAGAGTCAGACACGAACAGCTGATGGAATGTCTGAAAGAGATTGATGTTGATGGCAAAGACATCAGAATAATAAGCAAACTGTATTGGGAACAGGCAGCAGTCACGTGATCCAACACAAACTACTCAGCACCATCTGATATAAAGAGAGGGGTCAGACAAGGATGTGTCCTTTCCCCATGTCTGTGTAACCTTTATACAGAGAAGGTATTCAAAGAAACTAACGAGATGCCTGGATTAAACATTAACGGAATAGCAATCAATAACCTGAGATATACGGATGACACCGTGCTGATGACAGAGAACCGAAAAGGCATACAGAATGTAGTGACGCGAATGAACGATGACGGTCAAAAGTACGGAGTGCAAATACATATCAGACAGACAAATGTCCTGGCAATCAGCAGAGAAGAACGAAAGTCGGCAGTAAATATAAAAATAAATGGAAGAATAACTGGAACAGGTGAAAAGCTTCAGATATTTGGGGCACATGATAACAGGGGATGGAAAATGTGAAATGGAAATTAACAAAAGAATAGGTTTACCCACACAAAAAAAAACACCTTCAGCCGAATGAGAAAGATCCTTACATCAAAACAAATATCACAGGAGCTGAGATTACGTATCGTAAAATACTACATATATTCATTATTCCTGTATGGTCGAAAAGAAATTCGAGACCTTTGAAATGCGGATATGCAGAAGATTAGGGCGTATCCCATGGACAGAAAAGAAAAACAACGAAGTGCTAAAGGAATTAGAAGTGAAAAGAGAAGTATTGAAACTCATTAAAAGCAAGACAGCTAAGATACAATGGGCAAGTCAAGAGGTACAGTACTATACTGAAGACCATTCTTGAGGTCAAGATTGAAGGGAAAAGAAAAAGAGTACGACAGCGACGTAGATGGGTGGACAACATGAAGAGATGGACAAGGACAAGCTTGGCCGAGTACTCTAAGAAGACAAGAAACCGAGCAGAGCGGAGATGGAATGCTGTCAACCTTCCCTGGGGAGACTGCACGAAATGATGATGATGAATTCGGAGCAAACTTTCCTATTGTTGTAAACTTTCTGCCCTACTGTAGAAGTGGCAAATGACTATTGCGTAGTACAGTACGCTACACATGTTCTGACATCATTCTTTTGTATGCCGACACTAACAGTATAATGTGCCTGCGTATTATATGTTCTCCTATGCTATGAACTGTCGATAAGCAGATAATCATAACACAGAAAAAGAAAGATGAATGAGAAAGTCAACACTGAACTGTCTTTTCATGAGAAGACATCAAATTGCTGTATGCCTAGTGTAGTTCAACGAACTGTTTTAATACAGATTCGCAGTCATGCGTTCGTGAAGCTGAGTCTACAGTTGCTGTCCATATGTTTACTTCTTTTTCGTATTTTATTATCAGTACCTTGTCTTGTCTTGTCTTGTCTTGTGCTGTCTCTGTGTAACTACGAGCTGGAGTTATTTTGCAGCCGATGCTGTAGAGGTGTTGGGGTACATCATTGTATCGGCATGAGAGTGGGTTGTGGCATTTATTCTTTCAGTTCCGGAGTACAGCTAAAAAACAGAGTATGCAGTGTTTCTTTAGCAGACTCCACCACCATGGGGACTAAGGATATCCGTGCCCAGTTAACCAGGCTATGCCTGTTACTGTGGTACCAGCGGAGAGGTGGGATAGGGTCTTGGTCAGCTATGGCTCGCTGATTGCCTAATTGGACAGCGTCTTCATTGCCCTTACTATCAGTATATCTTGATTTCTGTCCGTATTCTTTTGTCCAGTTCATCACAAATAAAAACTGTAAGCAAATCATTCGGCAGTTAGGTGCAACATTTATTCCTTATATGTAAAGAAAGGGCGCAGCCAGAGTTAAACGAAATACACGCCGCCCAAGAGTTAAGGGCCACTACTTATTATCACCATGTTTTTATATCACTTAATACATTGATGTGATCGAGAATAATTTCACTTAAACTTGTTTCAATGCTATCCACAAATAGTCCTCTATGCTCGTCAGAATATAGCAGTATTCGTGTAACAATGATAGTAAGGGCATTATTATAGGTTTTTCTTTTTCAATTTTCTCCTGCTGAGATCTTTCGAGAAGGTCACGTGGGCTGCAAAACCCGTGACAGGAAATTGTGGGGGCAAGGCTGAGTGCGTGGAGCAGTCTTGGCTTGAACGTGTAACTGTGTGGACGTTTTTTTTTTTTTTAGCTGTGTGATGTCTTCGTGGAACAGATGAACATTTTAGTCGTACGTATGAATGGACTGGCCACATGGCAGGGATAACCAGCCGGCAGTCGAATTTAATGTTACTTTCATCAGCATTATCATCATTCCATCAATAAATGTTCCAAGTCGCCGTTACCCAGGATTTACTTGACTATCTGTACCAGTTGTCGTCAACGTGAGGTTTTGAAGAGCCTGGATGAGAAGTATGTCTGGAACAGTGTTTAACTAATCCAGCAAGTGAGATTGAGAGCTGGAATTATGTGTGTAACTAGTCCAGTAACCTCAGCTCTCGAAGATCAAGATGAAAGTTATTCACGTGCGTAACATGATCACTGCGATACGGCCTAAGTAAACCTTAACACTGTACACACCAGCAGTACAGACAGAAAGAACAAGACCTCCAAAAAAATCGTATTATAAGTAGAACTCACTGATTATCATGGTTAATGTAAAAATCACGTTACGTTAAATGTAAAGTTAGGCTATGATTCGCACGTGCCTTCCACCCAGGCTGGTAGAAACATGCAGATTCGTGATGCACGTGCAATGGGGACTCTTACTGAACAGATGTCACTTTTTTTTTTCATTCGTTTTAAAACTGGACATTTTTACCATGTGCAAAAATAATGCTCCAGAAAAAAAGTCTTAGCACCCTAGAGGGCGTTCAGAACTGAAGGAAAGTTGTATGATGAAGGGCAGAAAGGTAGATGGGCTTGCGTGCTCAATTATTAACTCTTTGAAAATAAAGTCTGTTTGTTCATGCGTTCGTTCGTTCGTTCGGGCTGTTGTGTTGGTTGAGAATGGTGAATCCCTTCGTCAGGTTGCAAGATATTTGGGAGTGTCACATTCTAGCATTCAAAGACTTGGAGAGATTCATTGGCACTGGAGGAGTAGAAGACCGGAACTGTTCAGGACGGCCACTTTGTACTACCCAACAGGAATGACAGATATCTCTCCTTGTCTATCCTTCGCCATCAGACAGTCACCTGTACCACTATACGACGTCAGCTGATGAATATTGCAAACATTAAGGTCAGCAGGATGACAGTTTGAAGATGTTTACGTGAAAATGAAGTTGCTCACGAAGACCAGCAGTCAGAATCCCTCTCACTCCAGCTCACCGCAGAGTCCGTGTTGCCCGGAATCGTGAGCACATCAAGTGGACAAGACGCCAGTGGAGTCAAATCCTCTTTAAAGATGGGTCCCGCTTGACTCTGCCATTTAATGATGGCAAGGTTCGCTTTTGGAAACGGTAAAGAGATATTTTTACTGATGGCAGAATTCTAGAAGTGGAACGCTATGAACGAGGTTCTTTCATGGTCTGGGATGGTTTCAGTTGACAAGCCAAGACCTCTTTGCATGTCGTCCATGGCACACTGACCGGCCTAAGATACCAAGATGAGATATTGCGACCTCTTATTCAGCCTGATCGGAATGTCATGGATGAAGTCTCATAAGATGATAATGCTCGACCTCATCGAACCAGTACCGTTCATGACTTCACTCAACACCAGAGAATCGAATGGAGTGACCAGCTCTTCACCTGAGCTTGCTCCAGTTAAACACCTGCGACGTCCGTGGGAGGATAGGATCAAATAATCATTCTCTGCAGTGCCAGCTGGTGTTTCATAGGTGACTCTGTTTCTTCATCAAGAGTGGCAGGCTGTTCTGCAGGCTGTTCTGCAGGCTGTTGCTAAAACTCTTGTGAACTCCATAGGTCAAAAATGTATCGAACGCCTGGTGACAAATGGTGGTTTTACCATATTTTGACAGATAAGTGAAACAATACTTATCTTTTGTGATGGTGGATAAGTGACTTCTCAGGCCTATACGTTTTGTACGGATTATCACATTTCCATAACAGCTGTATAAAAACGTTGCATTTTAAGGCAGTTAATTCTGATATTAATTTTTTCTAATATTAACTGCATATTATTTTTTTAGGAAAGGCTTTAGCAAGTGGCCCTTAACTTTTGTGCAGTAGTTTAGTACATTCTCGCTTATCACGTCAGTATTTGGTAAGATGGACACATCTCAGCAGCTTTCCAATAGTACCAGCTCTGTAGAAAAGGAGGTCGTTCACATTTACACGTATTCTTTCCAGCCGACACGGTCCCTGCATTTCTTGCTGTGTGTAGGGGGAAGGATCATTTCAATCAACGCTTGTGACCCGCCTCTGCTCTATGGAAGAGAGGAAAAAAAAAACTCGCCTGTGGGGAAAACAAAAAAAACTTAGAACGAACAAGAGAAAAAGTCACTCACTGAATTGATTAAATGAAATTAAATAAGAATAGCATTTGAAAACATTTGAAAAAATAAGGACCGCTAAAGATTGGCAGGAATGATCGTCAGTTTTGTACGGCGAGGCATGAAATGGGTGAACGAATCCGCTGTTGGCGAGATCTTCAGCTGCCGTGCGTGGAGCGGTGCTCTTCCCGGCCAATGAAGAAATTTGCAAATGAGGTTGCCGCGCAGCATCACTGCGGAAAAGGTGGTTGAAAGAATAAAGCGAAGCAAAGAGTCAAATCACGGCACCTCTGGTCTGGAGGTCGGCCACGTCCTGAGTGCAGTCATATCGTGTGAAATGCATGAACCGGTTTGTCCCAGAGTTTAAGTCACTGCTGGCTTGACTTTTCAAATGCCGCGCGTGGAGTGAAGCTCCTCCCGGTTAAGGAAGTAAATGCGGAAATAAAGGTTGCTGTGCGGCGCCGATGGGAAAAGGTGGTGGAAAGTGAAGTTTAACCTGGTATGTCCAGTAGTATCGCTACGAGAGCTATACCACGGCACCTCTGCTCTAGAGGCCGCCTACGTCCGAAATACACCTACACTGGTGAAATATGCCTAAACCGGCACACACCAGGGGTGGAACTCGATGGCTAGACATGTCATGCCACCTCCGCTCTAGAGGTCGGTAACGCCTGATAAACACCCATACTGGTGAATTTTGCCTAAACCGGCTCATACCAGGGGTGAATCTTGAAGGCTATGAATGTCACAGTACCTCTGCCCTAGAGGTCGGTCCCGTCCCAAACATGCCCATACTGGGAAATGCCTAAACCGGCTCAACCCAGGGGTAGAAGTCACTAGTGGCGAGGATTCGTCCTCCTGGACAAAAGCTCCATCCTGGTCACAACTAGGAAGGGTAGCGGCCACGACCGCAAAATGCTGAAGTCGGAGACACTGGACCAGGGAAGTCTAGATAGGCAACCACCTCTCACCCGGCGGGGATGTCTGCGTATCCTAATCACGCTGAGGTTTTCCGGTGAGAAAGTCCAACCCTGGACTGGATGGGCAACCACCTCTCACCCGGCGGTGATACACGGGTATCTCATAACACGTCGAGGTTTTCCGGTGAGAAAGTCCAACTCTGTCCTGGGTGGGCTAACGCCTCTCACCCAGCGGGGATGCACTGATATTCCAAACACGTCGAGGTCTTCCGGTGAGAAAGTCCAACCCTAGACCAAACTGGTGCAATGAAAACCACGGTGTCACGCAATCCCGCTTCCGAGACCCACCAAGAATACAGGCTAAAGCACTGTGATACTCTGAACCCCTTGTGGTCCTTCGTGGAACTCATGTGGTCTATTTTGGACCACACAGGGGACCACCGGACCTAACGAGGACCACATGTGTGAATTCAGTAGGTTCACAGTGCGGTTTTTGGTGGTAGAAGTGAACGAAGAAGAAGAAGAAGAAGAAGGGTGAACGAATGACCTGCAATACGCCACCCGTGACTAGATCTTTTTCTTCTATATCACTGAAACTGCGAGCCCTATGTTCTTTACAGCCGAAGCGGTGAAGATGCTGAAGCAAAATCATCGTGTAGGAAGACTTGTGGGTACGACGGATTTTTGCACACTGAAAATGAAGTTAACAAGCTCGAATGTCTTCCTGACCGTTAGCCAGGCAGAATCTATTATTCGGGACACAAAGGAAAGATGAGACGAGGTCATGGTCGGCTATGTTTCGCCAGCTTTAACTCCAGCAGTTCATGCAGTTAGTTACGTGTCCGTAGGCTGTTGCATTGCCCGCATCTTCTTCCCAAAAAACGTGACTAAAAGAAAAGTGCAAAGAAGTCTCCAGAGGTAAATCTGTGCTCACACTCGCTGCTCTCAGTAGTAAGGGAGTCCCCATATAAATAGTTTCTGCCCCACCTGCATAGTACCTCTTACCTTGATATGCCCCACCTGCATAGTACCTCTTACCTTGATATGCAGTAGCGGTGTGCGAGGTGGAGGGAGTACTTTTTGACCAGAGCTTGTCTACAGTCCGGCACAGACAGGTAGAGACATGATCACTCATCTCTTTGATTTGTCTATAATCCCGACTAGACAGATGGTGACATGATCACTCATATAATCTCTTTGACTTGTCTATAATCCCGCCTAGACAGGTGGTGACATGATCACTTATATAATCTCTTTGACTTGTCTATAGCGCCACAAAGACACATGATCGCTCATGTAATCTCTTTGACTTGTTCAAGTGTATAGACTCACCCATAGATATAGCCACATGATCGCTCATATAGTCTCTTTGCACAGGCCCCGCCCCAAAGAGTTGGTGACACGAACATTCATATCGTTATTTTGACTTGTGCGTTGTCTCGCGCAGAGAATTGGAGACATGATCGCTCATATAGTCTCTGAATTTCCAAGTGCATAGCCTCGCCCTGGGAGGTGGTGACATGATCGCTCATATAATCTCTGAATTTCCAAGTACATAGCCCCGCCCTGGGAGGTGGTGGGGGTGTACGCCTGAATTCTACCCAGAAGAAATACTCGCATTAAATGTCACTCAGACAAGAAAATAAACCTGTCTGTGAACTCATAAGTATAAAATACATGCAGAATTATTTACATTCACCATAACTAGACAGAAGTTCGACATATCGACAGTCATGGGGAAAACGTCACACTGCTTCGATCTCTGGTCTTCTTACTTCTGCTATTTTATTATTATCTAGCAAATGAGTATGTGTTCATTTTAGAAAAGCTTGCAATAGAATATGTCTTTATCATTTTCCCTAGTAGGTATAGTTCGCTCTGCTTGCTTTTCTGTTTCCTTGCTATACAATTATAAACATTACGACAGGTTATTGAAAAGTTATAAGCTCAGCCAAGAAGGGAATGACCTAGAACCTTGCATGCTATTCTACATATTCACCCTGAAATTCAACACACTTTGCTTAATGTTTCTTTAATTTCTTTAATCCTTCTCTCTCCCCCCCCCACACCCCCCCACACACACACTCCACACACACACACACACACACACACACAAACACACACACACACACAGAGTTACTGATTACTGCTTTGCTGCTACTTTCACTTTCATCGAAACTTTCCTCCGTTTTAAACACTTCTTAAGGTTTGGAAACAAGAAATAGTCAGAGCAAGATCTGATGAATAGGGTGGATGCAGAGGAAGATCTGATGAGTAGAGTGGATGCAGAGGAAGATCTGAGGAATAGGGTGGCTGCAGAGGAAGATCTGATGAGTAGAGTGGATGCCGAGGAAGATCTGATGAGTAGAGTGGGTGCAGAGGAAGATCTATGAGTGGAGTGGATACAGAGGAAGATCTGATGAGTAGAGTGGATGCAGAGGAAGATCTGATGAGTAGGGTGGATGATCTATGTGTTCAAACGCCAAACTGCTGAAAGTATGGAATGTTTTGCGTGCAGGCAACATCTTTCCGCAGCTTCCTTCGCCGTTTGTCTTACAGTTCGTCCTTTAACTGGCACAGCAAGTAACAGTAGCACTCCACATTATCTGTTTAACCCTTGGAGGAGAGTTAGTTACCAAAATAATACCTTCCTTATCACTCCATCTCCCCCCCCCCCCCCCCCGGTAACGAAAAGATTGCCACGAATTTTCCCCTGCTGACTCTTGGGTCTTGAATATTTTAGGTTACTAAGAACCCGTTGTCCCAATGCAAGGTCTGTTTGCTCCCAGGATCATAGTGCTGTAATCATATTTCATCAACAGTAACAAGCCATTCCAAAATGTTATCACTAGCTCGCTCAAAATGCAGCAAAATAAAATTAGAGGTCTGCACTTACTTCGTTTCTCGTCTGCATTCAAACATTTGGGCACGCTATTGGCCGACAGATTCTTCACACCCAAATGGTCATGAATTTAAAACCCAGCGCGTTCCCTGGCTATTTCTAGCGTCCCAGCAATCGTTTTAGCCCAAATTCACCAGACTGACAGGTCAGGTCAGTTTCATGATCAACAATTTCTGAAGTTGACATTGTTGAAGGCCTTCCAGATCTTGCTGCATCTTCGACCTCGAAATCTTCGCGCTGAAAGGTATCATACCACTTCCTCACAGTTGAGTATGATTGGCACTTGTCACCCAAAGTTTGCAGTATACACTTATTGATTTCCTTGGAGTTTTATTTTGCAAGAACAGCAACTTCATGACAGCTCTGAGTTCTACACTTTAAAATTCCACATTTCGCTGACGTGATTTTGCCATTGATCTAAAAAAAACAAACAAACAAACTAATACTAAAGTTCCGCAAATTGGCACTTTACATAATAAAATAACACTCTCTCCCGCTACAGTGGCAGAATTACATTCAGGTTTTAGGACGTGGACTGGCCGATAACTTTTCAGCAACTCTTTGTTCAGCTCCCAAGCAAATAAGAAACAAATACGTGTGACAGACTGAAATAAGAAATGTATATAATAGCTATGTAATTTTAAATTCCTAGCTATATACAGTGACAGATATAACCGCTCTTAACATCTAAAACAGTTTAGCTTACCAGATCCTAGTGTTGACTTTGATAATCATACAAATTCTTATATTATGCACTGATTTGTGTTCCATTTTTCCTTGTCAACAGCTGCGACATCATTTATTACGCCCGAAAATAGCTTTGTGCTGAATGTTGACGACGTGACAACGGTAATACACTTTACTACATTCAGCACAGTCTGTATATACTCTTGCATATTTTTTGTTCTATCTCCATGAAACTGCGAGCTTGATATTCTTTACAGCCGATGATGTGGTGGAGGTACTCGTGCACAACATTGTGTCGGATTGGGAGCGTGTTATGGCTGCTATTTTTCAGTCCCTGAGTGAAGTTAGAAAGCAGAGGGTCACCGCCATGAGAACTAGGGCACTTCCTGGCACGTTTCAGGCTAGGTCTGTTGTCTGGGGGTACCAACGCAGAGATGGGACAGGATCTTGCTCAGATATGGTTCTCCAACCAACCCATCCTGTATGTGTCGCTGGCGGTCAAATTGGACACCATCTTCGCCCCTGCCCCCCACCCCCAGCTTTCACCACATATCTTTCACAAACTTCTTTGTTCAGACCGTTGTACCATATATTTTGTTACCTGGCGCGAGCGCTGACGTAAGAGAGAATGTTACATGATAAGTTTTGATATCCCTCATAAAGTGACCGTCTCAACATACAGCTATCTTTCTCTTGAATGATTCAGGTCTATCACTCAGTTATAACGTTATGCTCTCCATAAGCGCAGATGCTAGTCTGATATATTCAGATCTGTACGTTTAAATATAAAGAAACTATTTGCTAAAAGTCATGAACAGTTTGAAGATACTTAACAGATTCCTACTTGGCTACAAAAGCAATCCAAGTTAAATAATACAAGTGAAGCGTTTAAAAATGTAGCTGTGAATGTTTTTCTATGTTATTGCAGATAATAACTGTATCTGGAATTATTTCCCCTGCTGTTAAGTAGTTTATTCTCTCTTACAGTTAGGCAGGGGTTCTCATCTTCTGGAAATTGGGGGGGGGCACTTTAAAAATTTGGTGCACGTTGCAGATCACACAACAGACAACTCTTAAATACCGCTTTTAGGCTGGAGTTGAGGAGACGCCTTCTAGCGCCTCGGAATTATTTTAGCCGAAAAAGGAAAAGTTCTGGAGTAGAAACACTTAAAACTAGTTGCAGCGTTGTTCTATGCTTTTTACTATAACATGATTTAACATCTTTTTCTTTCACTTCAAAATAGTTCCCTTGAGAGTTCTTTGTCAATTCGACTCCGTGCTAACTATTCAGAGGCGAAGCTGCGCAAGACAGTCATACATTTTTCAACCTCATTTTTTTGTGTTACTTGTTGTCCTTCATTCTGTTCACGTAAGTAAGTTCTTCATTCTGTTCACGTGAGTAAGTTCTTCATTCTGTTCACGTAAGTAAGTTCTTCATTCTGTTCACGTAAGTAAGTTCTTCATTCTGTTCACGTAAGTAAGTCCTTCATTCTGTTCACGTAAGTCCTTCATTCTGTTCACGTAAGTCCTTCATTCTGTTCACGTAAGTAAGTCCTTCATTCTGTTCACGTAAGTAAGTTCTTCATTCTGTTCACGTAAGTAAGTTCTTCATTCTGGAAAACATCTGCGGGAGTTGGTCTCACAGTATTTTGGGCTAGACGGCAGAAGATGTGTGGCTAACTTTCCTCGTCAGTTCACTTTTTGTTTTCCTTTAATTTATAACCGGTTTTAAAATGACTCATTTCAATCTGTTAAAAAAAAAAAGAAATGCTTCCGAATTAAGATTTAAATGTTTTAAACATATTTTTATATTAACGAGCACACAGTTGTGACGTTTTGGTGTGAACCTTAATCATACAAAAAAAAACACATAACGAAGAAATAGAGAGCGAAGATAAAGTATAAATTCATATGAATGTTATGTTAAAAGAATATGAATGGAAAAAATTAGAAGAAAATAAAATAAAATAAATGGAGCACTTACCTGTGACTCTTAAGAACCTGTGGCTTGTAAGAGGCTGTGTTCAGAAATGAGCATGGTGGAGTGTAGAGAATATTTAAATGGAGACTTTTGATTTATGATAGGTGTATCGTAAATGAGGATGGGGGAAGTGTGTGTGTGGGGGGATTGTTGAGAGTAGAGGGAGTGATACAATGGTAATCTAGCCCGGAGAAGGTAGAATAGGTGATTATAGCTGGGGAAGAGGGGTTGCAATGTGATGCTGTGAGGAGGTTCTGAATTATGTGTTACAAATGATAAAGGAGTAGAGCTTCGTCCAGAGAACGTCACAATTGTGTGCTTGTTAAGTAATAAAGCTGTTCCTACTTTTTGTTTCCTAATTTATACATTTTATGGATAATATTTAGGTGGTGATGATTTGACGTGTGTCTCTTTCTAAAGAATTTACTTAGAGGTTTTTTTTTTCATCCAGGAAGACTTCAAGAACGCAAAAATCATAGCTTATATTTTTCTCCAGTCCAAGTTGGTTACAACTAGTTTTCTCCAATCAACGTTGGTTACAATTAGTTTTCTTCAGTCGAATTTGGTTGGTTACAACTTGTTCAGTTTTTTAAAATGTTTTTGTTTCATACAGGTGTCGATGAAAATGATTAAGTGTCCAATGTGGAAAAACAAAAAGCCAAACTGGAAATTTGAGAAGTTGTTCATAGCGTTAAATAATACGTCCAAGCTGCCTTCACGCTGTTTGAGTCCCACATTTGTTGAGGTACGACAAGGAGACACCTTAGGCTCCACAAGTTTTATGTGTTTATAGTTTCGTGTACATTCTTAAGTTATTGTAAACGTACGCTCCCTGTCATAGTTATAGAGATTGTAAATATTGGACGACACAGTACTAATAGCCAGAAATGGAAAAAATAGAAATAGTAGCCATAAAAAAGCGAATAGAAAAGATAAACCATAAATAGCAACAGAGCAGAAGCCATGGTTGCATCATGAAGAAGACCCCATCTAAATGCAATGTTAAAGTGCAAGGAACAGCCTTGAGAGAGGTCTATACATTTAAATATCTTGGCATTCGAGTAACATCAGATGTAAAATGCACTGTTGAAATAAAGAATAGAATATGCTAAGCCAAAAAAAGAAAAAAAAACCTTTCAGACTAATGAGAGACACTTTATACATTGCTTCTCTGTCCTTGAACATCAGAAGAATTCTAAAATGCTACATTGAGCTTTTCCTACATGCAAATTAGTCAGGGACAATGAACAGGTGGAGATAAACATCAATTGTATACTGGGGTTTTTCCCCTCAAAATACCAATGGGAGGGGGGGGGGTAAACTTCTCAATGTGGAATGGGATGTTTGTCACATTTAAAAGAATGACAAAGACATAGTCTGACTGGTAGTATAACACATTATACATCAGTTTAAACGGGAAAATTGTATTTTGTTTTTCTAATAAAATTGTTAATATGTTATTAGTGAAAAATTAAGAAATTGGAATGTTTTTTTTTTACTTACCCTTCAGATTAATCCACTGCAGTTGGTAAAATATATCCATACTAAATAAAAATGTACACAAACGCCTTTTCTTCACATATCCTCCAAAATGTACAAGAAAACACACACTAATTATGCATTTACAGCAAACTAAAAACGCCAAGTGGGTAGGTAATATTTACATGAAAACAAGTGGGCGGGCGGCGACTAATGTTTACCAGAAAACAGGCCATTGTGTTTTAATTTGAAGCATTCTACAACATTTAATTGTTTTTTTTAATGACACAATCTCCAGCATTACTTACTGTGAAATTACAGCTAGAACTAGCTAAAAGCTGAGAAGTAGTATCACCAACTACCCTTCTAGCATATTTTGCTGCTGGACAAAAAAAAAAAAAAACATCCTCATCCTTTGAATCAGCACCACGTGGGTCCGAAAACCTCACTACTGCTGCGTCCTCTTCACCGCAGTCTGGACACTTGTGAATTAAATGTTGAGCCTGTAATGTTCGAAGTACTATGTGAGTACGAAATAAACTACCACTGGAAGCCATATTTGTTGGTAAACAAAAGCCTAGCGACAATAAACTTCGAAAAAAAAACAACAGTTAAATTAACACACAACGGGTCGAATTCAAGCTGACCCATGCACCTCGTGTCGAGAAATGAAGTGGGACTGCCGGTTTTAAGTATACTTTGATTAATTTCAACATTAGAGAGCAACAAACTACCATCGCGCTGTGCTGTATATAGAGACCTGACGGCTCCATATTCCACTCACGGCGCGTCACAAAGCATATAAAGAGCTAGAGACAACAATGACGCCGTTTCGTAAAAGAATGTTAGGAATACCGTGGACAGTTAAGATGTCGAACACGGAATGTCTAAGATAAGCACATGTGGAAAGGAATTAATTAAATCAATAAGAACTTGAAAACATCGTAACAAGAGAGATAAATATTAAGAGATGCAGATAATGGTCATCAGAATAAAAAATATGAATATTCTAAGGCGATGACACAATAGAAAGTCACCAACTAAGCCGATGATGTAAAAGACAGAGATCCGTTTCGAAACAAAGACTCTCGCCTGCCGACACGGCACATAATACTGGTGATGAAAAGTGTTGTAGATCAGTTTTTGTATGATTAAGGCTCACGCCGAAACGTCACAACTTTGTAGTCGTTAAGTAATAAATCCGCTCCTACTTTTTTCCTAGTTTATACATTCTTATTTTTTTTCTAAATTAATGCCTGCATCAGACAGAAGTATATTTCATAAACTGATTTTATTTGCTTTTCTTTGTTTTATATTTGTGCTAATCTGGTCGTTATATAAAATTCATCTCAACATGTATATCCTTATATCTGATATCTTATATCCTTCCCGTGTCGTTAAACGTCACATAAGGCTCACAAGGTAGTTCACCAGTTTTCCTGTTTTCGGCAAGCCTTTCAGCCTCATCAAGAGATTTTATACCCACTAAATTGGCCTCTCTTAACAATGAGTTTCGCGTGGTCGATCTTTTTTTCTTCGACCTGTTGTGTTTCACTTGATAGCTTTTTTTTGAGGGGATTCTCTGACTGTTTCTTCTCAACACGTGACCGACATACAAGGTCCGACAATTAAGTAATTAGGCTGATTTTATTATGGACAAAATAAAAATGCCATCAATGAAGCAAAGCATGGAATCCAAAGAGGCCATCTTCATCTATGATCTGGCAACTTTATATCGCCGCCCGATAAGCAGAGACCAAACAACCTGCCATTGTTCTGACCTAGTTAGAGGTGCATTGTCACGTAATCAGCATGGAGCAACAAGCTAACATTAAATTATGTTTAAAACTCGGAAAAGTGCCATTGAGACAGTTGAATTGATGCGACAAGTTTATGCGGATAATTGTTTATCTCGTGCACACATATTCGGGCGGCATTCACGATTCAGAAGTGGTGTGGAAACGATTACAAATTCAACTAGACATGGAATTCCGATTTCTATTCGTAAAGAGGAACTCCTTGCAAAGGTCAGAGAACGGATACACATAGATTGTTGTTTTTGACTGTGAGGATGATACAGATGACTTTGGTGTTAAGCGAGAGGCCATTCGGAAAATTTTAGTGGAAGATTTGGGCAAGAATAAAGTTGCTTGCCGGTTTGTACCACATGCGTTATCTGATGACCAAAAACATCAGCGTGTTGAGTATGCAAAAGACTTCATCAAAACGTGTGGCAGAAATAAACATTTCTGAAATTTGATTGTTCCAGAGGATGAAACATATTCCGCTATGATCCCACAACTAAACGACAGAGTGGTCATTGGAAGTCATCATCATCACCAAAAGGCAAAAGAAGTTCGTCTTCAAAAGTCGAAAGTGAAGACAATGTTGGTGTGCTTCTACGACAGCAAAGGAGTTATTCACAAAGAATTTATTCCAGAGGGACAGACTGTCACTGCCAAAGTTTATTTAGGTATTTTGAAATATCTATTGAAAAGGATTGTCCGAGTCCGACCCGACTATTCAACACCTGGCAGCTTTTTCCTTCTTCATAGTAATACACCGGCTCACCTGGCGATAGTTGTACAGGAATTTTTGGCCTAAAAACAAATGTGTTCTCAACCATCCACCCTATTCCCCATATTTGTCTGCCTGCGATTATTTTCTATTCCCAAAATTAAAGTTACTATTGAAAGGACGCTTCTTTGACTGTACTGATGACACCCAAATGGCCGTAAGATCGAATTTAAGGGCCATACCAACAGAAGAACTGCAGAGTTCGTTCCAGTGTTTGTTAGATCGTGCCACCCGCTGTATCAATGCACAAGGGGCTTACTTTGAATAAAATACAACCTTCAACTGACTGTTGTTTAATTTTTTTTAATGGAATTAGTCTCATTACTTAATTGTCGGATCTTGTATGTCCGTCTCCTTTTCCTGATCACCCATGAGACAGGTTGTTGTTTGCTCGTTCGTCTTATCTTTGCGTTGTTCTTGAATTCGGTCCACTTTATACCGAGTAATTTTCCTGTGTACTTTTTTTCAAAATTTATTTAGTTGTTTTCCAGTTATCGCGTGCTTAAATGAGGATGGATATTACATTTGAATAAATAAAGCCTTAACTTAGTTTTTCTGCTTATAAATTGTGTTATAACATATGTTCTCAAGATTCCTGAAGATCGATTCAGCTTTTGCAATTCTAATTCTAACTTTCATTCTTGTAAATAACATTGTAAATAACAGAAATAACATCCCATTTTTGTTTCAGAAATCTGAGATCTGCAATTTTGTAATTATACTGATGTTCTGAGATCTAAAGTCTTTTAATTATACTAATGTTGTGAGACATGAAGTTATGCAATATATTGATGTTGTGAGACCTGAAATCTTGTAATTATACTGATGTGACACCTGAAGTCTTGTAATAAACTGATGTTCTGATATCTGAAGTCTTGTAATTATATTGATATTGTGCGATATGAAGTTTTGTAATATACTGATGTTCTGAGATCTGAATTGTAATTATACTGTTGTGTGAGACCTGAAGTTTTGTAACTATACTGATTTTGTGAGATCTGAAGTTTTGTAATTATACTGCTGTTGTGAGATCTGAAGTTGTTTAATATACTGATGTTCTGAAATCTGACGATTTGTAATATACTGATGTTGTGAGATCTGCAGTTTTGTAATATACTGATAGATATGAAGTTCCATAACATACTGCTGTTGTGAGCTCTGAAGTTTTGTAATATACTGGTTTTGTGGGATTTGAAATATTCTAATATACTTATGTTGTAAGATCTGAAATTTTGTAATATAATAATGTTGTGAGATATGAAGATTTGTAGAATACTGATGTTTTGAGATCTGAAGTTTTGTAATTATATTGATTTTGTGAGATCTGAAGTTTTGTAATTATATTGATGTTGTGAGATCTTAAGTTTTGTAATTATACTGAAGTTGTGAGATCTGAAGATTTGTAATTATACTGATGGTGTGAGATCTGAAGTTTTGTAATTATACTGATGTTGTGAGATCTGAAGATTTGCAACATACTAGTGTTGTGAGACATGAAGCTTTGTAATATACTGATGTTGTAAGATCTGAGGTTTTGCAATATACTGGTGTTGTGAGACATGAAGTTTTGTAATATATTATAGTTGTGAAAATATAACATCAGAAAACTACCAGAAAGCAAGAACTTGGAATGCTGAAAGTGTCATCAGTATTTGAGATGGCTTTAGCCAAAAGGCAGAACTAGAGAACATACTCTTTGCAGAGCAGGTAAGAATATGCTGCATACAAGAGATACACCTAACCAAAGATGCCGCCTATAGAATCAGAGGCCACTAGTGTTTTAGATCAGACCGACAGGTCAGAAGAAAAAGAGGAGTACTCACACTTGTTAAGAATAACATCAGCCCATGTCAGGTGGGAGTGTACATGGAAGGAGCCGAATACCAGATGATTCATCTAAAAGCCAGTAATACAGACTTCCACCTCCTTAATTGTTACTATCCTAATGACCGCTCACTTGCTCTAGAAACAATCCCACACAAAAAGAGACTGATGGTCTGTGGAGATTTAAACAGCCTTTCTCAGAGCTAGGGCTATGAGCACATAGACAAGAGAGGAGAGGAAGTTGAGAGCTGGCAGGATGAAAATGGACTTATCAACCAGACAACAGATCCTCCAACATTTTACTCAAGGGCTTGGCATACAAAATCAACACCAGATCTGGCATTCCACTCACCAGACATGAAGTGGAACATTACACGCAAAGTTGGAAAACAACTTGAAGGTAGCAGCCATCGACCAGTCTTCTTGACAATAGAAAATGAACTCCTTAACACCAGTAGCCCTCTCCCCAGATGGAACTATAAAGAAACAAACTGGACAATGTACAGGTATCCTGGTGGGACAGCTGTCCATCGAAAGTAAGGATATTAACAGCATAGTGAAAGAATTCAATGCTTGTATCTTTCAAGCAGCTCGTGAAACCATTCCCAGAGGAGCTTGCAGGGACTATAAACCATACTGGTCTAGTGAGCTGGGAAAACTCCATGATGATGTGGAAGCAGTTCGAAAGCAAGCAGAAAATAGACCATGCCAAGAACACCACAATAATTACCAACATGCTAAGGGCCAAATTTCAGAGAGCCAAGTTGCAAGCCAGACGGGAAAGTTGGAGAGAGAAAACAGTCCCCAAACTTTGAAAAGAATGGAAGAAAACTGCGGAAACTAATCAAACAGTTAAACGATGAGAGCACTGGGAGAAGTACAAAGATTACACTAATAGAGGATGGGAAAACTCTTACAGATAAGCAGGTAACAGATCACTCTGTTCGCATGTTTGCACAAGACTGCAGCACTGGTATCCATCCAGAGAAAGAGCGTACAGTGCGCATTGACCCACAGAAAGAAGAGGAACAAGGCAGAAAAGTGGAGGAAATGGATGCACCAATCAGACGCAGCGAGTTAGACCTAGCTGTCAGTAAACTGAAACCAAAGAAATCACCAGGACCAGATGGGGTGTCCAATGAAATGATCAAGAACCTGGGAATGGCAGCAATGGGAAAGCTGTTGGATATTTTCAATATATGCTGGAGCAAAGGTAAGTTAATCAAATCTAGAAGGAAGCAAGCATGATGCCACTGCTAAAGCCAGGGAAAAAACAGTGATACGGCCTTCAACTACAGGCCAATCAGTCTCACTAGCTGCCTCTGCAAAACAGTGGAACGCGTCATTGACCTGAGGCTAAAATGGTACCTAGAAAGTGAAAACCTTCTCATTTCACAACAAGCAGGATTTAGGCAGTACTACAGTACAGAAGATTAAGTGACCTATCTCTCTTAAGAGATTAAGAGTGCATTAAAAAAAACCTTGTACTAGTAGCGTGTATAGACCTGAAGAAAGCCTTTGATAAAGTATAGAAAAAAAAGGTCTGCTGTGAAAACTAAGAAACTGCAATGTGAACGGAAGACTGTACGACTGGATAAAGTCCTATTTACACAATAGAAGAGCTAGAATGGATCAACACAAAAGCCAGAAAGCACTGCTGCGACATGGTGTACCGCAAGGAAGAGTCCTTTCACCTACAATATTCCTGGTATTCATTAATGACCTGGTCAAGGAACTTCCCTATGGAATCACAGCGGCACTGTGTGCAGATGATCTAGTCATGTGTCGTACAGATGAATACGTGACAGTTGCTACACAGAGACTCTAAAGAGCGGCAGACATCTTGACACCATTGACAAACAAATGGTGTGTATGTATCAACACAGAGAAATCAAGTACCACTCTGTTCACTCTCTCATCTAAACAGAAAGCAGGTAAGATCTTTGTAAATAAAATACCCTTAAGGATGGACAACCAACCCACTTACTTAGGAGTGACTCTTGACTCAAAACTTACCTGGAAGCAACACATCAACAGTGCAGAAGCAAAAGCCAGAAGAAAACTAGCCATATTAAGAAAATTGAGTGGAACCACATGGGGAGCTAGTGAAAGAATCCTCAAGAATGTAAATCAGCAAAGTATCCTATCACATTTAGAATATAGCTCAACATCTTGGTGCACAGCATCAAACACTAAACTGCCGTGAGGTCCTCACCAGTAGTAGATTTGCAGAAAACAGTTGGTGTTCAAGCGCTAAAAGAACGTAGAGACACAAATGTTGTGACCTTGGAAGAGAAATTCTTCAGCTCTGTAAGCCATCCCCTGAAGGAGAGATTCAATAACATGGCACTAAGACGGCTTAAAAGAAGCAGCTTCATTCATCAGGCCAAGCGTATACGTAAGCTGATACCTGACCTTCCGACTGTAGTCACTCCATTATCATCTGTACCAGAGCATACACCATGGAAAGAAGCAGATTGTACACAAATAACTATTCAGACTGAAGTGAAAGGTGTGCAGAATGATGAAATGCAAAGCGGTCTTGTAAGATCAACAGCCACACTTAGTATGCTAGATGACAAATATCCACGTGACACCTGGATACGTGTGTATACAGATGGATCTGCACACAATGCCATAAAGAATGGAGGGGCAGGAGCACATATTGAATATCCAAACAACACCACTGACAAGATTTCCATACCCACTGGAAAATACTGCAACAACTTTGATGCAGAAGTTAGGGCAATTATTGCTGCAGTTGAAAAACTATCAGACCCCAGAACTGATATGTGCCCCATAGTAATTCTCACAGATGCAAGATCAGTACTGGAAGCTCTTCAGTGCAACAACTACCAGATCTTAAGGATGCCTTGTCAAAAACACAGAGTCACCTTGCAGTGGATTCCCTCCCACTGTGGGATACCAGGCAATGAGAAAGCTGACCGTCTGGCCAAAGAAGGCACTGAAATGGAGCAACCAGACATACCAATCACCTATAATCAGAAGAAAAGCATGATAAAAACCTACAGGAAGCCACAAACACCACCACATGATGACTATCACATACTAAATAGAAAATAACAAGTCACCATTTTTTAAATCTGAACAGGACACAGCCGACTCCGAAGTCATATGTATACAAAGTTTAAGGTTGGCACTACTAATCTTTGTACATGTGCCCAGGTGCCACAAACTGTGGAACATATCCTCCAGAACTGCACCAACTACGAGACACTGAGAATAATTACTGGCCCAGTGAAAATACTAAAGAAGATAAGCTGTATGGTTCCACACATGAATTACAAAAAAAAATGTAAATTTATCCAAGAGACAGTACTGCAGATACAGACAGACAGTGTGTGTAGGAAGAAAAATAAGAAGAAGAGTTGTGGGACCTGAAGTTTTGTAATATACTTTTTTGTAGTACCTGAAATTTTGTAATATACTGGTGTTGTGAGATCTGAAGTTTTGTAATATACTGGTGTTGTGAGATCTGAAGTTTGTAATATACTGGTGTTGTGAGATCTGAAGTTTTGTAATATACTGGTTTTGTGAGATCTGAATTTTTGTAATATACTGGTGTTGTGAGATCTGAAGTTTGTAATATACTGGTGTTGTGAGATCTGAAGTTTTGTAATATACTGGTGTTGCGAGATCTGAAGTTTTGTAATATACTGGTGTTGTGAGGTCTGAAGTTTTGTAATATACTGGTGTTGTGAGATCTGAAATTTTGTAATATACTGGTGTTGTGAGATCTGAAATTTTGTAATATACTGGTGTTGTGAGACCTGAAGTTTTGTAATATACTGATGTTGTGAGACCTGAGGTTTTGTAATATACTGGTGTTGTCAGATCTGAAGTTTTCTTATATACTGATGTTGTGAGACCTGAAGTCTTGTAATAATACAAATATTGTTAGTCCTGAAGTTTTGTAATTATACTGATGTTGTGGGACCTGAAGTTTTGTAATATACTGATGATGTGAGATCTTAAGCTTTGTATTTATATTGAAGTTTTGTAATTATTCTGATTTGGTCAGATCTGAAGTTTTGTAATATAGTGGGTTGTGAGATCTGAATATTTGTAATTATGCTGAGGTTGTGAGATTTGACATTTTGTAATTATTATGATTTTGTGGGATCTGAAGTTTTGTAATTATATTAATTTGGTAGATTTGAAGTTTTGTAATTATACTGATGTTGTGACATCTGAAGTTTTGTAATTATACTGATTTTGTGAGATACGAAGTTTTGTAATATACTGGTGTTCTAAGACCTGTAATTTTGTAATATACTGAGGTTGTGAGATCTGATGATTTGTAATTATAGTGATGTTGTGAGACCAGAAGTTTTGTAATATACTGATGTTGTGAAACCTGAATTTCTGTAAATATACTGAGGTTTTGTAATTATTCTGATTTTGTCAGACCTAAAGTTTTGTAATATACTAATTTTGTGAGATCTGAAGTTTAGTAATTATACTGATGTTCAGAGATGTGATGTTGTGTAATATACTGATGTTGTTAGACCTGAAATTGTGTAATTACACCGAAGTTGTGAGATCTTAAGTTTTGTAATTACACTGATGTTGTGAGACCTGAAGTTGTTTATTATACTGATGTTGTGAGACCTGAAGTTGTGTATTATATTGATGTTGTGAGACCTGAAGTTTTGTAATTACACTAATGTTGTGAGATGTGAAGATTTGTTATATACTTATTTTGTGAGACCTGAAGGTTTCTAATATACTGATGTTGTTAGACCTGAAGGTTTGTAATATACTGATTTTGTAAGACGTGACGGTTTATAATATAGTAATTTGAAAACTGAAAGACTGATAATAATGATGATGTCGACAAATTTGATTGAAGTCGTGGAGATGAAGGACTTGAAGAGATGACTAAATTGAACTTCTTGCACTTTTCCTAATAGTTGTATTTATTTTTTCTATGAGATAGCAAACTTTCGCACTGCTGTTCCTCTATTTCTTTGGTTTTCTTAATTCTGCTATAGTCTCTAGCTGACTGTAATCCATGCTTGGCTGTATAACCCCTGTAGTCTCTAGCTGACCGTAATCCATGCTTGGCTGTCTAACCCCTGTAGTCTCTAACTGACCGTAATCCAAGTTTGACTTTCAAACCTCTCTAGTCTCCAGCTGACTGTAATCCACGGTTGAATGTTTAACCCCTCTAGTCTCTAGCTGACCATAATCCACGTTTGACTGTCTAACCCATCTAGCTGACCGTAATCCACGTTTCACTGTCTAACCCCTCTAGCTGACTGTAATCCATGCCTGACTGTCTATCCCTCTATCTGACCGTAATCCACGTTTAACTGTCTAAGCCCTCTAGCTGAACGTAATCTACGTTTGACTATCTAACCCCTCTAGTCTCTAGCTGACCGTAATCCACGCTTGACTGTCTAACCCTCTAGTCTCTAGCTGACTGTAATCCACGCTTGATTGTCTAACCCCTCTAGCTGACTGTAATCCACGCTTGACTGTCTAACCCCTCTAGCTGACCGTAATCCACGTTTGACTGTCTAACTCCTCTAGCTGACCGTAATCCACGCTTGACTGTCTAACTCCTCTAGCTGACCGTAATCCACGCTTGACTGTCTGACCCCTCTAGTCTCTAGCTGACCGTAAACCACGTTTGACTGTCTAACACCTCTAGCTGACCGTAATCCATGCTTGCCTGTCTAATCCCTCTAGCTGACCGTAATCCATGCTTGACTGTCTAACTCCTCTGGCTGACCGTAATCCACGCTTGCCTGTCTAACCCAATCTAGCTGACCGTAATTCACACTTGACCGTCCAACCCCTCCAGCTGACCGTAACCCACGCTTAACTGTCTAACCCTCTAGTCTCTAGCTGACCGTAATCCATGTTTGACTGTCTAACCCCTCTAGCTGACAGTAATCCACGCTTGACTGTCTAATCTCTCTAGTCTCTAGCCGACCGTACTCCACGTTTGACTGTTTAACCCATGTAGTCTCTAGCTGACTGTAATGCATGTTTGACTGTCTGACCCGTCTAGCTGACCGTAATCCATGCTTGACTGTCTAACCTCTCTAGTCTCTAGCTGACCGTAATCCACGTTTGACTGTTTAACCCCTGTAGTCTCTAGCTGACTGTAATCCACGTTTGACTGTCTGACCCGTCTAGCTGACTGTAATCCACGTTTGACTGTCTGACCCGTCTAGCTGACCGTAATCCACGTTTCACTTTCTAACCCCTCTAGCTGACCGGAATCCACGCTTGGCTGTTTGACCACTCTAGTCTCTAGCTGACCGTAATCCACGCTTGACTGTCTGACCCCTCTAGTCTCTAGCTGACCGTAAGCCACGCTTGACTGTCTGACCCCTCTAGTCTTTAGCTGACCGTAAACCACGCTTGACTATCTGACCCCTCTAGTCTCTAGCTGACCATAATCCACGTTTGACTGTCTAACCCCTCTAGCTGACCGTAATGCACGTTTAACTGTCTAACCCTTCTAGCTGACCGTAATCCACGTTTGACTGTCTAACCCCTCTAGCTGACCTTAATCCACGTTTGACCGTCATATTTCCTCTTCTTGCATCAGACACCACAGTCTGACTATTTTTCTCAGGTAGAGAGAATCGCAGATAAATTTCCTTGCGTGCTTTTATTTGTTTATTCTTGATAAAGGCAATTCTTTCCGAAATATTAGGTTGTTATTGTTGTTGTTGATAAACCATTTCGCTTTTTCTTACTCTTATTGCTATTCTTCCTTCTTTCCTTCCTTCCTCTTTCCCCTACTTTTTTTTTATTTTATAAAACGGCACCAAACACCTACATCTACCTCTACTCTAGACTGTAAGTATAACTTTTACGTTCTGTTACAAGAAAGGAACTCATCAACGTATATCCTCATGCCCTACGTTCGCAGATAATATTAACTTCACTACCGTGAATATACGTGCCACTGCCAGCGGTAGATATATATTTCAGTTAGAGAAAATTTGATAACGATGTTATAAACTCCATCTTGTAATTCAAACAATCTGCTAACGGTTGCAGTACATATCACGGACGAGATGTCAGTGTTCCTTCTCGTGTAGCTACAATTCTAAAGGAAGTCATGATTATGTATATAAACCCAACTAACGTAATCAATTTTGGGAAAAGTTTACGCCAAACTAATTTTTTTTTAAAGAAGATCGATGACTGGAGAGTTGAAACAAATCTCACTCTGAGAGTTATCGTCAACCTTTTATTTTTAAAAAATGGTTTCATGTTCTGTTCTGGTTTTTCTTTTTGCAGATAAATCTGGCAATAATAGTATAGTAAAATTGTCTTTCTGTACTGGCCATGCACTGACATAATATGCATATTATCACACAGATAAATATTGCAAACCATATGAATAATATACTGCCTGTACCTCTACCGGGACCCAGCAAAGAATCTGGCTTCATTATTCCACCTTTCTCATTACCGCCCGGGTATTATCGTATTTGTAACACACTTCAGAGCGGAAACAACAAACTGAAACGATGTGTAAGTTTTCATATCAGTTAGATGTTGAGAACACCAGATTCTGTACCGTTTGTGAACATGATTTTTTTTTGTTAATTTTGTGAACATAAGAATTTTTTTTCTTGTTGTAAATTGTGAATATTAGATGTTTGTGCACGTTGTGGTTACACAATTTTTGTTTCTGTGCTTTATGAACGTAATATTTTTGGTACTAAATTATGAATATTACATTGTTGTTTAAATTGTCATAACGAGATTTTGTGTACGCTGTAAGCAGGAGATTCTGTATACACTGTGAAAATCACGTTTTGTGTAAGCTGTGAATATACGATTCTTCTTGTCAGTTGTCAACCTTAAACATTGTGTAACTCGTTTATATAGCATTGTGTAAGTTAGAAACATCATAAACTGTATGGTTTATTAACGTAAGAATTGGTGTAACTCTTTTACAGCTTATATTGTGCAAGTTACACCTGTCATCTATTGTGTAATTTGGCAACATAAGATATTGTTTAAGTTGTTAATATCATTCACTCCACCGGTTATAGCATAAATTACAGGCAGCCCTCGATTTACGTTCCTGTACGAACTGGCAAACTTGGAAAATCAATAACAATTCAAAAGAAATGCACTCCTAGTACCTACACATTGACAAGTAATGTAATGAGTAATATATTACATCTTACATCCTTCCCGTGTCTCTAAACGTCACATAGGGCCCGCATGGTAATTCGCCAAGATTTCCTGTCTTCGGCGAGTTTTTTAACCTCATCAAGGGATGTTATGCCCACTGAACTGGCCTCTCTTAACAATGTCTTCTTTAGAATTTCACGTGGTCGACCTCTTTTTTTCGGCCTGTTGCGTTCCACTTGATAGCTTGTTTTGGGATTCTCTGATTGTTTCTTCTCATCACATGACCGACATATGTTCATCTTCTTTTTCTGTACACCCATGAGACAGGTGGTTGTTTGCTCATCTGTCTTATCTCTGCGTTGTTCTTGAATTTGTTTCACTTTATACCGAATATTTTCCTTAGGCATTTTTTTCGAAAGAGTCTAATTTCTTGTCTATTTCTTCAGTTGTTTTCCGGCTTTCGCATGCATAAATTAGGATGGATTTTACATTTGAAGTAATAATTGTAACTTGGTTTTTGTGCTTATATCTTTTGAATGCCATATGTTTTCAAGATTCTTGAAGGTCAATGCTGCTTTTGCAGTTCGAATTCTAACTCCCTTTTTCGTGTCACCATCCTGGTCTATGCAGCTACAGAGATATGCGAACTGGTTTACTTCTTCAACAGTTTTTCCTTCCGTGTATATTTGTCCTTCGTTGTTAATGAGAATTTTCATTATTTTTATTCTAAGTTGACATTAGAATGGCAAGTCAGTTTCAAGGTCTATAAATTCTTTTAAGTGTGGTCGATTAAGTACTGCTTGGAAGTGATCGACCCATCTTTGCTTTTGGTCTTTGCGTGATGTTAATACGGTGGCAGTCTTGCGAAGGATTGGTCTTTCCTTTAATGCAATAGTACCTGTTAGCCTCTTTATATAGAGTTTTACTGTCTCCTGTTTTTTGCTGCCTTCTCTGCTTCTTTCTGGATATTTTATCCCTTCTAGCTGAACTTTTTACTTTATTGTCTAGTTCTTTGTATGTTACTTTTGCCAGATCTCTTCCAAGATCTGTCTTTACATTCAGCATGGCTAATTTGGCTGATTGTCTTTCATGTGTGAATTTCCATATGTTATCTGATATCCGTGCTTTTCTACTTGTTGTCTGCAGTCCAGAACTTGTTTTATCTGCTGTAATTATGGCTGTGCTGTAAGAATGCCATACTTCATCTATATCTGTCTCCCTTACCTCATCAATTTCACCGAACTGTTTGGTAAGTTCCAGATTAAAATTACTCTTAGTATTTTCAACCTGTAGACTTTGACTGTTTATCTTTCTGAGTATTGCTTTCAAGTGTTGGCTTTTCAGTTTTTGTCTTATTTTCCGTATACGCAGATTGTAATCACTGTTGATGATCACTGTCAGAGATGTTCTGAATTGCTCTGTAATAAAAAAAAAATCTGATATCTGGTTATATCATCTAGAGATATCCATGTTGTTTTATGTATCTGTGTCTGTGGAAATATTGTTCCTCCGATGACCATGCTCTCTGTTAGACATAATTCAATTAATATTTTTCCATTCTGATTTACTGTATCAACCCCTTCTTTCGCCATTACTTTTTCGACATAGTGTTATCTTTTCTCACCTTGGCGTTGAAGTCTCCCATTACAACTAAGATGTCGTGTTTAGAGACTTTGTTAATGAGTTTTTTAGCTGGTTATAGAAATTGTATTTTACTTCGTCATCTGCATCGTTCGTGGGTGCATAGCATTGTATGATTGTCATTCTTCCGTGTCTTATTTGGAATCGTGCTTTTAACATACGACTGTTGACTGGTTCCCATTCTGAAAGGCTTTTTGCTGCTGAGTTGATATAATTATACTTACTCCTTTTTAATATTTCCCGTCGTCTCTAAGTAAACCTAGCGGGTGCTAGATCTACAATTGGGGGCAATGTAGAGAAAGGACAGGACCAAAAACCCAGCTGCACCCCACAAATCCATGGCCAATGTACTACCGTACTGGGCGGTCAGGCTCAAAACCCATCTATCTGCGAGAACCCAGGATTTCCACTCCAAGAATACTGTATGCCAGTTATGCGGCATATTACATACACTCATACCAAACACTTGCCACGCAATACACTTAACCAAGTCAAGCAATTCAAATCAAACGAAATTTATTCATCCACACTACATACGCTATATTAAGGCCACAATAGACATTGCATGCACAGAACATCAACATGTATCATCATGAGTGTAATAAGCATGACATCAATATAATGTATAAATCTCTAAGTATCAACTGAAATCATATGGACTGGACCCAATAGGCCTGGGATCTCCTGGCCCTCATAAGCATATACATACATTCATATAAATTGTGCCAACGCACTTATTAACATTGCAGCTTCTGCTGCTCTATTGAAACTCGCATCTCCCCATTCTACACATAATCGCCATTGTGCTAATGCAATGAATATCACAACGTATCTCCCTTGTGCTAATCCACTGAATCATCACATATATGTGTCCCATTTGTGCTAACGCACTGAATTATCACATATCTCTCCCCCTTGTGCCAATGCACTGATTCATTAACATATCTCTTTTGGTGCCAATGCACTGAATCATCCACCTGTCCCCCCCCCTTTTGCTAATGCATTGAATTATCACACTTATCTCCGCTATGGTGCCTCACCTCCTATCTCCATGAATTACCATATGCTATGCACATCATTGATGGTGCTGCTGCCTGCTGCCAAGTTAGGTATCTCCTGATACCTGGACATAGTATTATCCATGCAAATGAAACATGGTGGACTTTGATGTGTGCCCATCCAAAATATATATATGACGGATATCATCAGGAATTAGAGAATCTCCATATAAGACGATAAATGACATAATCCACAGCACGTTATGATTTCACAATACATCATCAACAGTGTGAGGTCTGCTGGGGCTAAGTATAGACGAGAATCATAAGCACAGACACACGAACTCAGTCCAGCTATCTTTCCTCTAGACTGTCTCCCTTTAGCACGCTTTTCCTCGATATATATATATATATATATATGGTCCTTCCACCCTCGGATTAAGTGAACGGCAACGCTCCGCCCACTTGGTACACCAATGAGCTTTGAATGGCCGTTCACATCTGCCTGAATGTATGATTAACTTACGGTTTTCTGCCGATCTTTTCCCTGTTTCTCGCCATCGCATTTCACTGATGCCCAGGACGTCTAGGTGATATCTATCAAATGAGTAATATAGTGGCATGATATTAATAAGTATGAAATAATGCAAATAAAAATAACGGAAATTTATGCATTGTGTATACTTATAATCGGCAGTTGCGTTGTGACGCGATGTTAGTTCTCTGACGAAGTTCCTTTTTGAGAATTGTCGCGTTTTTTAAAGTGCAATGTGAACTGCCATGATTCTTTTCTTCTTTCTTTCTTTCGTTCTTTATTTCTTTCTTCCACGATAAAGCATCGTGGGTGCTACAACGCTCTATATTGCTGTAGCTCTTTCCTCACAGTTGTGGACGGTCTTGTGAAGCTCATCATTGAGTTTATCAAGGTCAGACTAGATATACCGGAAATCGGTTGTCTTCATTTCTCGCACGCGGAATTATTTTCATCTTTTTTGTTTTCTTCTTTCTTTTGGCCCATTTTATCTTTCTTTACAGATGAAAACAAAAAACACGGCCGAGGAAAACTCTTTGTGACAATGTACTAATGATCACATGGCTTTCATAGAATGTTGAAGGTTTCTAATTTGCATTAAAAAGTAGTGATGAATGAATTACCATTTAGTATAAAATATTACGAGAAAATAACCAGAAAAATTATGAAACGTTATGAGTAATAGCAAAATATTCATATATGTATATTGTTGTCAGGGGTGCATATTGTCGCCTTACTTAACTTGTATACTGAAAATATAATGAGAAATGTTAGAGAAGATGTAGACAAATAATATTACGATGCCATAACAATTGGAGGTTATGAAATACCAGAGATTAGATTTGCTGATGACACAGTATTACTGTCCACAACACAGAAAGGAATTGAAAAACTAATTATGTCAGTCTGTAAGAACGGCGAAGAGCAAAACCTCTATCTTAATGCAAAGAAAACTAAACTGATGACATCTGACAAAACAAACAAGGCAGCTGAAATATATATCAATGAGGAAAAACTGGAAGAAATGGAGAGCTTTTAATATCTTGGATCACTACTAACTAATAATGGAGATACAATGAGGGAAATTATAAGGAGGACATCTATCTCTCTTCAGAAAGTAAAACAAATAAAGAATCTGTGGAGAGGAGCAGGCAGAACCACACACATAAGATTTTTAAGGGCATGCATCTTTCCCATCGCAACATATGCCTGTGAGACCTGGACACTTAACACTTAGCTGAGAAACACATAAATGCCTTTGAATGTAAATGCTACAAAAGAGTTCTTCAAATACCATGGACACAAAGAGGAATAAATATATCCATACTACAAGTACTTAATATTGAAGAAGGCTGGCTAATAAAGAGGATTAAAGAGAGAAAACTAAATATTTTGGACACATTAAACGTTAAACGTCATGATAATCTAGAGAAGACCGTCTTGGAAGGGTACATAAAGGGAAAAAGAAAGAGAGGAAGACCAAGGCGAAGATGGCTGCAAGATATCGTTGAGAATCTGCAAATGAATGCATCAGCAGCATTGCATCTTGCTCACAACCGAGAGGCCTACAGGAGTGCTGTTAGGGAGGCTAAGTTCCGTAAGGGAAATGCAAATGAATGATGATATTGTTTTCACTCTCTTAACATTCTAATTTATAAAATAGCCTTTAGTATGAATCATTACACATTGGACAGGCGCAAATCGATGGCTAGTTGTATTGTGCCACATTTTAAATCGGAGGTTTGGTTTCTGAGCGTCACATACGACTGACTTCGAAATGTTTTAAAACTTTATCAGGGTTTAATTATTCTGCTTGCTTCTAAAAACCGCTTGAGTAATATGAACATTCTTCGGATTAATATGACACCTATAATGGACGAGTTTGTTTGGCCCATACAAAATCTGGTCTTGAACGTGACTGAACATCGTTCTATATTCGCACACCAGGATCGTCTACGCACTGGAGTTTACAGGTATATCTTTACTAATATTTATTACTCAGTCACTTAATTCTTTGCCTGTCTGTCCATCAGTTTATCCATCCGTCCATCCATCCATCCATCCATCCATCCATCCATCCATCCATCCGTCCATCAATCATAGTTTTTTCATTGGTCGTTTAAGATATGTTCAGTTCTTCTCCACTGCAAAAAATTCTTCTTATCCATGTCAGCATAACATATTACATTGTTTCGATTGTCAGTGTAACATGTTACATTGTTACTATTGTCAGTGTAACATATTATGATTATCAGAGTAACATGTTACATTGTTATGACTGTCAAAACATGTTACATTTTTATGAGTATCAGTGCAACATGTTACATTGTGTGCTGCTGCTACTGCTACAGTAAATTAAATTGTGAATCATTCATATTGTAACAATCGTCTTTGATCATTATCCGGTGTAGTTTATAAATGTTTGCATCACTTTTTAGTAGCATTTCTTTAAGCAAAACATTGGTGAAACTAATTTTGATGTTATATCCCAATTCAAGATACAGGTGGAGGTGTTATGCAAATGTGATGTGTCAAAGTTTGAAACGCGGTTACAAGGCACCAGTCACATCGCTGAAGGATGCCGAGCTGAATCTTAATGGTTTGTAAACAGATTTAATGCGTTTTTTTATGTGTTTAACATTGAAGCTAGCTACAATTTCAGTGCAAGTTTCTATACCTTTATCATTGATTTGAGCGAAAGATTTGAGTGGAAGTTTCTATATGTTTATCATTGGAGCGAACAAAATTTTAGTAATAATTTGGCAATTTTTTGTTGGTTTATCATCGTTGTTGTGACAGTGTGAAACATCTCAAAGTCACTTATGCATATCTTATAAACGCTTTCAAAGGTTACAAAGAAACAGTGCTCTAAACTTTCTGCCTCAAAGAAGCAATTGTTCTAGAATAAAGATCGGCAAGCTGAGGCCCATGACATATGTGAAAGAAATATTACTCATAATTTTATTATGTTTGCTAATATCGCCCTACAGACATACGCGTGACACGCCAGTCACTCGTAGACACGAGAGCCTGCCTGGTAGAAGGCTGCCTTCTTACATATACTCATAACTGCCGAGTTAACGTTTTTGTTAGGATGGTGTTGTGGTGAAGATCTTTCAACAAAGGCAGCAAGAGTGCGAAAAGAAAATCCTTAATTTCTTGAAAGATAAAAAGAACTGCTTTCTCGTGCTGCAATTCGTTATAAATTTCTGTCCACGGGCGTCGTAAGGAAGAGGATCAAGAGATCATATATTCAATCTAAGATTAATAATAGAGAAATGCAGAGAGTTTAAGGTGAATCTATATTTATCCTTTATAGACTACTCAAAGGCATTTGATTGTGTACAACACCAGAAACTTTGGGAAATAATGGAAAAAATGGGATTTCCAACACATTTGATACAATTAACATCACTGCTGTATCTAGACCAACAAGCAGCAGTAAAAATAAATGGTGAAACAACAAGTTGGTTTGACATAAAACAAGGGGTCCGTCAGGGGTGCATATTGTCACCCTACTTATTTAACTTGTATTCTGAAAATATAATGAGGAATGTTAGAGAAGATGTAGACAAAGAATATTACGATGCCATAACAGTTGGAGGTTATGAAATACCAGAGATTAGATATGCTGATGACACAGTATTGCTGTCCACAACACAAAAAGGAATGGAAAAACTAATTATGTCAGTCCGCAAGAACAGCAAAGAGCAGAACCTCTATCTTAATGCAAAGAAAACTAAATTGATGACAAGTGACAAAACAAACAAGGCAACTGAAATATGTATCAATCAGGAAAAACTGGAAGAAGTGGAGAGTTTTGAATATCTTGGATCGCTACTAACTAATAATGGAGATACAATGAAGGAAATTAAAAGGAGGACATCTATCGCTCTTCAGAAAGTAAAACAAATAAAGAATCTGTGGAGAGGAGCAGACAGAACCACAAAAATAAGATTTTTAAGGGCATGCATCTTTCCCATAGCAACATATGCCTGTGAGACCTGGACACTTAACAAAACAGCTGAGAAACACATAAATGCCTTTGAATGTAAATGCTACAGAAGAGTTCTCCAAATATCGTGGACACAAAAAAGAACAAATATATCTATACTACAAGAGCTTAATATTGAAGAAGGCTGGCTAGTGAAGAGGATTAAAGAGAGAAAACTGAAATATTTTGGACACATTAAACGTCATGATAATTTAGAGAAGACCGTATTGGAAGGATACATAATGGGAAAAAGAAAAAGAGGAAGACCAAGACGAAGATGGCTGCAAGACATCGTTGACGATCTGGAAATGGATGCAACAGCAGCAGGCCATCTTGCTCACAACCGAGAGGCCTACAAGAGTGCTGTTTGGGAGGCAAAGTTCCGCAAGGGACATGCAAATGAATGAATGAATGAATGGGCGTCGTAAATCTTTGTATGTTGATACTGATGTCGTAAATCTCGGTCTATAGCCAGAGATGTATTTCAAAGGCTTCGCGGAAAGACAGGGCACAAACTTTAAATGTTGCGGTTCAAAGGTCTTTGACCATTCATGTTTTTATTAACTTGTAAACTACCAAACAAGGGTCACAGCACACGAATATTTCTTTCACCATTCACCACAGACGCTTTTGTTACTGGGAAATGATGTGACGCTTATTTTTAGCACTCATTGTAATTTAAAGTTACAAACCCTCAAGTAAAGAACAAAACTATATGACTACAGTTATTTGTTTTTCAATGTTAGGAAACTAATTTGAAAGATCTGTCGTAGAAATAACTGAATACCGTAAGAATGAGATATTTCTCTAAGGATTAAGTGTTTACTGGAATGTATAAACTAGGAAAAAATAGGAGCAGCTTTATTACTTAACGATTACAAAGTTGTGACGCTTCGGCGTGAGCCTTAATCATACAAAAACATACAGGACGAAGAAATAGAGAGAGGAGATAAAGTATAGATTCACATGAATACTATTTAAAAATTTTTTTTATACTTATACACTAATTATTGTGTGTTACTAAGTGTTTACTGAACTGTTTGCGCTTCTTTTAGATTCTATTCTGTATATACCTGCCAAGTATATGACTCCTAATACCACAGTGACAATGAGTGTCACCGTGGTTTTCACTGATCCTTTTCTTGGACTTAATGAGTACGAGGAAAGCATGCAGAAGGAAATCTTATTTGTATCGTTTTCTGCACAGCAGTTCCATATCAGGTATTGCGTAATTTACATCTTTAACTAACTGAAAATATACACTATGTTTAGTATGAACATCAGGTATCAAATACTCTAAATAGCAAAGATGTGAAGTGCATGAAATTTGGTGTGAAGAGTAACATAAGTACACTAAAGAGAAAAGGCGCGAAGAACAAGATATTTACAACGAAGAGTAACGGATAAATGCTACAAAGGGATTATAGATGATAAATGCGCCAGCACCTAAGAGAACGAGACGGAAGTAAAAGAAGCCTTTAAAAAAATAGATACTGCTATGATTATCTCCCATCATCTCATATATTGTTTATGTCTTGTGTCCGCATTAGGTTTTGACCATGGCACGGTACATGATATAATGGCTCAAACTTCAACCCTTGGCGTCCTAATTTAACAGTTGTTGCTTAGCCCAAGGTATCTTTATCTAGGGAGCCGCATTAACGCAGTGGATAAGTCATTCGCTCGCCGACCTGGCAGTTTCGATTTTCACTCATCCGCAGTGGCTGTCACAGCCTGGCTCGAAAAAAAAACAAACTCGCTGGGTTCACCTACTCTCAAAAAAAAAAAGGGGGGGGGGGGTAACCAGGGTTAGCGTTCTGAGAAGGAAGAGAAATGCCAGAAGCTAAAAACTATCGGAAGATGATGGTATACGGACGGATAATGCTGTACTTTTAATAGATTTTGTTACAAGCAAATTACTGCTCAGATACTCAATACAGTAAAACAAATAAACTATATACAAGATCTATAGTGTCATTTGTATTTAATTTACTTGACTTGAGACTTTGAGACTTATAATTTGAGACTTATAACTTGAAACTTAACTTGAAATTTACAGCTTGAGACATAACTTGAGACATATAACTTGAGATATTTATATAACCTCAGATATGACTTGAGACTTACAACTTGAGACATATAACTTGAGATTTATTACTTGAGTTTATAACTTAAAACTATACTTTTTTTTAGACTTAACTTCAGATTTATAACCTGAGACATAACTTAAGACTTATAACTTGAGACTTATAATTTAAGGCTTATAATTTCCTGTTGAGACTTAACTTAAGACAACTTGAGACTTATTACTTGAGACAACAGTACAGATTTTTAATCTGAGACATATAACTTGAGACTTATAACTTGAGACTTATAACTTGAGACTACATTTCAGATTTGTAACCTGAGACATATAACTTGAGTCTTATAACTTGAGACTTAACCTGATATTTACGGGATTTGAGACTCGATTGAGACATAACTTGAGACTTCACTTGAGATTAGAAGGCAGTGAACTGACACTTGCCATGATGGACTTTAATGCTTCTGTGTTTGTCTCTAATCAGAAGCTGGAAAACTTTGTTTCTGCAGATGTTTACTCAACTGCTGGGATTATGTGAATCTTGACGCGCCGTTATTGGTCATGGCTGAATGCGTAAAATGTGAACTTCCGCAGATGAGCCATGTGGAGTTTGAATGGACGTTGTCAAATGCCCGGTAAAAGAAATGTTACACATTCTTAATCTGTTACGTAAGTGAAGTCTGCACTGTAACACTCATGCTCGAGTATGCCCTAGGCAGCTGTAACTTATAGCTAAATTCCATGTATACTTGTGTACTGCTATTCCCATCCCATTGTAAAACTTATTGGTGCAAGTTTACATTATTTAACTAGTGGGAGGAATGTTTCCTCAAGATAGTTACAGACCAACATTTCCCTTCGTAATGTGCTAATGTACTCGAGTACAATAAATCATGACCGCCAATCCAGGTTCTCCCCTCTTTGGTACATTGTATGCTAATTTTGCCTATATCCTGGCGCATTCAATCAATAGAACAATAGACTGACGTGCAGTACAAATCACCAAGTCTGAATTTAGTAACACAACAATTGTAATCTCACAGTGACCCCCCCCCCAACAAACACAAACAACTGGTACTGACAATCAACATGACATTGAGACAGTATTCATCATTGAAAGCAAAACAATGTGAGGAACAATCAGTGAAAATGCAAATTAAGTCAATAAATAATGTCAGTTACATATGAAACTTGTCAGGTCTGCAATATTTACATTGTTGCTGTATGTACCTGGAGCCCTCAACTCACTGGGCCCTGCCTGTGGCATCCACCACGGCTCTATGTGCCGCTGCAGTTTCATCTCCGCAGCCACGACTTAAATCAACAGCATCTGTATTGATGCAAACGTATGATCAGTCTACATGATAAAGCATAATACAAAAGCATACATGTTACCAATCCAATCAACAGATAAACTCACAATGAAATCAGACGGAAATTATCTTCTTACACCATCTCCACTACCCCCCCCCCCCCCCACCCATCAAATAGAAAAGAAGCAAAATATGTACAACTTATATAACATTTCTCTTTTCCTAGAGGAACACTAGAAGGAAATGACACTTACTGCACAGTGACAAAACTCAAACTCCCTGTCAGCACATTTTCAATCAGGCTAACAGGTATGGTTACCTTTGTCTGTGTATATAAAACCGCAACATGTAACAACGAAATCATGGTATAAATTATCGGATGAGATGTAAAAATAAAAATTTTTAAAAATCACGAACATAGTTGTACTGACATCCAACGAAACCATCTGAATTAATTATTTTTTCAAAGTGCATGAAAATAATCACGTTTTGTTCGAGAATTGATTTACAAGGTCATTTAAATCAGTTAAATATAACATAACTTAATCTTCCAACAGTGTGTGTGAGATAACATGCTCCCATAACTACTTTATGAAGAAAATTATGTCCACTTGGAGGTAAACACATTCTTATGTTCAAATATTGTTCCAAAAGGTTCAGCTAAAAACATTGTGGAGGTTCGTGTGAAATAAATATTTGCCACTTTAATGTCATTTTAAGTTTAAAAATCATATATTCATTTCTCTTGCAGTTATTTTCTTGACTGGTTACAGTTAGTAGTATATAGTCTCTGTCTCTGTCTCTCTCTCTGTCTCTGTTTCTCTCTGTCTCTCTGTCTCTCTCTCTCTCTATAATAAAGTATAAAGTATAACAAAGTTATCTTAAACTGCTCTTACAGACACCGAATATAATTGTTTTCTGAATAGTCCCCAAAATTTTGTTTAGTAGATAGTCATTTATAATGTATGTAGTTAGTTCTGTATTGAGTGAATGTTTAAGAGCGAAACGTAAATGTTTTATTTTATGTCTCTCAGCTTCAATGTTAGTTATGTTTGTTATATGAACAGCATATTTGTAGAATGTCTGGAATAGAATGAAAGATGTATGATAAAGGGCAGAATGTCAGACGGGCCTGCGTGCCCAATTCTTAACCCTTTTGAAATAAAGATCACTCAATCAATCAATCTCTCTCTCTCTCTGAACTTTAAGTGCCCAGGGCACATGGGGCTTCCGCAAGGGTTTTCCACAAATGCCTGTCCTTTACCTTTTTTCTGCTCTTGCCCAGGTGAGTCCTCTATTGCTCAACATCCTCTCTGTTGTTTTTCTCCATGTCTCTTTTGGTCTGCCCTTAGTTCTGTTTCCCTGTGGTGTCCATCTTAGTGCTGTCTTTGGTAGTGAGTTGTCAGTCATTCATTAGTATATAGTCATGACTGTTTTAAGAGGCGATGAAGGTCTTTAGCTGGGACAATGTAGTCGTTAATCTCACATATAAACGCACTTCTGTACTCATGTAACCAGTTGGTAACTTTGTTCTGTCGTGTTAAATGGTTTGAAGTCTAGTGGAATCGTCTATTCACTGTTAAAGTATTTGACAGTGATGTTTTGTTTTTTTTTTTTTAACAGGAATAGATTACAATTTTCCTCTTCTATTCTTATATGAAAAGCAAATCTTTTCCTCACACAATCTTTCTTTTCCATTCCCAAGTCTCTCAAAATTTTACAATAAGTTAATGAACATATTCTTCCTTTCTTCCCCACTCCGTTACTTCTTCCAGTTTTTTTTCCATTGTCCTTTTCCCTTCAGTTACTGTTACTATTCTCCTTTTTTTCCCCGATAACTTTTTTTCTTTTTTCCCCTCAATTACTGTTACTTTGGTCATTTTCCTTTCAGTAACTGTTGTCCTTTTTTCTCAGTAACTGTTTGACCTTTTTACCCCTCAGTTACTATTGACCTCCCCCCCCCCCCACCAGTTGTTGTTACTCTTGTTCTTTTCCTTCAGTTACTATTGTCCTTTTTTCTCAGTAACTGTTGTCCTTTTCTTCCTTCTGTTACTGTTACGTTTGTAATTCTCCCCCAATTACTATTGTCCCTTCTTCTTCTGTTACTGATGCTGTTATCCTGTTTTCCCTCAGTTACTACTACTGCTGTCATTTTTCGCTCATTTACCAGTACTGTTGTCCTTTGCTTTTTCTCAGTCACTGCTATTGTTATCCTTTTTTTCTCTCAAGTACTGTTGTAATTTTTTCCCTCAGTTACTGTTATCTTTTTTCCTTCAGATACTGTTAGTGGTGTTCTTTTTTCTTCAGTCATTGTTATTTTTGTGCTTTTTGCTTCAGTTACTCTTAATCTTTTTCCCTCAGTTACTGTTACTGTTGTCCTTTCTTCTCCTCGATTACTGTAACTGTTGTCCTTTTTTCCTCAGTTACTATTACAGATTCAAATGGGAAAGCTGTGGAAACGACTTTCGGAAAACAGTTTAAGGTTTTTCAACAACCAAAGGATTGGAATTTGCTCGATAGTGCAGCATTGATTAGCCGTACGTATTTAAATAGTAATATTTCTCTGACAGATACGGGTACCACACTTGAGGTTCCCGAACACCTGGGAGCCCAATAAGCCTGGTGTAATGTGGAACTTCATATGTCATTGTCTAGATTTAAGAGGGATGGCGACTGAAGTAAAACTGGTTTAAATAAATAAGGTAGACAGGGGTGTATGGTGCAGTTTTACAAAGTGAGGGAGGGAGTGAGTAAGGTGAGAAAAAAGCGAATAGAAAGTATGAGAATGTATAAATGAAAAACATACAACATCCGATATTTCGGCGTGAGCCTTATTCGAAGACACATACACAACGAAATACAAACACGAAGAACTTATCTGAAGTGTTTTCCTCCAAGTGGGAAACAGAAATGTGTGTGGTAGAAGGGAGAAGGAAAAAGGGAGAAGGAAAAACCACGCTGCCTCCAGACAAAAGATGCCCGATAAAGCCAATCATAAAGAAGAGGTGGAGAGAGAGGAGGAGAACAAGTGGGAGAAATGGGTGGGGGGGGAGGCAATAGGAACATGATAGCCGCTAGAGGTGTCGGGGGGGGGGGAGGAAGAGAGGGGAGGGAAAAGGGGACGCGGAGAGATAATGAATGAAGAACATAAACACCTGCAGGGAGAAAATGTGAAACTGGTGAATAGGACAAGACCAATATGTTGGCAGAGAAGAAAATAGGATGGTGGTAGGGAGGGGTAGCCTAGAGAAAGAAAGTAGAGTTTAAAAAAGGCCAGTAGAAAAATAAAGAAGTTACAGAAAGCTGAAGACATTGTTAATTCCAGCTGGGTGGAGACAGCCAGTCTGGAAAATAAGGCGCTGTTCTAGGACCCTCCGAGATCGTACATCTGCGGAACAAGAGCGGATCGCACTAACCGAAATGTCCTGTTTGCCCCTGTGGTTGCCAAGGCAAAAATGTTTAGCCACAGGTGTCCAGACCCTCTTAGAAATATCACTGAGATGCTGGCGAAATCGATCTCCTAACCGTAAGCCAGTTTCCCCTATGTACTTCAAACCGCAACGTTTGCACATGATAACATAAATGACATTTAGTGAAGTACAGGTGAAACCCTCCTGAACTGATAACGTGGACTTAGGGAAGGAGATCTGGCTGGCCTCGACAACAAACGGACAAGTGTTACATCTACGGCGTCTGCAACGTCTGGTACCATAAAAAGTGTCATCTGTCTTAAGACGACTACGAATTAAAAGGTCCCTGAGGTTCTTGTCCCGTCTGTAGGCCACCAGTCGGGGTTCCCCAAAAAGTTCACGTGTCTCAGGCTCGGTCTGGAGGAGATGGAGATGGCGAAACAGTATGTTTTTAACTGCCAAGCTATGAGGGTGGTACGTGAGTACTAGTTTCACTCTGTCCGAGCTACAGTGCGGTTTAGGGGTGAGGGCTTGTTGCCGCTATATATGGCTAATGCGGTTCCAAGATGACGAGAGAACGTGTTCTGGATAGCTGCGTTGACGGAAGAAATCTAGCATTTTGTGGCCTTGATCCTGGAAATCCAAATCCTCCTTACACAAACGTCGCAACATAAGAAGCTGGGAAAACGGAATAGAGTCTTTACACGATCTGGGATGGGAGGAAGAGTACAGGAGGTAGCTGTGAGAGTCTGTAGGTTTATAGTGGATAGAAGTAGTAAGCCCGGAAGGGCCGATAGTGAGAGCAATTTCAAGAAAGTTAGCGGAAGTAGCAGAGATATGGGAGGTGAAAGAAATGACAGGATTGCACTCCTTAACAAAACTGATAAAGTTGTTAAGGTCTTCCTCTGGCACTGATGTGATCCCAATGCCGTCATCTATGTAGCGTCTATAGAAGGCGGGAAAAGGGCCTCTAAAGGCTCTCAGAACCTTGTGTTCGAAGTGGCCCATGAACAGGCACGCGTAGCTGGGGCCCATCTTGGTTGATCATGCTATATCAGCAGCCCTGTCGCCTTGACGACGTCTGCCGTCTTTTCCAGGTTTGGGTGGGAGGTCTGACGCCCCTCTGGGCCACTCCTTTACTCGGAGCTTTCAGCAGGTTGGATTGATCTGGAAGGTACGCTCTGGCGTCTGGACACCAAAGCCGCAGTGACATTCATTTGTTCGGACAGTTTAAGACAAAGAGGTGGCTTAGAAGGCCGCAACGTTCCATTCTTAGACAGACAATTATAGTATGCTGATATTGAGTGGGGGTCTTGTTTTGTTTCTGTTTTCATCTCTGTTTTCCAACTGGCGTTTAGTTTGTTGTGGATGATGGTATTTGTTTCTTGTTATGTTATTGGGTGTTTGATTTCTTCCAGTTTGTTCTCTGGCTTGAAAAGGGCATCTGCCTTTTATTTATATATATTCCACATTGTGAGGGAAGCCATTGTAGAGCTGTATTTGATATTGAGGACTTGTATAGCTGTGACATAATTTCCTGTGTTTCTGTGCCATACGTTTTAGAATAAGAATATTATGAAGATATTGTAAAATTTAACATCAAATGGTAAGAGAGTGGGAGTAGACGCGGGAAAGAGCTGGCAGGTGAGAACTAAGGGCACGTATCATTCAGTTCAATGTCTGAAGCTTGAAGTTTTAGAAGCGCTGCTATAAAGAAAACGTAGGAGAGAATGTTGTAATAGGCATCCCTGGAACTTCAAAAAAGATTTTGTCAACTGCTGACGTTGTGAAGAAGTATGAAAAAAAGCATAGTATCTCCGAGAGTCACACCGAAATTCGTGAGCAATTTTTTTTTTTACTAAATCAGAATTTAAAGATAGAGAAAATAAAAACGTATCAACTTAACTGCATCCTTTGCAGTTCATGTAGAAGTCACATGACTTCAATATCATGTGTCACGTGACCACGCGGAGCAGAAACAAAATGGTGGATGCTGAAGTTTCGTTTCGTCAACATGCTGTTATTGAGTTCCTCGTTAAAGAGGAAATCCCCGCTGCCGAACTTCACCAAATATTTCACCTTGCTTATGGAGATGTGTGTATGGGTGTTAGCACTGTTGTACCATTTTTCCCATCACAACATATGTCTGTGAGATCTGCACACTTAACAGCTGAGAAATACATAAATGCCTATGAATGTAACTGCTACAGAAGAGTTCTTAAATATCATGGACACAAAAAAGAGCAAATATATCCATACTACAAGAACTTAATATTGGAGAACTTTGGGTAGTCATTCATTCATTCATTTGCATGTCCCTTGCGGAACTTTGCCTCCCAAACAACACTCCTGTAGGCCTCTCGGTTGTGAGCAAGATGGCCTGCTGCTGCTGGGTTCATTTGCAGATCGTCAACGATTTCTTGCGGCCATCTTCGTTTTGGTCTTCCTCTTTTTCTTTTTCCTATTATATCCTTCCAATACGGTCTTCTCTAAATTATCATGATGTTTAATGTGTCCAAAATATTTAAGTTTTCTCTCTTTAATCCTCTTTATTAATCCTCTTCATGTTTGGCTAGTAAAGACGATTAAACAGAAAACTTAAATATTTTGGACACACTAAACGTCATGACAATTTAGAGAAGACCTTCTTGAAAGGATACTTAATAGGAGAAAGAGGAAGATCAAGGCGAAGATGGCTGCAAGACATTGGTTGATAATCTGCAAATGGCTGCATCAACAGCAGGGCATTTGCTTACAACCGAGAGGCCTACAGGAGAGCTGTTAGTAAGGCAACGTTCCGCAAGGGACAGCAGATAATTGATAGTATTACTACACTGTACACTCTTATTACCACACTTTACATTATTACTGCACTCTACAGTCTTATTACTACGCTCTGCGCTATTACTTCACTCTACACTATCACTACACTCCTCATTATCACTACACTCTTTGTTATTACTACACTGTACTCTACATTAAGAAAATCTGGGAAGTAAAGGCAGCGAGGAAAGGAACTGGTCACCCTACCTCACACGCTGATGACCCAGCATAATTACTTACTTTACTCTACATTACCACTCTTCTTCATGTACCGTATCCTTTCCAGAACATTGTCCGTCTCACATAATCCTTGAATGCAGTGTGGTCTTCCGCAAGCTGACCAGCGTCTCGCAGTGACATATTCAAACTCTTCGTGATGTCCTGAGTCCACCATCAGCGAGGTCGCCCCTCTTATCTTTTGCGAGGCACTATACCTTTCAGTATCAACCTCTCCACACTGTTGCGTCTCTTGACGTGGCCGAAGCATCTCAGGTTTCTAATCTTGACAGCGTTAACGACCCAGTTTTTTGCGTCACATAATCCCATTAGCATCTCTTTATTTGATATTCTTTATATCCATGACATTCTAAGCGCCCTTCTGTAACACTTCACTTCAAATGCTTTTATTCTCTTTTCTAGTGATTTGTTAAGTTCCATCTTTCTGCATCCGTACATTGCCACTGGGGATTTGCAAGTTCTTAGTATACATAGCTTTGTTTTATTGTTGTTACCTTGTCACATGCTCTTCATGTCGCTACTGCGACAGATATTATTCCTATGGATATGACGGATATATTGAAGTCAGTGGCCGGGGACTTGGTGCAGAAGAAAAGGGCATGTGCTGATAATATATAATCTACAGAGGATGAAGGATGGGAGTGTGAGGAAGGGGGGGGGGGGAGGGAGGAAGAGCCGAGTAGCTGGATGACAGAATTCGAGGTTGTCAGAACCAACAGCTGAATAGTACAATTAGTGTTCATACTCTTTGGTTGTTACTGAAACACCAAAGAGTATGAAGACTAATTGTTCACTAACTGTGATTACTGAAACAGAGAGCAGAGCATGTATGGAGTGCCCCGAATGCCATGATGCTAATTCCTTGATTCAAGGTTCAACATGCTCTTCATTTGCGCACGTTTCAGTGAAATGCCTGATAATATTACCATACTGTACAGTACCATTATACTTCACAATATCACTATAGTCTACGAAATCACTATATCCAGGAAACTCTCTATTATAGAGAGCGGAACAACAACACAACTCCTTCAGATCATCAAAGGAAGTACCCCCCTCAGACAAGTGTTTCGACCCTATTAAACTCCTGACACTCTAAAGGGGGGAGGGGTGGGCCCTCTGGGTCATGACTCCCAGAGGTCTTGTGAGTTGTTGCTTTTTTTCCCGGTCCCAGGATTGAACCCATGATCTTCCAGTTGGCACTGCACTTGTGAATTTAGCGATTTAGCTACGGAGGACTGGTATTGGTTGTGGCATATGAAATTAATCATGTTCCCAATGCTTGTTTCGCATACTCCACAGCCAGCATGAGGCCTTTTCTGCTGTTTCTGAAAGACTCTACAATTCCCTCGCTCTTGCTTGTCCCTTTATGCCCAGTTGCTTACATAGGTTATATGCTGATGTTGCTACGAATCCTCTTGCTCCCACTTCTACAGCTATCACTTTTGCCCTGATTCCTGCACCCTGCCTCAGTTGCTTGACCAGATCATTGTACTTCTCAAATTTGAATAAATGCTGTTCCTCTATTCTATTTTCGTACGGGACCGTAAGCTCGATCATTATTAATTCCTGTTTTTCTGTGGAGTACACTACAATGTCCGGTCGCATTCCTGTGTTCTTGATGGCAGTCGGGTATTCTCTTCTTCCTGGAAGGTCCGCTATCACATCCCAGTCATTTGTACCATCTAGCAGTGATGGTAAGGGAATGTCCCTGATTTCAATATTTGATGTCGTACCAGCGCCTGTGAAGTATTTAGGTGGGACCTCAACTCTTTTGCTGTTATTTGCTTTATCTTTTGCCCTGTCTACGATGACTACTAGTTCCTGCAGCACTCTGTTGTGCCGCTAGGTGTACCGTCCTTGCCCTAAAGACACTCTACATGCTGACAGCACATGTTCAGATGTTTGCTTTTCGTTGCAGAGAGGGCACTTTGTATCTTCTGATACACCCCATTTGTATAGGTTGGAGCCTGTAGGCAGAAGGTCATAAGTAGCTCTGATGATGAAGCTGAGCCTCAAGGTTGCCATTTTCCAGATGTCATTCCATTTTAATGATCTCTACAGGACTTCCTCCCATGTTGTCCATTGCCCTTGTTGTGATTGTTGGACTGCCTTCTGGACCCGCTTGTCATCCTCTGAATTCCTTACTTTACTGATGATCATATCCCTTCTTTCCTTGCAGGAGGCCTTTGACCACCATTTGATTTCGCCATGACAAAATCCCCTTCTGTTTATTTGGGTGTACCCTATTACTTCTTTCAGCTCCTGCGTTTCCCTGGCTGTGGTCACTTCCTCACCTACTTTCCATTTTCGTCCAGTTTTCAGCGTTGGCTGCACTCCTCGTACCACCGGATCCGTAGATTCTTGCAGCATCATTGCAAGTCTTGTTTTTCCTACCTTGTATTCTTCAACCACAGATTTGAATGACAGCTGCAGTTTGCTCTTCTTGCAGTACAGCGCTACATCAGTTAATCCTGGTGGTACGCCCAGCCACTTTCTTATGGCTTTATTTGTCTTTCTTTCGACTTCCTCTACTGTGCTGGTACTTACTTCGTAAATGAGTAGTGGCCACATCAGTTCTGGAATCAGCATGAACTGGAGGCACCATATTTTTAACTTACCCAGTAGCCTGCTTTTGTCTATGATGCTCAGTCCATTCTGCGCCATTTCTATAACCTGCTTCACAGCACTTGAGTCCTTCATGGATGCATCATATACTCTGCCAAGGCTCTTCACTGGCTCTTCCCCTACAGTCGGGATATCATTACAATCATAATATCAGTCGGGATATCATACAATATCATTGTAGTCTACAATATTACCTAAGTTTACAATACATTATAATCTAAAATATCACTGTATTCTACAATATCACTGTTGTCTACAATATTACTAAAGTTTACAATATAACTATAGTCTACAATATCACTGTAGTCTACAATATTACTAAAGTTTACAATATCACTATAGTCTACAATATTCCTAAGGTTTACAATATCACGGTAGTCTACAATCCGCTCTCTACAGTAGAAAGTTTCCTGCATACATACTACTGGAACTCTAGTAGCTATGTCGACATCATAAAACAAAGTTTATATTCTACTAATACTTGCAACGTCCTACGTTTCTTTTTTCAATATGTCATTTGTTTCTTTTGTTGTATTTATGCAATCAGCACCAAACAGCGAAAACTTGGAAGGTCTACTGGGAAAATTACCGCGGTTTGATCTAGATGTCAGAAAGGTGTACGGTGTGTCAGGTTCTGGTGACCTCCCAATGATCATCACCGTAAAAAGACAATCAGACGCAGGTAAGCGGTTCTGGCAGACCTTCGTGAATATGTGGGTGTCTTTTCAGGCAAAGGTCATCACAAAAGTGTTACACTTTGGAAGTTCTTGTAGTCTTATAATTCATTCAAAACTTCTCAGAGACTAATCTTTTTTTTTTGTTGAAAGATATCATTATAAACTTGTCATCGTATATCAGGCCGACAGCCCCACTTCCCCGACTTGTGTAAACATTTCTTACGGAACATACAACAAAATATTCTTTCTCAGATTTTCGTGCTAATTTTACGAACCTTTTAAAATTCACCTTGATAGCTATGACAAAGAAACTCAGAACCAAGAAACGGTGGAAGATATCTGAACTTTCGTGTCATCTCAAGAAGCTGCTTGAGAATTCTTATGAAAAGATCTAGACACGCAATAATGCCGGAAATGAGAGATCACAAATTGAATTCGTAGAATAAAAAGGAACATATGGTACTATGTGCGCTTATATGAACTAAGAACTCTTTACAGAAATGCCTGTTTGTATGTTTCTTTGACTATATTAAAATGTTTAGTAAAGTGAATCAAGGAAACTGTGAAAATAATTAGAGTACTGACGTCATCGGTTTGACAAAAATAATCAACTCGTGAATTTGAGTAATAAAGTGTAGATAACATAACAGGGAGTCTAGGATTGTGTCCTCTCGCCAAGCGTGTTCTCTCTGTGGTGATAATATCATGAGAGAAATAAAAAACAAATCATGAATTCCATTTGGAGACTACAGTCTGAACAGTCTATGATACAGATGATACAGATGATACAGATGATACAGTACAAATAACCGAAACTCAATAAAAGCAAACAGAAATTATCAGATAATTTATCAGATTTATCAGATAATTTATCAGATTTATCAGATAATTTATCAGATAAAATTATCAGTGAAAGAAAGTGAGCGTAAAAGGCAAATAAATGAAACAGTGGTTAGATCATAGGAACATACAGTAATGCAATTCTAGCGTATATGTATCAGCCTTGACACAAATACATTCATTAAAATACTCGAATGATCAAACGACATCATTTGAAAATTGCATCTCTGAAATCACAAACAGAATGCAGTGAGAAAATAGCTGTCACAATAATGAGAAACATCTTGCGGCCTGCATCTCTCTTATAAGTTAGTTTTGTGCTGCATGTTAATCTTGTGAAGGGTGGAAAAAATTGTGTTTTTCTAGGCAAAAAGCTGGATTAATTTCTCTCTAACAGTTCAGTTGTATTGAGCTGTTAAATTACGAATCTCCCCAGGCATTCCTTCTAATCTAATCTAATCTAATCTAATCTAATCTAATCTAATCTAATATAATATAATCTAAGTGCAATGCCGTGTGGCGTAGACGATCATTTCACTGCACAATTCCCTGTCTTTTCCTTTGATTATGAGATGCGCCAGTGGCTTTCTTCCAAGCCACACTGACAGCCCATCCAGTAATCTCTCTGGCTGTCTTCCTCTGTCTCTTCTTACTTCAATTTTTTCAGTTGCCACAATATGTTCCAGTTTTCCTATTCTCAGGAAATGTTCTATAAATCTCGCTTGTCTGCCTCTGATCTTTGCTATAATTTGCTTTTTAACTCCAGCCTCTCATAAGACTTCTTCGTTGGTTTTCTTAGCTGTTCATGGTAATTCAACATCCTTCTTATGAACCACATTTCCATGGCCTCCATTTCTCGCTGTACTCTTTTATTCATAGATCATGCTTTACACCCATAAAACAAAATTGGCTCGATGTAAAATTTAAGTACTCGGAATCTCTTGTTTCCATTGATATGGATCTATTGCACAAAATGTGTCTAATTGTCTGGAATGCTGACTTGGCCTGAGCAGGTCTGCTTTTTGTTTCGTTGTGACATTTCCCATCAGATGTTATAATCGTTCCTAAGTACTTGAATCTATCAACTTGTTTCAGATTTGTGCCATCTGTGATAATGCTACATTTTGGTGATATTCTTTTCTTTGAGATGGCCATCACTTCAGTCTTTTTTTTTTCAGGCTGAGACCTTTATTTTTACTTTCACAAACCACGATGTCCTTCCGTGCACCGAAATTGAATTTATGTTTTCGTAAAGACGAATAATGATTGTGTCACTATTCATGTAGCCTCACCTCAACACCGACAGCAAGCAACACCCCATTTTAAAATCTACAGCATTTAATTACTAAAGAGATAAGAAAACAATAGCCAGACAACCACATTAAAGGACTAGACCTTACATGTAACAATAACTAGACAACCACATTAAAGGACCAGACCTTACATATAACAATAACTAGACAACCACATTCAAGGACTAGACACATGTAACAATAACTAGACAAGGACTAGACCTTACATGTAACAAGAACAGTTAGCACATACTAATAAAGCATGACGAGAATGATGTGCATGAACGAACAAACGGGGAATGTAGAATGAAATACGGTTCGCGATGACAGATGATAAATATTAAATACATGCATGCATAAATCTCTGACTCCAACCATGGCAGACAATACATCTGCAATACACACACACACACACACACACACACACACACACACACACACACACACACTATGTATATATATATATATATATATATATATATATATATATATATTGTCCAAAACAAGAAATGCATAACTACTGATGACCCAATTTTAGCCACAACTTTGATATTCTATAGCTTTTTAAATTGAATGAATAAAATTTTCAATTTGCACACAATAATACCTAAGGGTTTAAACACTCACTTGACAGTTTCTTGCATCTGTGTGACGAGAATTTGTTAGTCCCAGTGGTTCTCAAGTTAGTATGGTGTGTGGTCTCCGCTTGCATCGATCAGCGACTGGCATCTCCTGGGTATAGATGTGATCAGATGTCTGATGTGCGCCTGTGGGATGGCTGCCCACTCTTTCTATAGTGCCTGCCACAGATCACGACGATTGGCTGAAGAAACATTTCGGCCACAAACACATCTTTGCAGCTCATCCCATAGGTGCTCGATCGGATTCACGTCTGGAGTCAGGGATGGCCAGGGAAGGGTGAGAATGTTGTTGGCAGTCAGGAAGTGTGTGGTGAACCGTGCAGAGAATAGGATCTGGCGTTGTCCTGTTGAAACATAGACCTTTGCACAGCAAAAATTGGAAGTACATGGGGTCGAAGAATTTCACTGACGGCTCGTTGCGCATTCAAGCCTCCTTCAATGGACTCCTTCCGTTGAAATTGATTATTAGCCATATCATTACACCTCCCCCACCGTGCGGCGGAGCTTCGTCAACGCAATTTTGGGCAAAACGTTCATGTGGCCCACGGTAGACCCTTCTCTGTATATCTTGGCTGTGCAACAAAAAGGAAGATTCGCCACTAAGCCAGACATATCTCTACTGATTGTCAGTTGTCTAGGGCCGATGCTGGTTGGCCCAAACAAGTCGATTTTGGCGATGGCGTCTCGTTACGACAGGATCTCGGTGAGGTCGTCGTGCCACCAGTCCAGCTTCATGCAGTCTATTCCGGACAGTTTGATCAGACACACGACGTCCTGCAATCAATGACTGGGCACTTGAGGAAGCTATTGTAAACCTGTTTCTGAGGTGATGAACCAGAATAAAGCGACTATCAGCTGCTGTTGTCATCCCTGGGTCGTCCACTGCGGTGCCGGTTCAACTGAGCCATGGCTTAGAAACGATGCCAGAGTCGACTGATGGTACTCTGCTGCACGTTTAAATGTCTGGCAACCTGACTTTGACTTTCGCCTGCATCCAGGCGACCAATAGCAATGTTTCATAAATGTTGCAATAGACTCGCCATAATTGTTTGCTTGAAAATTAACTGAATTTATTTGTGTAACCTCATCCTTTTTATAGGGTTTCATTTGCTTTGGAAGTGAGTTGTGCTCACTACAAAAATTACGACATTTCCATAAACGCAACGTGAGTTATGATTTTAAAAAAATGCGTGATTAGTAAGGGCAGCTACTGCGTTCTGACCATACACGAGAATAGGAAAATTCACGCTAAATCAATGGACCTGATATCTTGGTGACAATTTTTGGTTTGATTTGAGATACCCGGGAAAAAAAATTTTTGTCAAAACATATAAAAAATGAAGCTTATATAAGCTATGTGTTTCTTTTTTTGGACAGTATATACATACATATATATACATATATATATGTATATATATGTATGTATATATATATATGACCAATTATTATAGGTCTGAACACAAATAGTCAAAACATTAAACATACATTGTGCAAGACAACACAGTCATTAACTTAATCGCATTGCTAGTGTGGGATTCTTCGATCTGAAGTGCATATCATTTGCACAATCATTTGGAAAAGTGTAAGACCACCTGTCATTTCCTCGAAATTTCGCTGTTGTACAGAAGCAAGTAATTCAGTTCCGAAAATGCCTGAAACAATGATACAACGCATGAACGTGTACAGTCTTTTGAACAGAAAGATACTTTTGCTAGTGTGGGATTCTTCGATCTGAAGTGCATATCATTTGCACAATCATTTGGAAAAGTGTAAGACCACCTGTCATTTCCTCGAAATTTCGCTGTTGTACAGAAGCAAGTAATTCAGTTCCGAAAATGCCTGAAACAATGATACAACGCATGAACGTGTACAGTCTTTTGAACAGAAAGATACTTGTATCAGTACTTGTTATGGCCACCTTTGTTTTGTTTCTTTCATTACAGATAGAATACGATGTGGCATTGCATCTGTTAGAGATTTGCAGTAGTCAGATGAAGTATGATTACACCAAATGTACTTTATTGCTTCAGTGAAAGCTTGGCTGTTCTTCTGGAAAACGAATCATTTATAAGTGTTCACAAATTCTCCATGAGGCTGTGTTCGGGGATGTTACCGGGCCAGGCAAGCACGGCACCTTTGCTCCTCCTTGGGTAGTCCTTCAGAGTCTTGGATCTATGGCATGGAGCGCCATCATGCATGAAAAAGGATCATCTGTGCACTGCCATGTGTTACTAACTTGCCTTTTAACATTTCCATATAAGGAGAACCAGTCACTGTAGTTCACTTCGGCAAAAAGTCTAATGAAGCAGTACCGGATTTGTAACATTGCACCCCATATCATCTGACTATAAGGATGTCTCAGGGTACTAACGATGTATTTTTCATGAAATCTTTTACCTTTTGGTCATCGAACATGTGATACTTAACTTCTTATCTTATATCCTTCCCGTGCCGTTAAACGTCACATAGGGCTCGCAAAATAATTCGCCAATTTTTCCTGTCTTCGGTGAGTCTTTCAATCTCATCAAAGGATTTTATGCCTGTTAATTTGGCATCTCTTAACAATGTCCTTTTCAGAGTTCCACCTGGTCTGTCTCTTTTCTTTGGCCTGTTGTGTTCCACTTGATAGCTTGTTTTGGGATTCTCTGATCATTTTTTCTCATCAAGTGACCAACATATGTCCATCATTATATCTTGACATGTGATACACGTGAGGCAAATTACCGTACATTTGATTAATCAGAAAAGAAAAAGAACTTGACTCCAGTTCTCAGCAGTCCATGATCGGTGATGCTTAGCAAACTCAAGTTTTTTTTTCTTTTTTGTTAATGGGGTTACTTTAGTTTTTATTTTGAACCTAACTCTTTGCGGAGACGTGGGAAGACACTACTGATATTAGACTGTCCCTACTGATTGTAGTAGGGTCCTGGTTTTCCCGTACGAACTCCTAGGAGAACGCAAAAACAATTCGCCGTATGGTACTGTCATCACGTGGGATTTTCTTTTCCTGGGACGTCCTCTTTTCCTTCTGTCTCTGACATCTCCAGTATCTGCATATTTCGTGATCCATTATGTCCAGCGGTCTTGCTAGCATTCACCTTTCCGCTTATTTCACGTTCAGAGTATCCTTCGCGACATAAAATCACTTTTGCTATCCTCTGACTTACACCTAATGATGATCTTTTGCCCAATTTTAACCACACATAAAATTTGATACAATCTCTCAGCATGAAAGCCAGAAGCGGACTGACGTCCGATCGCTTACCCTATGCTATAAATAGATGCTGATGTAATCAATGCAACATCCACACTTAGTTGCGCAATACGTGGGATATATGACGCATTCGGCTGAAATCTCATTTTAAAAAAAACAGGTGGTCTTAAAATTTTCTAAATAACTTTGTGCATATATATATATATATATATGTGTGTACGTAATGGAAAAAATGGGATTTCCATGTGTGATACAATTAATATCACTGCTGTATCTAGACCAAGAGGCAGCAATAAGAGTAAATGGTGAAACAACACCTTGTTTTGACATAAAACAAGGGGTCCGTCAGGGGTGCACACTGTCGCCTTACTTATTTAAATTGTATACTGAACATGTACACAAAAGATAACACTGACGTAAAAAAAAAGTAATGGGGAAAGAAGGGACTGATATGATAAATGAGAATGGAGAAAGATTAACTGAACTATGTCTAACAGAGGGCGTAGTCATTGGAGGAACAATATTTACACACAAAGAGACACATAAAAAAACATGTATATCCCCAGATGATAGAACGAGAAATCAGATAAATCAATTTTGCATTAGAACGCAATTCAGAACATCTCTGATAGATGTAAGAGTGTATAGGGGTGCAGATATCAATAGTGAACACAATCTGTGTATGGGGAAAATAAGACTACAACTGAAAAGCCAACACAGGAATGCAGTACTCAAACGGATAAACAGTCATAGTCTACAAGATGAAAGTACTAGACTGCAAAAAAAAAAACACAAGTAGACAAGCATGGATATCAGATAAAACATGGATATCCATACATGAACGAGAAGCAGCCAAATTAGCCATGTTGAATGTCTTGGAAGAGATTTGCCAAAAGCAACATACAAAGAACTAGACAATAAAATAAAAAGATCAGCTAAAAGGGATTAAAACAGAATACATTCACAATATGGCGAAAGAAGCAGAGAAGGCAGCAAAAACAGGAGACAGCAAAACTCTATATAACATACAGAAGACGCTAACAGGTAGTAATGCATCTAAAGAAAGACCAGTCCTTAGTAAAACCGACACACTATTAACATCAAGTAAAGACCAAAAGCAAAGATTGGCCGACACTTCCATCAAATACTTAATCGACCGCACTAAAAAAAAAATGATAGATCTTGAAAATGAATTACCAATCCCACAACTAAATGTCAACCTAGATGAAATTACATTGCATGAAACTGAAACAGCAGTGAATTTAATGGCTAACAACAAAGCTGCAAGTGAAGATGAAATAACAGCCGAATCATTAAAAGCTATTAACACTGACAACATGAGCGAAATAATGTTTAATAAAGTTCGGAAAAACTAAAAGATCCCTTCTAAGTTGAAAAAAGGAATCATTGTTACTGAAAAAAAGGCAACCTTAGCGATTGAAATAAATGGAAAGGAGTAACCTTACTATCAGTTGTGTCAAAAGTATTTTGCAAGGTTGTTCGGAATAGACTTAAAGATATATTGGATGCGCCAATGAGAGAAGAACAAGCAGGATTTCGAAAAGGGAGAAGCTGTCTCGACCAGATCTTTACTCTAAGAATAATACTTGAACATATTGAAAAGCAAGAACCATTAATCCTGAACTTCATAGACTTGAAAAAGCATTTGATAGCATACACATAGAATCATTATGGAGAATTTTAAGAATATATGGAATACCATCTAATATTATCAACATTATTAGGAACCTCTACAACGGATATGTTTGTGCAGTCAACACAGAAGAAGGAGTGAGTGTATGGTTGCGAGTGAATCAGGGGTGAAACAAGGATATATATTATTTCCCTTGATTTTTGGAATTTCCATAGACTTCATAATGAAAAAATGCTGCACAGATAAAATAGACATTGATTGGGTACCTGAGACCCAACTGAACGATCTTGATTTTGCAGATGACATAACTCATATCAGTGACTATGTGAAATCAGTGCAAGTAAAAACACATACCTTGTCTTCAATGGCTAGTAAAGTAGGACTTGAAATTAACAAGGATAAAATAAAAATAATGAAACTTCTCATTAATCAAGAACGACAGTTATACATAAATGGAACAGCTGTTGAAGAAAGAAACCAGTCTGCGTATCTCTGCAGGATGGTGACAGAAAAGGAAGCTAGAATTGCAAAAGCGGAATGGACCTCCAAGAATCTTGAGAACATATGGCATTCAAAAGTTATAAGCACAAAAACCAAGTTAAGATTATTCAGTTCAAATGTACTATCCACCTTTATTTATGCATGCGAAAGCTGAAAAACAACTAAATAAGTATACAAGAAATTAGACTCTTTTGAAAACAAATGCCTAAGGAACATGTTCGGTATAAAGTGAAACAAATTCAACGCAGAGATAAGGCAGATGAGCAAACAACAACCTCATGAGTGATCAGAAAAAGAAGATGGACATATGTCGGTCACGTGATGAGAAGAAACAGAGACTGAAGGTTATGATTTATCAGAGATTAGATATGCTGATGACACAGTATCGTCCACAATACAAAAAAGAGTGGAAAAACTAATTTTGTCAGTCTGGAAAAATAGTGAAGAGCAACATCTTTATCTTAATGCGAAGAAAACTAAACTGATGACAACTGACAAAACAAATAAGATAGCTGAAATATATATCACTGAGGAAAAAATTGGAATAAGTGGAGAGTTTTGAATATCTTGGATCATTATTAACTAATAATGGAGATACAATCAAGGAAATTAAAAGGATGATATCTATCCCTTCTCAAGAAGCAAAACAACAAATAATCTGTGGATAAGAACATACATAACTACTACAAAAATAAGATTTTTAAGGGTATGTATTTTTCAAATCGCAAAATATGCCTGTGAGACATACACACTTAACATAATAGCTGAGAAACACATAAACGCCTTTGAACGTAAATGTTACAGAAGAGTTCTTCAGATATCATGGATACAAAAAAGAACAAATATATCCATATTACAAGAACTTAATATTGAAGAAGGTTGGCTAGTTAAGAAGATTAAATAGAGAGAACTTAAATATTTTGGACACATTACACGTCATGAGAATTTAGAGAAGACCGTCTTGGAAGGGTAATAATTGGAAAAAGAAAGAGAGGAAGACCAAGGCGAAGGTGGCTGCAAGACATTGGTCATAACCTGCAAATGGATACATCAATAGCAGAGTATCTTGCTTACAACCGAGAGGCCTACAGGAGAGCTGTTAGGGAGGCAAAATTCCGCAAGGGATATGCAATAACTGATACACACACACGCAGAACATGAGTGACGGTCGACACTGCTTGCACTGTACCTTGGCATAAGCTGTAATTCAATTTGAGTGAAGGTCACTTTAATATGACACACAATAATTACTCAATGATAATCTATGCACTGTGACATATAACAATTTCTGCAGTAACCAGTGTTTCTTAATATCACAAATCCCTTCTCACTCATAGTGTATAACATAGCCATCACAGACTCAATATATTTATGAATAAGCGATAAGCGCTCTCACTCTCACAAATAAATGGTATTGTAATAAGACATTAATCGCATGTAGAAATAAATAACTTGTCAGTGACATAAACACATCAATTATACTGCATATGAAATAATCAAAGTGATTAATAAACACATGACAGACACTAATCACGGAATATCTCATACCGAAACTAACACGTCTCACAGAACTCTTAAACAACTAACTTACGTTTACTACATAACAACATGGCATCTCTTGCAACAAAAACTTATATTTAATACCTAACAAAAACATCACATGAGGAGGCACCGGTGCAGATCCTAGCTCAAACAATCTCTTTTACCATGCAACAAAATATCCAGAACTTCACAATTACAGTCCATTTATTCAAGGAAAACTGCTCTATGTCACCTGGCCATTTTTCTCCGACAAGAATGAGCAAACAATGAACACACCACACGCCACTACCCGGAACAACACACTACAAACTAGCGGCAATTACTTCCTAGTCGATGCCTTACTCATCCTCAACCAAAACGCAATCGAACCACAATGTCACCGAATATCAGAAAAAGAAACTAAGATCTTCCTCGAGCTTTTAACTCCACGAACGTGAATCGCTGACAATGCAAAGATCACCAGAGCCGTAGCCTCCTGGAGTATCATGGACAACTAACATAATAAACATGGAGCAAAGTGACTCCAAGAACCGCTTCCTCCACGCCACTCAAGGAGGCTGCATGCAGTGAAACATGAGAACGGGAACTTTTCTCTTATGTCGGGAAAACAAGGACAAGGAAGTTCATCTGAACAGCTCAAGATGAAAGGATTTTGAAAACGAAAACTCCAATGATTCAATGCCCAAGGAAACTAACTGTGCTGCACATTGAGTCTCCAGCGAAGCAAGTCTCGGTTAAAAAAAACCAAACATTATTTATTTATGTACATGACATACAGCTCAAACTAGAAAGTTTTCTAAAATACAAGTTTTCTGAAGATAATATTGGAGATAATATTAGTTTTTTTCCTCCACAGAACGAATTCCTATAAACTCTTTGCTTCATCTCTTCTGTTTTCAATCCAGAACAAAAGAATGTGGTTATATTTTCTAAAACTTTGTTTGTATATATTGGATTTATGTTTTCCTTAGTTCATGTTTATTACATTTATTTGAAATGTCATTATTTAATGCAGCCTTCATATGTTATACGTGTAAATAATTGAATACTAGCAGTCAATAGCTTCGGTACTTCTACAGAGAGCTATGGCACTGCAATATGAATCATGGACCTCGGAACTTCGAAGCATTGCGGCAACTCTACCTTGAGACTGTCCTCTGTAACCAATACTTTTCAACATATACACTGCCAGGATTTCAGAAATACACCAGACTGGCCCCGGTCGTATACTCATAATATGCAGATGACATCCTGACATACGCAGTGATAAACACCAAAGTCAAAATCTTGTGGTGCTCATTAGATAACACACCTGCAAAGACCAGCCATCCGGCAGTGCAGAGCAACGGCGAATATATCGAAAGGGAACAATTTTTGAAATATCTTGGGATTATGTTCGACAAGACATTATCTTTAAATAACCACATGGACATGGTCACGATGTGAAGGCCATGACAGGTGATGGTCTGCCACAATGGATTCTCTTCCTGCTGATGCGGGCGTTGATGATGTCGGTGGTTGATTATGCCCTCGGCTTTCTGACTTTATCCATGACTCATATAATCAAGCTCGAAATAATCCAAACTGAGGCCATGAGACTAGTTCTGTAGTGCACCAGGGAAACTTTGATCTTAGTTATGCGCTACATGCTGGATATGTCCAGGATAAAATTAAAGCACATGTATGCCCAAATGAAGACGTACCTCAGGACTGCCAGTACGGCAAACCAACCCTTTCTCCCAGAGCTGAACTCAGCAAAAGGAAAGTGCTTCAAACGAGGAATATAGTGGATGGCGGAGGCAGAAAAGGCACTGTAAGCACTCTGCGACCCAAGACATGTGGTCATTGTAACAGACTCCAAAAACGTGTTAACGGATAATCGATAGATATTATTTTTATACGTAGTGGGTCCAGCTTCTATTGGGCTCTCTGTTATCCATTTGTACGTGGATCTACTGACCTAATCATGCGGGAGTCAAAGGCAGTGAGATGTCAGTCAAACTGGCAAGCATGGCATCATTTTAGAGCACCCTAAAAATGGACAAGGAGGAGACTTCAAGAGCCACCTTGAATAAGCTGCATATGGAGGACGATATCGGGTTGAAAGACAACAATCTCATCAGGAGGGTGATCCTGTTGGGTGAATCAGACGTGGACGTTTTTCTGAACGAAGTGGGTTAGCGCGCATTATCCACAACCAGTGGGTGTCTGGCTCCATAAACAGGCGCACACTTCAGCGGGTGTTAGAACGGAGGGCGGAGATAATATGGGAATATCTGGAGTGCAGGGATGCCACTCTCTGATTACAGACGACAGAGAAATATCTACGCATAGGAAGGCAGTGAAGTCGAGATCAACTACCGTGTCGCTCTACTCAGCTGAAACTGGTCACATAGTCCAACTGTCTGAGATTCCTAACCGCTGTTCCCATTTTACTGAACTTTAAGATATCAGTTACATCTGGCTCCAGTATACTGAACTGTAAGATATCAGTTACATGTAGCTCCAGTGTACTGAACTGTAAGATATCAGTTACACGTAGCTCCAGTGTACTGAACTGTAAAATATCAGTTACACCTAGCTCCAGTATACTGAACTGTAAGATATCAGTTACACCTAGCTCCAGTATACTGAACTGTAAGATATCAGTTACACGTAGCTCCAGTGTACTGAACTGTAAGATATCAGTTACACGTAGCTCCAGTATACTGAACTGTAAGATATCAGTTACACCTAGCTCCAGTATACTGAACTGTAAGATATCAGTTACATGTAGCTCCAGTGTACTGAACTGTAAGATATCAGTTACATGTAGCTCCAGTGTACTGAACTGTAAGATATCAGTTACACGTAGCTCCAGTGTACTGAACTGTAAGATATCAGTTACATGTAGCTCCAGTGTACTGAACTGTAAGATATCAGTTACACGTAGCTCCAGTGTACTGAACTGTAAGATATCAGTTACACGTAGCTCCAGTGTACTGAACTGTAAGATATCAGTTACACGTAGCTCCAGTGTACTGAACTGTAAGATATCAGTTACACGTAGCTCCAGTGTACTGAACTGTAAGATATCAGTTACATGTAGCTCCAGTAAACTGTAAGATATCAGTTACATGTAGCTCCAGTGTACTGAACTGTAAGATATCAGTTACACCTAGCTCCAGTATACTGAACTGTAAGATATCAGTTACACCTAGCTCCAGTGTACTGAACTGTAAGATATCAGTTACACCTAGCTCCAGTATACTGAACTGTAAGATATCAGTTACATGTAGCTCCAGTGTACTGAACTGTAAGATATCAGTTACATGTAGCTCCAGTATACTGAACTGTAAGATATCAGTTACATGTAGCTCCAGTGTACTGAACTGTAAGATATCAGTTACATGTAGCTCCAGTATACTGAACTGTAAGATATCAGTTACATGTAGCTCCAGTATACTGAACTATAAGATATCAGTTACACGTAGCTCCAGTATACTGAACTATAAGATATCAGTTACATGTAGCTCCAGTATACTGAACTATAAGATATCAGTTACATGTAGCTCCAGTATACTGAACTATAAGATATCAGTTACATGTAGCTCCAGTATACTGAACTATAAGATATCAGTTACACCTAGCTCCAGTATACTGAACTATAAGATATCAGTTACATGTAGCTCCAGTATACTGAACTATAAGATATCAGTTACACCTAGCTCCAGTATACTGAACTGTAAGATATCAGCTACACCTAGCTCCAGTATACTGAACTATAAGATATCAGTTACACGTAGCTCCAGTATACTGAACTATAAGATATCAGCTACACCTAGCTCCAGTATACTGAACTGTAAGATATCAGTTACACGTAGCTCCAGTATACTGAACTGTAAGATATCAGTTACACCTAGCTCCAGTATACTGAACTGTAAGATATCAGCTACACCTAGCTCCAGTATACTGAACTGTAAGATATCAGTTACATGTAGCTCCAGTATACTGAACTGTAAGATATCAGCTACACCTAGCTCCAGTATACTGAACTGTAAGATATCAGTTACACCTAGCTCCAGTATACTGAACTGTAAGATATCAGTTACACCTAGCACCAGTATACTGAACTGTAAGATATCAGTTACACCTAGCTCCAGTATACTGAACTGTAAGATATCAGTTACACCTAGCTCCAGTATACTGAACTGTAAGATATCAGTTACACCTAGCTCCAGTATACTGAACTGTAAGATATCAGTTACACCTAGCTCCAGTATACTGAACTGTAAGATATCAGTTACATGTAGCTCCAGTATACTGAACTATAAGATATCAGTTACATGTAGCTCCAGTATACTGAACTATAAGATATTAGTTACATGTAGCTCCAGTATACTGAACTATAAGATATCAGTTACATGTAGCTCCAGTATACTGAACTATAAGATATCAGTTACACCTAGCTCCAGTATACTGAACTGTAAGATATCAGTTACACGTAGCTCCAGTATACTGAACTGTAAGATATCAGTTACACCTAGCTCCAGTATACTGAACTGTAAGATATCAGCTACACCTAGCTCCAGTATACTGAACTGTAAGATATCAGCTACACCTAGCTCCAGTATACTGAACTGTAAGATATCAGCTACACCTAGCTCCAGTATACTGAACTGTAAGATATCAGTTACACCTAGCTCCAGTATACTGAACTGTAAGATATCAGTTACACCTAGCACCAGTATACTGAACTGTAAGATATCAGTTACACCTAGCTCCAGTATACTGAACTGTAAGATATCAGTTACACCTAGCTCCAGTATACTGAACTGTAAGATATCAGTTACACCTAGCTCCAGTATACTGAACTGTAAGATATCAGTTACACCTAGCTCCAGTATACTGAACTGTAAGATATCAGTTACACCTAGCTCCAGTATACTGAACTGTAAGATATCAGTTACACTAGCTCCAGTATACTGAACTGTAAGATATCAGTTACACCTAGCTCCAGTATACTGAACTGTAAGATATCAGTTACACCTAGCACCAGTATACTGAACTGTAAGATATCAGTTACACCTAGCACCAGTATACTGAACTGTAAGATATCAGTTACACCTAGCACCAGTATACTGAACTGTAAGATATCAGTTACACCTAGCACCAGTATACTAAACTGTAAGATATCAGTTACACCTAGCTCCAGTATACTGAACTGTAAGATATCAGTTACACCTAGCACCAGTATACTAAACTGTAAGATAGCAGTTACACCTAGCTCCAGTATACTGAACTGTAAGATATCAGTTACACCTAGCTCCAGTATACTGAACTGTAAGATATCAGTTACATGTAGCTCTAGTATACTGAACTGTAAGATATCAGTTACATGTAGCTCCAGTGTACTGAACTGTAAGATATCAGTTACACCTAGCTCCAGTGTACTGAACTGTAAGATATCAGTTACATGTAGCTCCAGTGTACTGAACTGTAAGATATCAGTTACATGTAGCTCCAGTGTACTGAACTGTAAGATATCAGTTACACCTAGCTCCAGTGTACTGAACTGTACGATATCAGTTACACCTAGCTCCAGTGTACTGAGCTGTAAGATATCAGTTACATGTAGCTCCAGTGTACTGAACTGTAAGATATCAGTTACATGTAGCTCCAGTGTACTGAACTGTAAGATATCAGTTACATGTAGCTCCAGTATACTGAACTATAAGATATCAGTTACATGTAGCTCTAGTATACTGAACTGTAAGATATCAGTTACATGTAGCTCCAGTGTACTGAACTGTAAGATATCAGTTACATGTAGCTCTAGTATACTGAACTATAAGATATCAGTTACATGTAGCTCCAGTGTACTGAACTGTAAGATATCAGTTACACCTAGCTCCAGTGTACTGAACTGTAAGATATCAGTTACATGTAGCTCCAGTATACTGAACTGTAAGATATCAGTTACACCTAGCTCCAGTATACTGAACTGTAAGATATCAGTTACACCTAGCTCCAGTATACTGAACTGTAAGATATCAGTTACACGTAGCTCCAGTGTACTGAACTGTAAGATATCAGTTACACCTAGCTCCAGTATACTGAACTGTAAGATATCAGTTACACCTAGCTCCAGTGTACTGAACTGTAAGACATCAGTTACATGTAGCTCCAGTATACTGAACTGTAAGATATCAGTTACACCTAGCTCCGGTGTACTGAACTGTAAGATATCAGTTACACCTAGCTCCAGTGTACTGAACTGTAAGATATCAGTTACACCTAGCTCCAGTGTACTGAACTGTAAGATATCAGTTACACCTAGCTCCAGTATACTGAACTGTAAGATATCAGTTACACCTAGCTCCAGTGTACTGAACTGTAAGATATCAGTTACACCTAGCTCCAGTGTACTGAACTGTAAGACATCAGTTACACCTAGCTCCAGTATACTGAGCTGTAAGACATCAGTTACACCTAGCTCCAGTATACTAAACTGTAAGACATCAGTTACACGTAGCTCCAGTGTACTGAACTCTATGACGTCAATTACATCTGTCTCAAGTGTACTAAACTAAAGCTTACTGCTTCGGAAATCGGAAAATATCATCCTGCTAGACTAAGCATTAGGGGGAGAGAGAGAGAGAGAGAGAGAGAGAGAGAGCGTTGGCACAGTATGAAGAGTTAAAGAAATACCAGTTAAAAATTGGCCACATCTACGAGGCTCGTCCCAAAAATGATGCAAGAGTTTCCGATTCCAGGCGGCCATATGTAGGGGAACATTATAATGGAGGAGTAAAGCACCCTTTGTCAACAGCCCAAGGCGACCACGTCTGATGGCAGCTCGTAAATGTTCCAGTGTTGTACCGTAGATAGCTGCATTAATTGTTTCTCCCATTTCCAGGAAATCGGCCAACAATTTTGTTTCTGATTCATAACCATCACTTTGCCAACAGACGGCAAGACCTTGCTCTTGGGAGCTTGGATGGTTGCACTCCATGATTGCACGTTTCGATTCAGGTTCTTTGGTGAGGCCACGTTTAGTCACCGGTAACAGTGCGTTCCATGTCTTGGCCGTGGAAGGCATATTGTTGTAGGAATGGCAGGACATATGCCATTCTCTTTGTCTTGTGGTTAGTGGAAAAGACTCACGGGGCCCACTGTACAAACACCTTAACAAAAATCCCATCTGCAGAGTCATTCTGGACACTCTTCCACGAAAAAGACCCAAGTTATGCGTAGGATCGCTTAATCACTCGTCTGTTCTCTAGCACAGCACATTCGACGCGCATTTTTTTTTCTCTGCTGTACCTGCTGTCGCGGATGTGCCACTCCGCGCTCTGTTCGAAAACGTGGGTACAGTTTTGCCACACACTGTCGACTCTGTCTCCAGAGACTTCCTACAACTGGCAATGAATTTCCGCTGCTGGCGCTTGCTCCAGGTTCTTTAATCGTGTCTAGCAGGAACTTCCTGTTTACACTACTGCTCCAGTCGACTCTCCATATTTAACCTAGATGGCGCTACACAATACTGCCATCTGGTATGCCGTTGTCAAATGATGAATATGAAATATTCGTCAGCCACGCCCAGTAGTCCCACATCACATTTATGGTCGTTGCATGCCTTGTAAACTTACTGTTGTGACAATCTTCTACCATACCATCAAACCCCCCCCCCCCCAACCCCCATAGTGCATTAAATCATGGCCGAACTGACATCAAGTTGAACGAAATAGAAAAAAAAATACCAGATAATTTATTTCTGAAATACTATTTTTGAAATTTATTTCTGAAATACTATTTTTTTGCCATCATTTGTTTGAAAACTTCAGCCGATTTATAACCATCACATGTGTTTTTGTCTTTTGAACAGATAAGGATAACTCAACTTTGATGGGGCCATCAGGTAAGTTTTCTTTTGCTGTTACGTATATAATGATGGTATGTAGTGCCCAATATGAACTCTCTGTACTGCAATGCTCCAATATTTAGATTTGGGCGTGCCAAATGAAGACCCTAGTTATCTCCAGATTGCTGTGTCAGAGCCAAAGTTTCTGCATTAAAACTTAGACCGTGTTCATTAGGTTTGGTTAAGCCCAGTTTAGAATTGAGCAGACGACGATGAGACAGTCGGTCTCTTTGCACGAAAACCAGCTTAATAAGGGCAGTTACTAACTCATGTCCATGGAGGCTGTTTTTGGGGCCATTTGTGCTGATCTTGTGCAACATTCGTTGCATTACTGTGAAGAGGACCAGGGTGCGTCCTGTTTCTTCGTTTTGACACATGATCGATTTCTCCTTCACAGATGAATGTTATCTGGTTTCCTGAAATCAGTGGATCTTTCGAATTTAAAGTGTCTAGAATGGCATTAGTAAAATTATTGTACAAGAAGAGTATAGGGAAGCATGTAAGAAAACAAAGAGGAGCATCAGGACAGACAAAAGGAACTACATAGAAACACTGGCAACAGAGGCAGAAGGAGCTGCCCAGCAGGGAAATATACAGGATCTATACTCCACAATTAAGAAGATGACTGGAAATTATAGTGTGCCGATGAAGCCAGTGAAAGACAAGAACAGAAAAACAATACCCAATGACTGGGGACAGAGAGACAGATGGAGGCAGCACTTTGAAGAATTGTTGAATAGACCAGCCCCTCATAACCCACCGAATATTGAACCAGCCGATAGAGATCTACGAATAGATTGTGGTATACCAACAAGGGAAGAGATTTGTAAAGCCATAAAACAGCTGAAGCATGGCAAGGCAGCAGGACCTGATAACATCCCGGCAGAAGCATTGAAAACAGATATTGAGACCAGCATAGACATTCTTCACCCCCTCTTCAGGAAGATCTGGGAAGAGGAGCAAGTGCCTACAGAGTGGAAAGAAGGTTACCTTGTCAAGCTACCAAAGAAAGGTGACTTGAGCTCCTGCTCCAACTACAGAGGTATAACACTGCTATCAATACCAGGAAAGGTACTCAACCGAGTTCTTCTAAATAGGACAAAGGACGCGGTAGATCCACAACTCAGGGACCAACAAGCAGGATTCCGGAAGAACAGATCCTGTACAGACCAAATAGCAACATTACGTATCATCGTAGAACAATCACTGGAGTGGAACTCACCTCTCTATGTCAATTTTATTGACTACGAGAAGGCTTTCGACAGCGTCGACAGACATACCCTATGGAAGCTGTTGAGACACTACGGAGTACCGGAGAAGATTACCACCATCATTAAAAACTCCTATGAAGGGATGACATGTAGGGTAATCCATGGACAACAACTAACATATGCCTTTCAAGTTAACACCGGAGTGAGACAGGGATGCCTGCTGTCACCATTTCTATTTATCCTGGCCATAGACTGGATTATGAGAAAATCAACAGAAAATAGGAGAAATGGTATTCAGTGGACGCTCTGGACTCAACTGGACGACCTAGACTTTGCTGACGACCTGGCACTTCTCTCCCAGACTAAGCAACAGATGCAAGAGAAAACCATATTAGTGGCAGAAAATTCTTCAAGACTAGGCTTTACCATCCACAAGGGAAAGAGTAAAGTTCTTAGAGTAAATGAGGTCAACGAAATGCCCATTGTATTGGAAGGAGAGGAACTGGAAGAGGTTGAAAAGTTTACTTATCTGGGAAGTGTGATAGACAAGCAGGGAGGAACAGAAGCTGATGTAAAAGCAAGAATGGGCAAGGCAAGAGTAAAATTCCATCAGGTGAAGAAAATATGGGGAACTTCAGCCTTGTCAATTAAATCGAAGATCAGAGTATTTAACACCATGATAAAGCCCATTCTGCTATACGGTTCAGAAACTTGGAGAACTACGGTTACGATCATGAAACGAATCCAGACATTTATTAACACATGCCTTAGAAGGATTCTACAAATACGATGGCCAGACACCATAAGTAACCAAGAACTGCAGCAGCGAACAGGCCAGCAACCAGTGGAAGACGACATCCTACGAAGAAAATGGGGATGGATCGGACACACCCTACGGAAATCCACATCCAGCACTACAAGGCAAGCCCTAACATGGAACCCACAGGGTAAAAGGAGGAGAGGGAGACCTAGGAACTCCTGGCGCATAAGTCTGGACACGGACATCAAAATAATGAACCAGACATGGAGACAGTTGGAAAGAGTGGCTCAGGACCGAACTGCCTGGCGAGCTCTTGTTGGCGGCCTATGCTCCACGAGGGGTCAGAGGCATAGATGATAGATAGATAGATAGATAGATAGATAGATAGATAGATAGATAGATAGATAGATAGATAGATAGATAGATAGATAGATAGATAGATAGATAGATAGATAGATAGATAGATAGAATGGCATTCTGTCAAGTTCTAGCATACATTATTTCTAAGCCAGGGACAATATGTTGTTCCATGAAATAATGTCTAAACATCTCTACATGTTAGTTTACCATAAGGAAAGAAGGGCAGTTTCCTTCAGAACCTGAGAGGAAAAACTAGACTGTGTTGATGGAAAACCAATCTTGTGTACACGATCTGTTTCCAGTATCTGAATCAAAAGAAAAACAGCATCCAAATAACATCTAGTTTGATAAGTGCACTTAAATACTTCTATAAGAGTGTTAAACAAATGTCTCTTCTATAAAACTGTTAAACAAATGCTTCTATAAAAGTGTTAAACAAATAATTCTGTAAAAGTGTTAAACAAATACTTCTGTAAAAGTTTTAAACAATACTTATGCAAAAGTATTAAACAAATGTTTCTGTAAGAGTGTTAGACACATGCTTCCATAAAAGTGTTAAGCACACGTTTCGGTAAGAGTGTTAAATAAATGCTTCTTCTGTAAAGAATAAAACATGTTAGAAAATTATAAGAGAGAAAAAGTATCATTTTTAGTAATGCAAGGATTAAAGTTTCTTCATTTGTTAAAAGCTATCAATAGTGACAACATGAGACAACTACAGAGAATGTTTAATAAGATTTGGAAAAAAGAAAATCATTGTTAAAATACCAAAAAATAGCCAACCTTAGTGACTGTAACAGTTGGATAGGAGTAACCTTAATATCATTTGTGTCAAAAGTATTTTGCAAGGTCATTTTGAATAGACTTAAAGATATAGTGGATACTGCAATGAGAGAAGAACAAGCAGGATTTCGAAAAGGGAGAATCTGTCTCTACCAAATCTTTACTCTAAGAATAATACTTGAAGAACATATTGAAAAGCAGAAACTTCATTGACTTTAAAAAGGCATTTGAGAGCATACACAGAGATTCACTGTGGAGAATTTTAAGCCTATATGGAATATCATCTGAAATTGTCAGCATCATTAAGGACTTCTACAATGGATATGCTTGTGCAGTAAAAACAGAAGAAGGGATGAGTGAATGGTTCCAGATTGAAACAGGCGTGAAACAAGGATGTATATTGTCTCCTTTGCTTTTTGGAATTACAGTAGGCTTCATAATGAAAAAATGCTGCACAGGTAACACAGGTATTGACTGGGTACATGGGACCCAACTAGAAGATCTTGATTTTATTGAAGACATAACTCTTATCAGTAACAATGCGAATTCCATGCAAAAAAAAAACAGATATCCTGTCTTCACTGGCTAGCAAAATAGGACTTGAAATTAATAAGGACAAAACAAAAATAATGAAACTTCCCATTAATAAAAATGGAAAAAATACGCGTAGAAGGGACAGATGTTGAAAATGTCAATCAATTTGCATATCTTGGCAGCTACATAGACCAGGATGGTGACACCAGAAAGGAAGTTAGAATTAGAATTGCAAAAGTAGTATCAATCTTAAAGAATCATGAGAACATATGGCATTCAAAGGTTATAAGCACAAAAACCAAGTTCAGACTATTCAATTCAAATGTAATATCCACCTCATTTATGCTGCAAACGCTGGAAAACAACTAAAGAAATAGAAAAGAAATTAGACTCTTTTGAAAAAAATGCCTAAGGAAATACTCTGCATCAAGAGGAACGAATTCAAGAACATTGCAGAGATAAGACAGATGAATGAGCATCAACCTGTCTCTTGTGTGGTCAGGAAAAGGAGATGGACATATGTTGGTCACGTGATGAGAAGAAACAGTCAGAGAATCCCGAAACAAGCCATCAAATGGAACACAACAGGGCAATGAAAAAGAGGCAGACCGCATGAAACTCTAAAGAGGACATTGTTAAGAGAGGCCAAATTAACAGGCATAAAATCCCTTGATGAGGTTGAAAAGCTCGCTGAAGACACGTAAAATTGGCGAACTACCTTGCGAGCCCTATGTGACGTTTAACGGCACGGGTAGGATATAAGATAAGATATATGAATATGTTAATATTTTTGTACATATGTATGCTTTTCTATGCATCAGAATATGTGATAGCCAGATTACTATGGTCGATTTCGGATATATGCATTGAAGCGTCCACAGCAGGAAAGTCGAGTTCCTTCAAAATCAAGATGGATGTCTCTATGGTGAACGGGATGAGAAATTTGAAAGTACAATCACAAATATCAACAGCTGAAGTGAGTTTTTAGTGTTAGAGTTATGATGATACATTGGATAAGACAGAGAAATGAAACTGGGAAAGACAGAATATAAGACTAGAGAAGATCAAGGGATAGATTTGGAAAAAAAGAGTAACGAGTGAAGTCACCACAGAAGACAAACGGAGAGACATCAGTATGACAGCAAGGCAGACATATTGACAGAATTATCATAATAAATGAATCATAGATCATTTATAAGTATATTTACATACATGGACGAGTGAATAGATGGACTAACGGACAGACGGATGAATGAAAGTGTGGGTAGTGATTAATAGGTTGAATGAACATGCCAGTCTGTCAGACACTTTGCCTCCCTAACAGAACTCCTGTAGCCTTCTCGGTCGTAAGCAAGATGCAATGCAGCTGATGCATCCATCCATTTGCAGATCATCAACGATGGTCTTGCAACTATCTTCGCCTTGGTCTTCCTCTCTTTCGTTTTCCCATTATGTATCCTTCTAAGAGGTCTCCCTAGATTGTCATGACATATAATATGTCCAACATATTTAAGTTTTCTTTCTTTAATCCTCTTTACTAACAGCCTTCTTCAATAGTAAATTCTTGTAGTATGGATATATTTGATCTTTTTTGTGTCCATGATATTTGAAGAACTCTTCTGAAGCATTCACATTCAAAGGCATTTATGTATTTCTCAGCTGTTTTGTTAAGTGTCCAGGTCTCACAGGCATATGTTGCGATCGGAAAGATGCATGCCCTTAAAAATCTTATTTTTGTAGTTCTGTCTGTTCCTCTCCACAGCTTCTTTAGTTATTTTACTTTTTGAAGAGCGATAGATGACATCCTTTTAATATCCCTCATTATATCTCCATTATTAGTTAGTAGTGATCCAAGATATTCAAAACTCTCCGCCTCTTCCAATTTTTCCTCATTGATACATAATATTTCAGCTGCTTGTTTGTTTTGCCAGTTGTCATCAATTTAGTTTTCTTCGCTTTAAGATAGCAGTTTTGCTCTTCGCTGTTCTTATGGGCTGACATAATTAATTTTCCCATTCCTTTTTGTGTTGTGGACAGTACTACTGTGTCATCAGCATATCTAATCTCTGATATTTTATAACCTCAAAATGTTATGATATCATAATATTCTTTGTCTACATCTTCTCTAACATTCCTCATTATATTTTCAGTATACAAGTTAAATAAGTAAGGCGGCAATATGCACCCCTGACGGATCCCTTGTTTTATGTCAAACCAAGTTGTTGTTTCACCATTTATTCTTACTGCTGCTTGTTGGTCTAGATACAACAATGATATTAATAGTATAAAATGTCTTGGAAATCCCATTTTTCCCATTATTTCCCAAAGTTTCTGGTGTTGTACACAATCAAATGCCTTTGAGTAGTCTATAAAAGATAAATTTAGATTCACATTAAATTATATTCATTTCTCTATTATTAGTCTTATATTGAATATATGATCTCTTGATCCTCTTCCTTGCCTGAAACCAGCTTGGACCGTTTTGACTTCTTCTTCTATTTTCTTACGAAGTCTACCCATTATGATTTTTAACAGAATTTTACTGGCATGACTAATCAGGGCAACAGTTCTGTAGTTTTTGTATCATTTCAAGTTACCCTTTTTAGCATCGGTATGAATACAGTTCAAAATGGTTCTTCGTGTCTATACCATATTGTTCTGGTGTTTTTTAACATCAAAGCGGAGTGGTCTTGATCCCATAACTGTCTTTTTTATCTTTATCTTCATGTCTGCTATTAATAACTCATGGTCCGTGTGACAATCAGCACCTTGTAAAGTTTTTGCTAATGTTATACTTGATCTCCACCTTCTTTTGCACTAAAATGTAATCTGTTTGATTCTTCCCATCAGGTGATGTCTATGTGTAAAACCTTCTTGAATGTTGTTTAAAAAGTGTGTTAGCGATCATTAGCTAATTTTCCATGCAAAACGCCATTAGATTGTCACCTGCCTCATTTCTATGTCCTATGCTAAATTTCCCTACAACATGACCTTCATCTTCTGCTCTTTCTGTACCAATCTTTGCATTAAAATCCCCCATTATTAATACAATATCATTTTTCCGTACCTGGTCTATCGTCGTTTGCTGTGTGTTATAAAGATCTTCTACCTCCTCTTCTTTTGCTGCTGATGTAGGTGCATATATCTGAATGATTGTTGCATTTCTAGGAGTGTCTGATAGTGAGAATTCTATCACTTACATGATTGTAACCTAGTAATGCTTTTGATGATGATTTGTCCAAGTAGAAAGCCACTCTGTTCTTTCTTCCTAATTCTCCACCAAAGTATATAAAGATATTATCATTCTCGCTCTTGAAGTATCCTGATCCTTTCCATCGATGTTCACAGAATCCCAAAACGTGTATCCCCGTTCTTTTCATCTCGTCACTTATTTGATATTTCCCACATACATACTTCTCACATTCCATGTTCTTACTCTTATTTTTCTTTTTAGTTTGATGCAGGGGTTTTCCTTGGTAACACCGTCAGGATTTTGTCCTGTCTCACACTCTTCCCCAGTGATAAAATTAGATCTATCTGGCCTGGCGGACTCGCCACCAGATCTTTTTCTTATCTGACCTTCCATATTGCTGCTGGGTTTATTGGTATATTTCTAGAAGATAGTTTACCATTGCTTTCCTGCCGGGCAGTGACTGTACTAGTCAGTGATCGTAGCCATTGTCCCTACATTGAGATCATCTGCCTAGCATCGCAGACTGGTGACCATAACCAACATTATCTGTCGGCTGCTCTTCCATTCAATCCACCACCTGCTCCCATGGCTTCACGTCACCCTGATCGGGGGGTCTATAGGGTACTCCACCTTGCCCAAGGGTGTCCTGTAGACTGACGGAGGTAAGGAGGCATCTTACTTCTTTGATAGGGGATCCCCCTAGCTTGCTGACAGGAAGGTGGAAATGTTTATCACTGCATAAAAGTTAAGGGCCACTTGCTAAAATCTTTGCCTAAAAAATAATATGCAGCCAATATAAAAAAATTAATATCAGAATTAACTGCACTTAAAATGCAGGCAAATTAGCACAACTTTTATGCAAATGTCATACTCCGTAGAAAGGTTGTAAGTCTGAAAATTCCATCATCATAAAAATCACAAAGTAAGTACTGTTATATTTGATCTGTCAAAATCTGGTATAACCATCATTTGTTGTCAGCATTCGATATATCTTTGACATATGAAGAGTCCAGAAAGGTTCTAAGTTCATCCTGCGCAATAATCTGCCATTCTGGATGTGCAGCGTCAACTGAGAGAAGGTGATTTGCTGATGTTATACTTGATCTCCACCTTCTTTTGCACTAAAATGTAATCTATTTGATTCTTTGTTTTCCCATCAGGTGATGTCCATGTGTAAAACTTTCTTGAATGTTGTTTAAAAAGTGTGTTAGCGATCATTAGCTCATTTTCCATGCATAACGCCATTAGATTGTCACCTGCCTCATTTCTATGTCATATGCTAAATTTCCCTACAACATATCCTTCATCTTCTGCTCTTTCTGTACCAATCTTTGAATTAAAATCCCCATTATTAATACAATATAATTTTTCCGTTCCTGGTCTATCGTCGTTTGCTGTGTGTTATAAAGATCTTCTACCTCCTCTTCTTTTGCTGCTGATGTAGGTGCATATATCTGAATGATTGTTACATTTCTAGGAGTGTCTGATAGTGAGAATTCTATCACTTACTGGATTATAACCTAGTAATGCTTTTGATGATGATTTGTCCAAGTAGAAAGCCACTCTATTCTTTCCTCCTAATTCTCCACCAAAGTATATAAAGATATTATCATTCTCGCTCTTGAAGTATCCTGATCCTTTCCATCGATGTTCACAGAATCCCAAAACGTGTATCCCCGTTCTTTTCATCTCGTCACTTATTATTTGATATTTCCCTCATACATACTTCTTACATTCCATGTTCCTACTCTTATTTTTTCTTTTTATTTTGATGCAGGGGTTTTCCTTAGTAACACCGTCAGGATTTTGTCCGTCGTCACAATTACTAGTACTGACTTCTGTCTCACACTCTTCCCCGGTGATAAAATTAGATCTATCTGGCCTGGGGGACTCGCCACCAGATCTTTTTCTTATCTGACCTTCCATGCTGCTGTTGAGTTTATTGGTATATTTCCAGAAGATAGTTTACCATTGCTTTCCTTCCGGGCAGTGACTGTACTAGTCAGTGATCGTAGCCATTGTCCCTACATTGAGATCATCTGCCTAGCATCGCAGACTGGTGACCATAACCAACATTAGCTGTCGGCTGCTCTTCCATTCAGTCCACCACCTGCTCCCATGGCTTCACGTCACCCTGATCGGGGGGCTATACGGGTACTCCACCTTGCCCAAGGGTGTCCCGTAGACTGACGGAGGTAAGGAGGCATCTTACTTCTTTGATAGGGGATCCCCCTAGCTTGCTGACAGGAAGGTGGAAATGTTTATCACTGCATAAAAGTTAAGGGCCACTTGCTAAAATTTTTGCCTAAAAAATAATATGCAGCCAATATAAGAAAAATTAATATCAGAATTAACTGCACTTAAAATGCAGGCAAATTAGCACAACTTTTATGCAAATGTGATACTCCGTAGAAAGGTTGTAAGCCTGAAAATTCCATCATCATAAAAATCACAAAGTAAGTACTGTTATATTTGATCTGTCAAAATCTGGTATAACCATCATTTGTTGTCAGCATTCGATATATCTTTGACGTATGGGGAGTCCAGAAAGGTTCTAAGTTCATCCTGCGCAATAATCTGCCATTCTGGATGTGCAGCGTCAACTGAGAGAAGGTGATTAGTTGATACTCTCCGTCCAATGGCATCCCAGAGTTATTGAATTGGAGCAAGATCAGGTGTACTATGATGGCACTCCATCCTGTCGATTTCCTGGTGTTTAATAAAGTCAGTAACGATGCGAGTTCGATGATGACGACCATTTTCATCTTGCAAGACTGCATCACAATCCATAGTCTTCAGTGCAGGCAGATTAAAAGATCTTGTTACCCAAGGCCGGTCAATGTGCCATGGATGACATGAAGAAGTGTATTTCCCCGTCGACTGAAGCCAACCCAAACCATGAGAGAACCTCCTCAGCAGCGTTCCATTTCTCGAATTGTATCATCAGTAAAAGGCGCTCCTTGCTTTCTCCAAACATCAACCTTCGCATCATTAAACGACAGAATGAAGCAGGACTTATCTTTAAATTGAACTTGACTCCACTGGCGTCTTGTCCACCTGTTGTGTTCAGGATACCAGACAACACGAGCTCTGCGGTGAGCTGGAGTGAGAGGGGTTCTGAGCTGGAGTGAGAGGGATTCTGAGCTGGAGTGATAGGGATTCTGACCGCTGGAGTGAGAGGGATTCTGAGCTGGAGTGAGAGGGATTCTGAGCAGGATTGAGAGGGATTCTGAGCTAGAATGAGAGGGATTCTGAACTGAAGTGAGAGGGATTCTGAGCTGGAGTGAGAGGGATTCTGAGCTGGAGTGAGAGGGATTCTGAGCTGGAGTGATAGGGATTCTGAGCTAGAATGAGAGGGATTCTGAACTGAAGTGAGAGGGATTCTGAGCTGGAGTGAGAGGGATTCTGAGCTGGAGTGAGAGGGATTCTGAGCTGGAGTGATAGGGATTCTGAGCTGGAGTGAGAGGGATTCTGAGCTGGAGTGAGAGGGATTCTGAGCTGGAGTGATAGGGATTCTGAGCTAGAATGAGAGGGATTCTGAACTGAAGTGAGAGGGATTCTGAGCTGGAGTGAGAGGGATTCTGAGCTGGAGTGAGAGGGATTCTGAGCTGGAGTGATAGGGATTCTGACCGCTGGAGTGAGAGGGATTCTGAGCTGGAGTGAGAGGGATTCTGAGCTGGAGTGATAGGGATTCTGACCGCTGGTCTTCGAAAGCGCCTGCAAACTGTCATCCTGCTGATCTTGATGTTTGCAGTATTCATCAGCTGACGTCATATAGTGGTACAGGTGACATTCTGATGGCGAAGGATTGACAAGAAGAGATATGTGTCATCCTGCTGACCTTAATGTTTGCAGTATTCATCAGCTGACGTCGTATAGTGGTACAGGTGACATTCTGATGGCGAAGGATAGACAAGGAGAGATATGTGTCATCCTGCTGGCTCGTAAAGCGTGGCCGTCCTGAAGAGTTCCGGTCTTCTATTCCTCCGTTGCCTCTGAATCTCTCCAAGTCCTGAAATGGTAGATTGTGACACTCTCAAATATCTTGCAACCTGGTGAAGGGATTCACCATTCTCAACCCACACAACAGCCTGAACACGCTCTAGGGTGCTAATATTCCTTCTCTGTGGTATGGTTTTTGCAAATCACATAAGTGTCCCTATATCAGCAATTTTGAAACGAATGAAAAACGATATCTCTTCAGTAAGATTCTCTATTGTACCTGCATGGTGAATCTGCACGAGTTTTCTACCTGTGTGTTTTGGAGGAACGCATGAATCATTCATAATCTAACTTTACGCTTAACATGCGAAGAATTAGTATTTAAGAATACAAAACTAAGTATATAACTATACACGAAGCCACTGCAATGGCACTTCTGAACACAGCCTCTTACAAGTCACAGTCTCTTATAAGTTACAGCCAAGTGTTCCATTCATTTTATTTTATTCTATGTTTTTTTCCATTCCTATTTTTTTACATTGCACTCATGTGAGTCTCTCGCCCAGTGTGTTTTTGTATGATTAAGGTTAACACAGAAATTCACAACTGTGTGCTGGTTAATTAATAAAGCTGTTCCTACTTTTTTCCTAGTGTATACGCTTAACGTAATGTTATTCCACGTGATTGATTTTTAAACCCATCATAATAATCAGTGAGTACTTTTCATGTCTCACGTGCATAGAGGACTGTGTGTTGATGGCACTAAAACATGTTTCAGCAAAACTATTCTTTACCGTATCAATATATTAACTGATATAAAAATGTTTCTAAAACAAAGGGGTGACCCTTAACCTTTGTGCTGTAGCATACACGTTTAACATGATAGTTCGCAAATTTGTTTCTGTTTTCGGCCAGCTTTTCAGCCCCATCAAGGGATGTTATTCCCACTAAACTAGCTTCTCTTAACAATATCCTCTTTAGAGTTTCACGTGGTCGACCTCTTTTTCTTCGGCCTTTTGTGTTCCACTTGATAGCTTGATTTGGGATTCTCTAGTTGTTTCTTCTCAGCACATGACCGACATATGTCCATCTTCTTTTTCTGATCACTCATGAGACAGGCTTTTTTCTTGAATTCGTTCCACTTGATACCGAGTATTTTCCTGAAGGATTTGTTTTCAAAAAAGTCTAATTTCTTGTCTATTTCTTTAGTTGTTTTCCAGCTTTCACATGCGTAAATGAAGGTGGATATCATATTTGAATTGAGTAATCTCAACTTGGTTTTTGTGCTTATAACTTTTGAATGCCACATGTTTTCAAGATTCTTGAAGGTCAATGCTGCTTTTGAAATCCGAATTCTAACTTCCCTCCTGGTGTCACCATCCTGGTCCATGTAGCTGGCGAGATATGCAAATTGGTTTACTTCATCAACAGCTGTTCATTCTACTTATATTTTTCTTCTTGATTAATGACAAGTTTCATTTTTTTGGTTTTGTCTTTGTTAATTTCAAGACTTATTTTGCTAGGAAAGGAAGACAGAGAATCCGGTCTTTTTTGCATTGATTTCACATTGTCACTGATGTCATCTGCAAAATCAAGATCCTCCAGTTGGGTCTAATCAGTATTTTTTTCCATTGTATATATATATATATACTATATGCTCGAGTATGTATAATTATTAATTATTTGTCCAGTTTGTGCTGGTGGGAAATTGAAAAAAGAAAAACTCACCAAGACTGAAGGATTAGCTAATTGAATGAATTAATTATAAAATTAGTAAATAATTGAATGAATGGATGATAGAGACTGAATAATTAAGTAATTCAATAATTTCTGGAGGAAATAATTGACCGATAAAGGGATTGACTGATTGAATAATTGGGATTTCTTTTTTTGCCAGACTAAATAATTAGCTATGTGACAGAGTAAACAATTCTCTAAATATTTCAATATGTGATCGATCAACAGAGCTCACTCAGTCATCAAAAATTTATCAGTTTTATATTCAATTAGTTAATCTTTTTATTCAATTAATTAACCATCCGTTTACTCATTAACGTAGTCAGTCATTGGTTAAATAATCGAGTTAATGATTTACGAACTGATGTGAATTATTAGCTGATTGAGTAAATGGGTGCGTCAGAGTTTAATGTAATAATAATTTATTAAAATGAGTAAATTATTGTTTTTGGCTGACTGCGTACATTATTGATAAATTGTTGCAGTACATAAGTGAATGCATGGTAAAATGACTTACTTCTGACTTAATATATGACTGCGTTTATTAATTGACTGATGCATTGATGTATAAATGACTGAGTTAAAATTTGGCTCAGTAACTGTCAGGTAAACTGATTCAGTGCAGAAGAGTAGTTATGTGTATTATTTATATCTGTCGTCCTGCAGTAGTTATGTATTCTGTGTTATTTGATAGCACTCCTATGTTCTTACCTTGCTTAGTATTGCTTCTGGAAGAAGCGTGATAGCACCTCTGTGTGCTGCTTTGTGTGGTAATATTTGTATATTTTGCGTTGTGGTGGATATTGTTGCATATTTTCATCCATGACAATTATTCAGACCACTTCCCCCAAACCCCCACCCCCATTCATCTGACTGTTAGGCGTACAATACAGTGCTCATGCAACTCAAAACGTAACAGTTTGACATTATTGACAGAATTCTTCTGTTGTGATTAAGGAAAGTTCATGGATATTTTTAACAAGAACATGGACGATTCACAAAGATAGGCTGTACATAAAACAGGAATGAGTTAAAAATGCATATTTCTACAGAACATAATGACACAACAATATCAAGAAAATTCCAGAACATATCAAATGTATTTCTTTAAGCGTGCATATTTACTCAAGATTCATCATCATCGAAGAATATATCTCCATAAAATAATTCACATTACATATAAACTCAAATTCAGGAAGATCTTGGTCTACCCAAAGCTTGTACAAGATTTCTCTGCGTACACAACCCTTTGCCGTATTTTTCCTTCCTAAACTACTTTTAGCGTCCGTTTCTCCGTAACAGTGCATGTACTCAACACAGGCTAATGGCATGTTATAAAGTACAAATAATATGAAACTTATTATGTAATACCGAGTTAGAGAAACACTTGTTAGGCCTGAATACATTATGCATTGTTCAGGCAAAACATAGCCCAGGAAGACTTAAACACACCGTGGCACAGTAACCAGCAGGCAGAAGACGAACTACTTCATACATACGGAGGTTTTATTATCTGGAACATGATGATGATCAAAACACGACGTGATGTGCACAAAATACGGCACGTGACATATCCGAGCATTCAGTACATCATGAAGGATGCGGTCCCGCGCGGTTACATTTCATCTAAAGGACAGTCACGGTCATGAGAATTCAAAGTCAAATCAGATTTTGTTTAAAAATCTACTTTCTTACCACAACTTAAGTACGCTACAAGACTAGCACAGAACAGAAACTTACACTACATGCTCTCTCGACGTTCCAACTCACACAGCTCTCAGGGGATGAGTCTTGCATGTCTGATATCGCACAAGGTAAAGAAAGTGGGGGCAATGACAGGGAATTCCAGACCACGTCACATAGTGATCAGAATGAACTGAGTGATCTGATCATGGACTTAAATCTTTCCAAGGAGTCTTCTGAACTGTTTACCTCCAGGCTAAAGGAAAAGAATGTACTTCAGCCTGGAACGAAAATTACATTTTATCGAAGGAAAGAAAAGGATTTGTTGCCATTTTTTTTACCGAAGACAACAACTTCTGCAATGACATCGGAAACCCTGAGATGAAAATTGGTCTTTCAGAATATAACCCAAGTGAGTGGCGTCTTTTCATCAACAGTTCAAAACGTAGTTTGAAATGTGTTCTTTTAAATAACGGCAACAAATATGGTTCTGTTCCATTCGGTCATTCCATCAGGATAAAAAAAAAGAGTACAAGGCCATCTCTTTAGTCTAGGAAAAAGATAAATTACAGAGAACATCAATGAGTGATTTGTGTAGACTTGATGATGATTAATTTTCTTCTTGGTCACCAAAGTGGCTATACAAAACATACTTGCTTGTTATGCCTTTGAGATTATAGGGCCAAACATGAACATTGAGCAAGAAAAGACTGGCCTCCGAGGGAATAAATGGTGGCTGCAGGACAAAATGTATTCAATGAACCTTTGTTAACACGAGATAGAATCATACTTCTACCACTGCATATAAAGCTAGATCTGAGGAAACAATCTGCAAAGGCTTTGAATAAAAATGGTTCTTGCATTGAATATATAGTGCAAAAGTCACTTGGACTTCCCATGGAAAAACTGAAGGCAGGAATCTTCGATGGTCCACAGATCAGACAACTTATAAATGACCCACATTTCATAGCATTAATGAATGAAATCGAATCACTTGCCTCGTCTTCACTTGTTCTTGTTGTGAAAAGCTTTCTTGGCAACAAGAAGGCAGATAGCTACACGCAATTATTAGAGGATATGCTCCTTCATTTCAACAAGCTTGGCTGTAACATCTTCTTCTTATATCTTACATCCTTTTCGTGCCGGTAAACGTCACATAGAGCTCGCAAGGTAGTTGGCCAAGTTTTCCTGTTTTCGGCAAGCTTTTCAACCTCATCAAAGGATTTTATGCCTACTAAACTGGCCTCTCTTAACAATGCCCTCTTTAAAGTTTCAAATGGTAGACCTCTTTTTCTTCGACCTGCTGTGTTCCACTTGATAGCTTGTTTGGGGATTCTCTGATTGTTTCTTCTCATCATATGACCGATATGTCCATCTCCTTTTATTGATCACCCATGAAACAGGTTGTGACAGTATATTTGTTAGAATAAACGGTAGTTATGGTAAGGGGGAGATAAGCCATTTAGAGAAAGAAAAGTGAGTTGGCTAGGAGTAGCCTTCTCCTGTTAGTCCTCGGGAGAATCTATGTGAGAACTTGGGTGTCAAAGGTTAGGGCGGGCACTGCCAAAACTGACAGCTGCAAGGTTACACGTAAACGCACGGAGACTGAACAAAATGGAAGAGGCAGACGGCAGAAGCAGAAGTGAAAGAATAACGGTCAGTCTAGGTTAGAGCAAGGACAAGAAGGCAAAGGCTGTTAGAGAAAATGTGAGTTATAAAAGAGCTAGAGTTTTCAGAAAAAGGGATCGTTGTTATTAGGATTGTTAGGATGATAGACTGTTCATTAGTGAGCACCATGTTAAGATGAGGATTTTTCAGGTTTTCGAGTCATGGGTTTGATTTTTCATGACTATGTTTGATAGCAGAGTGTTCCAGTGAATCTGCCTCATGCAGTGATTAATATCAGCTGCCCTTATTAGGACAGAGCAGATTCTGTTGTTGGCAGTTTGTAGATTGATTGGCCAGATAAGTGCTCAGTAGTTGAAAAAGAGACATGGAGAAGAACAACAGAAAGAATGCTGAGCAATAGAGGGCTCACCTGGGCAAGAGCAGAAAAAAAGGCGAAAGACAGGCATTTGTGGAAAATCCTTGCGGAAGCCCCATGTGCCCTGGGCACTTAAGGTTCAGAGAGAGAGAGAGAGAGTTGAAAAATGTGTTTTGCTGATGTGGGTATTCAGTTGTTGGGTTTATTCTGACATCAGTAAGTATGCCATTTTGTTGCTACTGATTGCTTTGTGGTCCTTCTCTAGGCACTAGTTTTTTTAACAACCTCTCCCAACATGGCAAACATAGTTCTTGCCGACGAGTGGAGCCAGTTTTATGTATTTTGTTGAGTCTGCATCCTCACCAGCCATCCTCTATCTTTCCATTAATAAAACTGTTGTGTTGAAATTACTCTCCTCTTTAATTACTCAACACTGTTGTGACGTTAGTCCGCAGAACGTTAGCTTTGTTACGTCCTGCTGGGTTGTTAGGCTGGAGATGCGTGCCTGGGTGTCTTACGTTTCTTGAGTATATCGATGAAACAGTAGTAAGCGATATCGTGAAACTGAGCAGTGGTTCGAAAATTCTTACAATCATTCCACTAGACATCAAATGATTGAATAGCAGCACACATTTATCACCAGTTACATGTAGCACTACGTCCTCTCATGATTCTGTATCATAGAAGAGAGAATCCTTTCTTAATTGGAACCAGCAGTCCTTTTTTAATTGGTGCCAATTCTGCTTTAAGGTTGTTCGTTCATCAGCCTTATCTCTGTTTTGTTCTTGAATTCGTTCCACTTTATACTGAGTATTTTCCTTAGGCATGTGTTTTCAAAAGAGTCTAATTTGTTCCCCACCTCTTTAGTTATTTTCCAGGTTTCCTATGCATAAATGAGGGTGGATATCACATTTGAATTGAATAATCTTAACTTTGTTTTTGTGCTTATAACTTTTGAATGCCGCATATTCTCAAATTCTTGAAGGTCAGTGGTGCTTTTTCAATTCTAATTCTAACTTCTTTCTTGGTGTCACCATCCTGGTCTTTGTAGCTGCCTAGGTATGGTGTACGTCTTCAACAACTGTTCCTTCTAAGTATATTTTTCTTTCTTGATTAATGGGAAGTTTTATTATTTTTGTTTTTCCTTCTTAGTTTCAACCCTATTTTGCTAGCCAAGGAAGACAGCGTATCTGTTTTTTCTTGCATCAAATTTACATTGTCACTGATAAGCGTTATGTCGTCTGCAAAATCAAGATATTCTAGTTGGGTCCCATTTATCCAATCAATGCTTGTTTTATCTATGCAACATTTTTTTTCATTGTGAAGACTGTGACAATTCTAAAAAAAAAGCAAGGGAGATAGTATACATCCTTATTTAAGCCTGTTTCAAACTGGAACTATTTCCCATTCCTTCGTCTGTGTTGACTGCACAAACAAATCCTTTGTAGAGATCCTTAATGATGTTGACAATTTTAGATGTTATTCCGTATATTCGTAAAATTCTCCACAACGAATCTATGTGTGTGTATCAAATGTCTTTTTAAAGTCTATGAAGTTCAGGATTAATGGTGTTTGCTTTTGAATATGTTCTTCAAGTATTAGTCTTAGAGTAAAGATCTGATCGAGACATCTTCTCCCTTTTCGATATCCTGTTTATTCTTCTCTCATTGCAGCACCCACTATATCTTTAATTCTATTCAGAATAACTTTCCACAATACTTTTGACATAACTGATAGTAAGGTTACTCCTCTCCAGTCATTGCAGTCACTGAGGTTGCCTTTTTGGGGTTGTTGGATATTTTAACAATGATTCCTTTTTTCCATTTAGAAGAGACCTTTTCTTCTTCACAAACTTTATTAAACATTCTGTATAATTGGCTCATGTTGTCAGTGTTAATAGCTCTCAACATTTCGGCTGACATTTTATCTTCACCTGCAGCTTTGTTGTTAGCCATTAGACTGTAACATGAGTGTTAAAATCCAGTCACTTAGATCGCTTTCCAGGAACCTTGATGACTTAAGCGAAGAGCAAGGTGAAAGATTTCACCACGACATAAAAACAATGGAAGCCAGATACCAAGGAAGATGGGATGCATGCATGATGGCAGACTTTTGTTGGAATCTTATTCGGGATTGTCTTCTCGGAAGTCTTACAAAAGGAGCTTCTTGTGTGTCGAATGAGTGCAAAGTGTGTATCATAAACTTGTGCTTTTGGTATGAAGTAAATAGATTTTTGTGTAGTACACTTTTCTTTTAATCCATGTTTACTTCATGCTTAAAAGATTTTAATTTAAACAACACATTAAAATATCCTGGTTCGTTACAGGCGAGCAGAGTGAAGAGTGGTATATTGCATATGTTCTTTATCTAAAAAAACTAGAGCTGATAGGGGAAAACTTGTGCCATTTAAAAAAAAATCAGCAGATCAAATATACCCAAAAACAAGTCTAACATCTGAGGCACTGAAGTGTGTGTTGGCCAGTGTTATCTATCTTTGAACATAATGACGTCACAGCGTGATGTCCCAAGGTGCATAGAAACATGGAAACAAATCAGACATGGATTTCTCTAACCGTAAAACACGCTTGCCTCAAAACTATGTGTGATGAATCGTACCTCCTCAGCCAGTCGCTACCACACTAATGCAGTCTGTGTTCATGGCTGAAACCCCATCGCCTTGTGTTCTTCCTTAAGGATGAGATATCTTCTGCATAAAGCTGAAACATGCATCTGTTCTCAGGCGTTCTCGCCCGCGTCATATGATCGTCTATTCATAAATTAGAACAGGCTATCTGACGTGTTACCATTTTCTCGGTCCGACAGCTCTTTTTTAAAGCAAGACGCCGACTGACTAAATGAGGGAATAGATGATTTACTGAAATTCTTTAAAATTGTTGCAGACTGTATCGTCCGTTTGGAGGCCAGACACAGACTTTGAAATGTTGTGGCAGATGGCGACTAGTGATCAGGACTTTGCAGTAAATGGTATGAACAATACGTCAGTTGTTGAAGAAATTGTGTACAAGCTTATGGCTCTGTTAATTCTTTTGCCAATAATATAATGCATGAACGTAGCGTGTACCTTAACTTTAACGTGTGAGTAAGTTTTAGTATGTGGTTATACCATAGAGTGTGTGTGTATTTGATAGCACTTAGCTGTACATGGAGCTTGACTGTTACAAAGCTGATGATATGGTTAAATGTTGTAACGTGGTATGCATGATTCATCATCAGCATCATTATCGTCGTCATCGTCATCATCATCATAATCATCATCATAGTCATCATCATCGTCGTCGTCGTTGTTGTCGTCGTCGTCATCATCATCTCGTGCCGTCTCTCCACAGACTGCAATGAATCACCATTATGTTCTGTTTCTTGACTTCGTAGTGCACGCTACCAAGTTGGTTGCTGTCCATCTCTTAATGTTGCCCATCCTTCTCTATCACCTTTTTGTTCTCGTACATTCAGTTTTGGCGCCAAGAAGAGTCTTCAGTAAAATAGTATGGCTCTTGACATGCCAAAAGTATCATATTTGTCTTGTTTTATAATTGTCAAAATTTCTCTTCACTTCTGGCTGATTTAGCACTTCTTTGTTTTCTTTTCTGTTCAGGTGATACTTTTTTCCTTCTATATATGCACATTTCAATGACTCAGTTTTCTTTTCTGTTCAGGTGATACTTTCTTTTCTTCTATATATGCACATTTCAATGCCTCAGTTTTCTTTTCTGTTCAGGTGATACTTTCTTTTCTTCTATATATGCACATTTCAATGCTTCAGTTTTCTTTTCTGTTGTCTTATTCACTGTCCAGGTTTCTACAGCTTAAAACAATATTACACGCAGCATAGTGCGTAATCTCAGTTACTGTGATATTTATTTTGATGTAAGAATCTTCTTCATTCTAGTGAATGTTTTTAGCCATTCTCATTCTTCTGCTAATTTCCATTTCACATTTCCCATCTTCTGTTATCACGTGTCACAAAAACCTAAAACGTTTCATCTGTTCAAATTTATTTTAATATTTACTTCTGGCTTTATTTCTTCTCTGCTGATTACCATAACATTTGTCTTTCTATTATTTATATCCCGTCTATAGTTTTGACTTTTGTCGTTTATTTTTTTCTATAGATCGTTTTGGTTATCAGCAATCAGCACAGTCTCATCTGTACATCTTAGATTACTGGTTGCTGTTAAATTAATGCTTAGTCTATACATCTCACTAATTTCTTCTCTGCAAAAAGGTTAAAGTGACAGTGAGAAAGAACACGTCTTTGTGTGAGCCTTGTTTTTATATTTCTGGTGTTGAGCAATTAGTACTGCACCACAAATGGTATAACTTGATTATTATTCTGATGTATTTAATATCAACATCCGCCTCTCGTGCTTGACTTTGTCGAAGACTTTTATGTCATCTATAAAACAGGCATAGATGTCCTTTTTACATCCATATACTTCTCATTTATCATCCTAATGCTGAATATCGCTTCTCTTGTTCCGCTCAGTCAGTCAGTCATTTGCATGTTCTTTGCGTTGCGGAACGTTTCCGCCCCAACAGCTCTCCTGTAGGCCTCTCGGTTGTGAGCAAGATGGCCTGCTGCTGATGCATACATTTGCAGATCATCAACGATGTCTTACAGCCATCTTCGCCTTGGTCTTCCTCTCGTTCTTTTTCCCATTATGTATCCTTCCAAGGCAGCCTTCTCTAAATTCTCATGACGTTTAATGTGTCCAAAGTATTTAAGTTTTATCTGTTTAATCTTCTTTACTAGTTAACCTTCTTCAACATTAAGTTCTTGTAGGATGGATATATTTGTTCTTTTTTATGTCCATGATATTTGAAGAACTTTTCCCTAGCATTTACATTCAAAGGCATTTGTGTGTTTCTCAGCTGTTTTGATAAGCATCCAGGTTTCATGGGCATATGTTGCGATCGGAAAGATGCAAGCCTTAAACATTTTATTTTTATAGTTCTGTCTGCTCCTCTCCACAGCTTCTTTAGTTGTTTTTTTTTCTGAAAAGCGATAGATGTCCTCCCTTTATTTTCTCTTATTGTATCTCCAGCATTACTTATTAATGATCCAACATATTCAAAACTCTCCACCTCTTCCAGTTTTTCCTCAGTGATATCTATTCTGTTAATACATTCAATCGAGCATTGGGATACCAACTCAGACAAGCCCAGAGAACAACCAAAAGAACACATTCATCGGCCCCAAATATGTGACAAAGATCTGTTTCTTGAATGCAAGAAAAATGGCACCATCAAAAAGTGCTCAGGTAATCCATGACGTCCTGGGCATCAGTGAAATGCGATCGCCAGAAGCAGGGAAAAGATCGACGGAAAACCGTAAATGAATCATACATTCAGACAGAGATGATGAGAAATATCAAGAAGGTGTAGGTATAATTATGTTAACCGCAGCAACAAAAAGCCTTAAACAGTGGGAACAAGTGAACAGTCGTATATTAAGAGCACGATTCCAAATAAGGCAAGGAAGAATGACAATCATACAATGCTATGCACCCAAGAACGATGCAGATGACGAAATAAAAGACAATTTTTATCACCACCTGCAACAACTCATTAACAATGTAACTAAACACGACATCTTAGTTGTCATAGGAGACTTCAACGGCAAGGTAGGAAAAGATAACACCGGTCGAAAAAGTAATGAGCAAAGAAGGGGTTGATACAGTAAATCAGAATGGAAAAAGATTCATTGAATTATGTCTAACAGAGGGCATGGTCATTGGAGGAACACTATTTCCACAGACAGAGATACATAAAACAACATGGAAATCTCCAGATGATATAACCAGAAATCAGATTATTTTTGTATTAGAAATCAATTCAGAACATCTCTGACAGTTGTAAGAGCATATAGGGGTGCAGACATCAACAGTGATCACAATCTGCGTATAGGGAAAATAACACTAAAACAACACACTAAAGCAATACTCAGAAAGATAAACAGTCATAGCCTACAGGAAGAAAATACTAACAGCAATTTCAGTCTGGAACTTTCCAAACAGTTCGCAGCACTCCGTGAAATTGAGGAGACAAATATAGATGAATTATGGAACTCTTACAGTATAGCCACAATTACAGCAGCTAAAACAAGTGCTGGACTGCAAACTACAAGTAGAAAAGCATGAATGTCAGATAACACGTGGAAATCCATACATGAAAGACGAGCAGTCAAATTAGCAATGTTGAATGTAAAGACAGATGTTGAAAGAGATTTGACAAAAACAACATACAAAGAACTAGACATTAAAGTAAAAAGTTCAGCTTGAAGGGATAAAAGAGAATATATGTACAATATGAGAAAGAAGCGGAGAAGGCAGCAAAATCAGGAGACAGCAAAACTCCATATAACATACAAAAGAGGCTAACAGGTACTATTGCATTCAAAGAAAGACCAATCCTTAGCAAAACTGGCACACAATTAACATCAGTTAAAGTCTAAAAGCAAAGATGCGCCGAACACTTTCAAGAAATATTTAATCGATCACACCCAAAAGAATTGATAGACTTTGAAACTGACTTACCATTCCCACAACTAAATGTCAGCCTACATGAAATTACATTGCATGAAATTGAAACAGCAGTGAATTTAATGGCTAACAACAAAGTTGCAAGTGAAGATGAAATAACAGTCGAAATGTTATAAGCCATTAACATTGACAACATGAACCAACTACAGAGAATGTTTAATAAACTTTGAAAAGAAGAAAAGGTGCATTCTAAATGGAAAAAGAAATACTTGTTAAAATACCGAAAAAAGGCAATCTTAGCGATTGCAATAACTGGAGAGGAGTAACCTTACTATCAGTTGTGTCAAAAGTATTTTGCAAAGTTATTCTGAATAGAATTAAAGATATAGTGGATGCTGCAGTAAGAGAAGAACAGGCAAGACTTCGAAAAGGGAGAAGCTGTCTCGACCAGATCTTTACTCTAAAGAATAATACTTGAAGAACTTATTGAAAAGCAAAAACCGTTAATCCTGAACTTCATAGACTTTAAAAAAGCATTTGACAGCATACACAGAGATTCATTGTGGAGAATTTTAAGAATATATGGAATTCCATCTGAGACTGTCAACATCATTAAGGATCTCTACAACGGATATGTTTATGCAATCAATACAGAAGAAGGAATGAGCGAATGGTTCCAGATTGAAACAGGCGTGAAACAATGATGTATATTATCTCCCTTGTTTTTTGGAATTGCCATAGACGTCATAATTTTAAAAAAATGCTGCGCAGGTGAAACGGGCATTGACTGGGTACATGGGACCCAACTAGAAGATCTTGATTTTGCAGATGACATAACTCTTATCAGTGACAGTGTGAAATCGATGCAGGAAAAAAAAAAGATTCCCTGCCTTCTTTGGCTAGCTAAATAGGTCTTGAAATTAACAAGGATAAAACAAAAATAATGAAGGTTCTCATTAACGACGAAAGACAAATATACGTAGAAGGAACAGCTGTTGAAGAAGTAAACCATTTTGCATACCTCGGCAGCTACATAGACCAGGATGATGACAGCAGAAAAAAAGTTAGAATTCGATTTGCAAAAGCAGCATTGACATTCAAGAATCTTGAGAACATACGGTATTTAAAAGTTATAAGCAAAAAAACCAAGTTAAGACTATTCAATTCAAATGTAATATCCACTCTCATTTATGCATGAGAAAGCTGGAAAACAAATAAAGAAATAAAAAAGAAATTAGATTCTTTCGAAAACAAATGCCTAAGAAAATACTCAGTATAAAGTGGATCGAATTCAAGAACAACGCAGAGATAAGACAAATAAGCAAATAACAATTTTTCTCATGGGTGATCAGAAAAAGAAGATGGATATATGTCGGTAATGTGATGAGACGAAGCAATCAGAGGATCCCCAAACAAGCTATCTAGCAGAACACAACAGGCCGAAGAAAAAGAGGTCGACCAGGTGAGACTCTAAACAGGACATTGTTAAGTGAGGCCAGTTCAGCGTGCATAACATCCCTTGATAAGATTGAAAAATTCGCCGAAGACAGGAAATCTTTTCGAACCACCTTGCGGGCCCTGTGTAACGTTTAATGGCACGCTAAGGATGTAAAATGTAAGATATCTTTTTCAGCTGTCTAATTTGTAACTAAATGTGGAGTAATGTGTAACTAAATGTGGAGTAATTTGTTTTGTCAGTTGTCATCAATTTAGTTTTCTTTTCATTAAGATAAAGGTTCTGCTGTTCACTATTCTTATAGAATGACATAATTAGTTTTTCCATTCATGTTTATGTTGTGGAAATAGTACTATGTCATCAGCTTTTATAATTTTTGGTATTTCATAACCTCCAATTTTTATGGCATCGTAATATTCTTTGTCTACATCTTCTCAGACATTCGTCATCATATTTTCAGTATACAAGTTAAATAAGGCGACGGACGCCTTGTTTTATGTCCAACCAAGTTGTAGTTTCACCCTTTGTTCTCACTGCTGCCTGTTGGTCTAGATACAGCATTGATATTAATTTCTATTAAATGTATTGGAAATCCCATTTTTTCCCGCTGTTTTCCTAAATTTATAGTGTATATAGTATATAAAAGATACATATAGATTCACATTAAACTCTCTGCATTTCTCTATTATTAATCTGATATTGAATATATGATCTCTTTATCCTCTTCCTTGGACCAAATTGACTTCTTCTATTTTCTTATGAAGTCTACCCATTATGATTTTTAACAGAATTTTACTGACATAACTAATCCGGGCAATAGTTCTGTAGAAATGTTGCCCGGATTAGCCATGTCAGCAAAATTTGTGCATAATTAATGTTACCCTTTTTTTGGCAGTGGTATGAACATAGTTCTTTTTCCATTCTTTGGCGAAGTGCCTGAATGCCAGATCTTTTTTACATAGTGCATGATAGATTGTTGCACATTCCTTTCCTCCTGCCGTAATAAGTTCAGCTGTTATCTCATCACATCCTGGTGATTTACCATTTTTCAGATTCTTTATTGCCCATAAAACTTCTTCAATTGTCGGTTCGGGTTCTTTCTCATCCAATAATGATTCACACCGTCCATTTCTGGCTTCTCAGTTAGTTGTATCATACATTTCTCTGCATTATTCCTTATATCTTTCTAAACTTTCCTCTGTCTCTGTCAAGGTATTCCCCATCTCGTCAAAAATTAAATTTATTCTAGGTATGATATTTCTTCTCAGATCTGCATTTCTTTAAACGTTTCACTATCTTTTCCATACTTCTGATATCTTTCTATTATTTAACAACATTTGTGTATGCATTGTTTTTTGTCTTTGCTTAGTTTTCTTCTAGTTTCTTTTGTTAAAATTTATATCCCCCTCCCTTGTTGTTATTTGTCACGTTCCATTTCTCTACGTTGTTTTATTAGTTCTACTGTGCCTGTTGTAATCAATTCATTCTTTTGTGTTTTCTTTATAGGAACCATGTCTTTAGCTGTTGTTATTAAGTCATCTCCTCCTCATGTACAGCCATGATTATCACAAAACGGTTCTTCACTTTTATACCATATCGTTCTGGTAATTTTGTAAGATCAAAACAGAGTGGTCTTGATCCCCTTAACTGTCTTTTTTATCTTTATCTTCTTGTCTGCTATTAATAACTCATGGTCCGTGTCACAATTGGCACCTGGTAACGTTTTTGTTGATGTTATACTTGATCTCCACCTCCTTTGCACCAAAATGTAATCCATTTGATTCTTGGCTTTCTCATCAGGTTTTGTCCATGTGTAAAGTCTTCTTGGATGTTGTCTAAAAAGTGTTAGCGACTATTGGCTCATTTTCCACGCAAAATGCCACTAGATTGTCACCTGCCTAATTTCTATGTCATATACAAATTTTTTCTAATGCATATCCTTCTTCTTCTGCTTTTTCTGTACCAATCTTTGCATTAAAATCGACAGTTATTAATACAGTATCATTTTTCGTACCTGGTCTATCGTCGTTTGCAGTGTGTTATAAAACTCTTCTACTTCCTCTTCTTCTGGTGCTGAAGTAGGTGCATATATCTGGATTATTGTTACATTTCTAGGGGTACCTTTAGGTCTGATGGTGAGGATTCTGTCACTTAGTGGGTTGTAACCTGGTAATGCTTTTGATGTTAATTTGTCCAACTAAAAAGCCATTCCATTCTTTCTTCCTAATTCTCCACAGAGTATATAAAGATACCATTATTTTCGCTCATAACTGTCCTGATATTTTCCATCGATGTCGAAGATTTAGCTGTATCTTCTACATCCAAACTGCTCATCACCGATCTCCACATGTACAGCATTCTTATCTAATTCTTTCTAGAATGATTTTACATAATATCTTTGTCACATGGTTCATTAAACTGATTGTTCTGAACTCGGTACATTCTACTGCGTTTTCTTGTTTTGTTTTGTTTTGTAGTGCTAGAAGTTTTCATGTCCTGTGATAGATATCCTATGTTGTGTACATTATTACACAAATCTGTGATCTCTATACTAAATTCTTCTAGGGCTTCTAACATTTCTGTGCTGGTAGTGTCTAAGCCAGTGGCTTTCCCATGTCTCATTGTTATTATGGTCTTGTCTACTTCTGATTTCAGTGTCGTTTGGCCCGTCTTACTGTCTGTGTATGGACTTTTTATTTTTATTATCTGCCTAAAACTCGCTGATATATTCTTTCCACTACTTATTTATATCTGAACTTTCAGTCAAGATTGGTCTCTGAACTTTCAGTCAAGAGTCGTCTCTGTCCGCTTTTGTTGCAGCCTCGTTGACCCAGTTTGTGATTGGTGCCTGTAGGTTTCTTAATTTCTTCATACATCTTTCCTGTTTTCTATTTCTATGCAGCTGTCATCTAGCCATCTTTATATTTCCTTGCAGACATTCTGCGTAGTTGTTTGTCTATGTTGTCATAACGTGGAGTAATTTTTGTGCGTTTTCTTTCTTCTATTTTTGCTAGTATTTCACTAGTCATCTACTTTTGCTTAGTCTTCTGTTCTTTCTCTGATAGGATTTTTTTTGGACCATGTGGATACTCCTCAAGTATGGAGATGCCGTGGTTACCCTAGGGGAGAAAATAGCGAAAGTACAAGAGAGAAGGACAAATTGTGATAGCGTGACTGAGACTCGAATCTCAGACGACTCGTGTGAAACGAGCACGCGCCTGGCTAATAAAGGGCAAATAGACGGTGACGTCGAGCGCGTGATGATGGTGCTTGAGAGCGCCAGTGCTGCACGAGAAGCTTTCTCTTTTATTTATGATCAGCCCTTAACACGAACAAACTGAAATATTAAATAAGCCCTACAACATTCTCACTTCCTCTGTCTCGCCTGAGATTGAAAAAAGATTTGTTTTAAAATACTGAGTTTCAGAATATAAATTTTATTAAAATGTTTTAAGAATATTTTTTAAGACTATAAACATTATTTTTATGCATAAATTGGCATATCTCACGGTTTATGTTGTGGCAATTGCGAACCTGGCATTGTTGCTGTGCCACTAAAGGGTATACCATAGTGACAAGATTGCCCTTGTGCTAGAGTAGTACTACTAAATCTCACAGGCATCGACAACATGTAAGTCTATACAAAGTACAGTAGATGTCCACTATTTCTATCTCTCGATGCCTTAGACACGTTCTCATAGTACCCATAATGAACACGAATGTAAGACACCTATAAACACGTCGCATAAAACAGTAATTCTGTTTTAATATTTGCATGGTCTTCTCTTGTCTTCTTTCTCGTATAGTTTTCAGTGTTGAAGCGAAAACTTAGGACTTGAGGATTTACTTCCATTTGATGGGATATTTAAAGTCTTTGTACGTGCTAATCGCTATGAATCAGGCAAAAATAGTACCACTTGTTTCTTTTCTTTTCCATTTGCCCTATATACTATCAGCTTCAGTTACGCTTCTAATATGAATTGTTGGACTCTTGTAACTAGAACGTATGTATATTTTAAAACGTGTGAACATTCTATAACGCCTTAATTTTATATAACCCGTTAATGTTGTATAACGTGTCATTTCTTTACAGTATATGAATACACCACAACAGGTGTATGTTCTTCTGCATTCATTGTTTATAACGTGTGAACAGCATGTGAATGTTTTACAGCATGTGAATGTTCTATATCGTGTGAATGTTTTATAACGTCTAATAGCACCACATCTTGTGAGCATTCTGTTGTGTGAGAGGGTACTATAGTATGTGCACTCTATATATCGTATGATTATTCTATATTTTATGATAAATATTAATTACAGATCAAACATATTTGGGACCTTTCTCTGCTGCCCTTAAAACTGCAGCCATAGGAAAAAGGGATCTAGCTCCTGAAAGCTATACCAATACTGGATACAGCACAGAGGTCAATGATAATGACCAAAATCAGTATATTTCTCCAGATGTAGCAAGCAGCAGAATGGAAGTGAACAAAATCAGAAACAGCGGAAATGACACAGATTCCAATGACACTACAGATATAAATGCCATAGTATCACCTGGCGACAAGATTGAAGATCACAAAGTCACCAAAGATGTGGCTGTCGCTCCCAAGTTAGGCGTAAGTATTGGAAGAACTTTAGGCCTTCAGCTAGCTGCTTGTGATGTTTTATGCTGAAGTTCAGATGTGATGACATATCATAGAATGATTTTTACTTTTACATCTAAGGAACACTAGTAGAAGTTATCATCACACACATCACGAATGGTCTCACTAATGCTACGAGCTTCAATAAAAATTTCTGCACAAATTACAGATTCCATTTAATTCGGACTAGTAATGGTTCAGATACGGTAGTTGGTAACACCACTTAGACTAGAGAATGCATCTGCTTGGTTCATCGCGGAATCGCCTACACAATTTTTCACAACATCAGATCTACCATATTCTAGATGCAGCACTTCAGCAATGTTCTCAACTCCAAAACACTCTACACGTCATAAGAGAACAATTCTAAACTCTATACTATATTAGATCTGCAACACGTGCTCAACTCCTCGTTTGAATCACTTTACACAAGCTTTCAAAAGCATCAAATCTTCATTCTCACTTGAAGCACATCTTCAGTCTGTTCTAAAACTACTTCTCGTTCTAAACTGCTTTTCCTGGGCATCTCTCTTGTCCTCTGTGTGTCTTCTGTGTGTCTCTGTGTGTCCTCTGTGTGTCTCTGTGTATCCTCTGTGTGTCTCTGTGTGTCCCTGTGTTCTTCTCGTGTGTGCCTTCTAAAACTGCCTGCCTGACTTATACCTCGTAAGTCAGTTGTCCAGTAGGACACACCCCTATTCCTTGTCATTGGTCAGCGAGTGAAGTCGGTCCATTCCCTTTTTTCAAAGCTGTGTACAAACTGCGTCCTAAGATTAGCAAATATGCGTTCCGTGTCAGTCTGTTGCGTCGTATCCGTCTATACACTTTTCTCATCAAGTATCAGGCGTTTGCGAAAACTTGGGGGGAGGGGGCGGGGGAATTAGTCCAGATATGTTTACACAGTGTCCGTCTGTCTCCGTCTGTTCTGTTGTTATCTGAGTAAATCTATCTATCTATCTATCTATCTATCTATCTATCTATCTATCTATCTATCTGTCTATCTATCTATCTATCTGTCTGTCTGTCTGTCTATATATCTGTCTATCTATCTATGTCTGTCTGTCTGTATGTATGTATGTCTGTCTATCACACCTTGATAGAGTCAAGTACTTAGGAACGATTATAACAAATGATGGGAAATGTCACAATGAAATAAAAAGCAGACGTGCTCAGGCCAAGTCAGCATTTCAGACAATGAGAAACATCTTGTGCAACAGATCCATATCAATGGAAACAAGATTCAGAATACTTAAATGTTACATCGAGTCAATTTTATGTTATGGATGTGAAGCATAGTCTATGAATAAAGAGAGTACAGCGAGAAATGGAGGCCATGGAAATGTGGTTTATAAGAAGGATGTTGAAGGTACCATGAACAGCCAAGAATACCAATGAAGAAGTCGTAAGAGAGGCTGGAGTTAAAAAGCAAATTATAGCAAAAACCAGAGGCAGACAAGCGGGATCTGTAGGACATTTCCTGAGAAGAGGAAAATTGGAACACTGTGCCAAGTGGAAAAATTGAGGGAAGAAGAGACAGAGGAAGACAGAGATAGAAGTTATTGGATGGGCTGTCAGTGTGGCTAGGAAGAAAGTCACCAGCGGATCTAATAATCAATCCAAAAGACAAGGACTTGTAGAGAGAAATGATCGTCTACGTCACCGGGCATGGCACTTAGAAATCCTCCTTATCTGCCTTTATTGTTGGCTTCCTGTCGTAATATTACTACTAGTGCCGTGAGAGTGTTCCTCTCGAATTTTCCATCGTTTCTGACCTACTTTCTACGTATCAGCAATAATAAACTATACTAAATATGCCTATAGTAATAATAATAATAATAATATGATACTATCCTAATTTACAACGGACTATGTTAAACTTTTATCTATGATGAGCAGCTGAAGTTTAAGATGGCTAGACATGGATAGCACGAGTATTCCAAGGAGGATACTCCATGATGTTTGTCTGGAGCAAAAAAAGCCAGAACAAAACTGAAACGTATGTTTATAAGTCATCTATTGGATATTTTTCCATTAGTGGTCAGAATTAGGAAGAACTAGCGAAATACTGGAGCACATATTGAAGCAACTCTGCTTAAGCGTGTCGCTTCATTCGAAGAGGACACTAAAGCCTAAACTAGACACAAGACGCAAGCGAAAGAAGACAGGACACAATAAGACAAATGAAAACGCAGTTGCATGTGTGGCCCGTCAGTCAGATATAGCTGGAATCTGTCAGAAACAGGACTGTTAAGTAAGATCATGCTCAGCGGTTCCAGAGTTCGCAACACCTGCCTTCCTCAGACTCGTCGCCCTAAGATGAAAGTGTAAACAACGCCTGCCTTCCTCAGACTCGTCGCCCTAAGATGAAAGTGTAAACAACACGTGCCTTCCTCAGACTCGTCGCCCTAAGATGAAAGTGTAACTATTATTTATACATGGACAATATTCAAGAGATCCATGTTAGAAATAGATGGCGCCTGGTCTAGACAATTACAATACAACAGTGTAACATTTCGGCTGGCACCTTCGTGGGACAACAGTAATAAATAAGACCAGAAAATAATGAAGAACATGGATAGCTGAAAAGAAAGTTAAACATTAATTTAAAAGATTATCTTTGAAACGTTCAAGGAAAGTTATTGTCCAAATTGATTTCTTTTTTCTCTTTAGAAAAAAAAGAGTGCTGAGTCAAGCCTCTTGTTGGATTCCAATTTAATTTCAGTCTTGTCTTGTCTTGTCGTGTCTTGTCCTTCCTCATTTACTGCTAGGTGTAGAGGTGAAGTGCAATTGTCTCCCAATGGCTCGCCTGTTGGCTTCGTACACTGAGATGTTCATGGACTCTCCTATACCATCGGTCCATCGTTTGCATGGGCGGCCCCTTTAATTTTAGTGTGAAAACAAAGTCACAAATAGGAATGAGTGAGTAGAAGAGTGTGCTAATGAGTGAGTAGGAGAGTTGGCTAGTGAGTGAGTAGGCTAGTGAGTAAGAGAATGGGCTAGTGAGTGAGTAGGAGAGCGGGCTAGTGAGTGAGTGATACCCTGACTTTTCCTTCTTAACAAACAGACTCTCGACACCAGCTGCATATCCTACTGCAGATCTGCTTCAAATATGCTGCAGGTCTGCATATGTACTGCAGTGAAGTAGTAACACTAATTATTATCAACATTAAGACCCATAAATAAGATTCATAAGTTTGGATATAGCTATAAATATACACTAATAATATGAAATAAATGTCCACATAAATATACACATATGCGTCTACATACTTTTATAGGCAAAACTAGAGAAAAAAAAAATTTCTTAACTGCGTCCTTTCCTGTATCAGTTATTTCCTAGCCTAACTACTTTTAGCATTCTAATATTATGATTTGTTTCAGAACAGTTTTAAAAATTAGATAGCTATAAAGTAAATTTCTTATTCCCATGCCATAAGGGCATTTTGGGGATACGGTGTTAGATACATACTTATTAATATTAACTGTCATTCTGTATAATGAATTTTGTTGAATGAACTTTATATATCCCAATTATAAATCTTGGAAGTGTCAAAAAAATAAAACACAAAATAAATAAACAGGCCATTAAAAAAAAATGTACTTAAAATGAATTCTGTATTTGTATTCTACTTTAGGACAATTAGCGAGTAAGGGTTAAAGTGATACATAAGTGTTCTATAAATAAACAGTGACATAATTCTGTGTTATACCTTGAAACTTACGCTGATAGGGTGGATGGCGGCTGAATCGAACGAAAACCTTGTCCAAAATAGCGGAGAAAATTCTCACATTCATGACCTGGCCGAAAAAGAGCTTGACGTACAGTAACGTCAACCTGTACCTGGTGTGTCTGACACGGGTCTTGACCGTTCCTGAGCACAGTCATGTCATCCTGGTAAAAAGCAGTCTGACTTTATGGCCGATCTGTAACATTATAATAAATCTACAATGCTTGTATTTTTTTTTACTTTGGCCTAAATACTTTTTATCTTGTCTTGTCTCCATGGCTTTATGAATGTGAAGTGTTCTTGCACGCAGTTAAGATAAATGTGCTGTTCTTGTTGATTGATTGATGATTGATTGATTGATTGATGATGATGATGATGATGATGATGATGATGACAAGAAGATGAAAAAATCTGAAGCAACAGAAGGGTAGTTATGGAGATATACGCAATAAAATACTCTTAACAGCAAGAAAAAGATAGGCAAGTAGGAATGGAGCAGTAATAACTTCAGATAGGAAATGCAGAACAGAAATTAGGAACAGAATAGGCCAAGCAAAGACTGCATTTCAGGGAATGAGAAACATATTAACCAACACATCTTTATCAATGAATGTTAGAAAACGAGTCCTAAAATGCTATATTGAACCTATCTTGTTATATGGAAGTGAATCATGGACAATAGGCAAGTCTGCACAAAAATCATTGGAAGCAGCAGAAATGTGGTTTATTAGAAGAATGTTGCGAATCCCCTGGACAGCAAAAATAACTAATGAAGAATGTATGAGAAGAGCTGGAGAGACAAAAAAACCTTGTCAAAAAGGTAAGAGAGAGACAATGTACTTTCATAGGACATGCAATGAGAAGAGGGGGCATTGAAAATATTATAACAACAGGAAAAATAGAAGGAAGAAGATCAAGAGGAAGACCAAGAGAAATGATACTGGACAGTCTGACGGGATGGTGTGAGAGGAGATCACCAACTGAACTGATGGCCTGCATGAAGGATCGGATACTCTGGAGAAGCATAATAGCCAACGCCAGTCGGCACGGCACATGATGATGATGATGGTGATGATGAAGTAGGAAAAGAAATAGTAAAACAACGAAAACTGTCTAAATTGTAAGAAAAAAACAGCAAAAATGTCTTGGAGATGTCATGAAAAGACAACATTTAGAGAAGTTGGTAATCAAAGGAGAAAGAAGGTGGACAAGGCCTAATGAGAATTATCCTCACGGTTGACCAAATAGCAATGGAAAAGAACATCCTTTCAACTGATTGGAAATATCAAGAAGCGTGGAAGATGGAGAAGCATAATTATCAAAATAAAGAATTCACTAAATGAAGGAAGCCAATAGATCGGTCAGCGGAAGGTAAATTGGGGCATTGGAGCTAACAGGACAGTAGTGTGTGTGTGTGTGAGAGAGAGAGAGAGAGAGAGAGAGAGGTGACAGGAGGGAGGGAGATCTTTAAGTAAAACAATATATAGATAAGGCCGGCTACTAATATCTGCATAATGTAAATGCAGATGCTCTACATCAGAAAAGATCATCATTTCAGCTAAAGCGACACAGATTTGTTGATTATTGGTGTGTTTTAGCTGTCACACTTAAGGACAAACGAAACATCTTCCACTAACAACAGATCATTTTATGTTGCTACCTACAGACTAGAAGCCTGAGGATATGTTGTTTTCTGTCACCCTACACATGTCACATGTTATTCTGTTACTTCAATCAATCAGACGATATTCTATCACTTCGCGCAAATATATGGCACTGCTGTATGTTTATGCTGACATTCTGTAGTACTGAAAGAAAGCTCTGCGCGTACCTACATTAGTTTGCAACAATAAATTGTCATTAACTTATCTCATTTGTAAGTGATCTGTTTTCATGGCATGAACGTGGATTGCTTTCTAAGAAAACATTTAATTCGTTTACATATGTTCAATGAAGAATGTTCAAATTTTATATACGATGTATCTACATCTTTGTATTGTTAATATTTACGTTAAGTCTACCAGAAGCTATTGAGAATCGTCAAAGCACTGTGGCATCAGTAGATACCAAAAACATTATTTCAGATGTGTCCAAATTTTCATTTCGTTGCTTTGTTTTCTCTGAAACATCCATTGTTCAGAACAGATACATTCTCTCTCTCTCTTTCTCTCTCTCTCTCTCTCTCTCTCTCTCTCTCACACACACACACACAAAGTAGGAAAGCCAAGGAACCGACATATCACAAAGGAAATGAGGATAGCTGGAGATTTTCAGAGCTTGCATCACCATATTCTAAACGCGATCAATGACATAGGACATATACCACAAACCGTATTTCAATAAATCTTCATATGGCTGCCAAAGAAAGCTGAAACAACAGAAGATCAGCATCATGCAGTCGTCCTCCGCCCCGAGGCATAATTTTGACAAATCGTAAAGAAAAATACTTTTAAAGACAGAAATCGCACAGGAGGAATTTGTGAAGAGGAAAGCGCCAAAAATGGCAGATTTACTTCAATATTTTAACAACATATGCAGTAACTTCTGCGCCTCCTTCGCAGATTATACATGAAGTGACACATGAAGACAAGAGAAAAAGTAAAAACAAAAGCCCTACCACAAATACTTACTAGTTCGTTGACTAATTCGCCATACGGAACATTTTATCACTTACGCGTTTGCAGCAATATGGTAGACTTTAACAGGCAAAGCTCACGGTCTAGAAGAATTTAACAGGCAGAACTCACAGTCTAGCAGAATTTAACAGGCAGAACTCACAGTCTAGTAGAATTTAACAGGCAGACCTCACAGTCTAGTAGAATTTAACAGGCAGACCTCACAGTCTAGTAGAATTTAACAGGCAGAACTCACAGTCTAGTAGAATTTAACAGGCAGACTTTACAGTCTTGTATATAAGTACAGGTCTAGCGACTCCTCAGCCGGGCAGCCAGACTTGTGCAACCCCGCCAGTCCGATACTGATCAAGATATGATACTTATTCGAAACATTTTAATGTTTATTGAAAACCTATTCTGGATTAAAAAGAGTCAGTACAAGTGAGCAAAACCATAGGCCAGATTCTAAATCCTGGAGCCTGTGAATCGTTTTGTGGAGGACCACTTAGCAAGTGTATTTTTTTAATCAGTTTTGTGGTCACAAAGAGATCAAGATTAAAAGCTTTCAAATTATGAATATTCGGACGGCTGTTAATTCAATGTCAAGTATCCCTCTTTCATCCTCGAGCTTTTCATCCACTATCCGACTTCTCTCTTTTTCATCGACTATTCTACTTCACTTCATTTTTGTCACCGACTGACCTACTTCATCCTCGATTTTTTTCATCAATTATCCCACTTCATCCTAGATGTTTTTTCTCTCATTGTCATACTTTATCCTCTGTTTTTTTCGTCGACTATCCTACTTCATCCTCGATTTTGTTTCACCCATTATCATACCTTATCCTTCCTTTTTTCACCCATTATCCTACTTCAGTTTCACTTGGTCGACCTCTTTTTCTTCTGCCTGTTGTGTTCCACTTGATAGCTTGTTTTTGGATTCTCTTATTGTTTCTTCTCATCACATGACCGACATATGTCCATCTCATTTTTTCTGATCACCAGTGAGACAGGTTGTTGTTTGCTCATCTGCCTTATCTCAGCGTTGTTCTTTAATTCGTTCCACTTTATACCGGATATTTTCCTTAGGCATTAGTTTTCAAAAGAGTATACTTTGCTGTTTATTTCTTTAGTTCTTTTCGCATGCACAAATGAGGGTGGATACAACATTTGAATTGAATAATCTTAGCTTGGTTTTTGTGCTTATAACTTTGAAATGCCATATGTTCTCAAGATTCGAGAAGGTCAATGCTGCTTTTGCAATTCTAACTTCCCTTCTGATGTCATCATCCTGGTCTATGTAGCTTCCGGGGTATTCAAATTGGTTTGCTTCTGAAACAGCTTTTCCTTCTACGTATATTTTTTCGTCTTGATTAATGAGAAGTTTCATTATTTTTGCTTTTCATTGTTAATTTCAAGTCCTGTTTCGCTAGCCAGTGAGGACAGTGTATCTGTTTCTTCTTACATTATTTCACACTGTCACTGATAAGAGTTATGTCATCTGGAAAATCAAGATCTTCTAGTTGGGTCCCATGTAGCCAATCAATGCCTGTTTACCTGTGCAATATTTTTTCATTATGAAGTCTATGGCAATTCCAAAATGCAAGGTAAATAGTATACATCCTTGTTTCACGACTGTTTCAATCTGGAACCATTCGCTCATTCCTTCTTCTGTGTTGACTGCACAAACATATCCATTGTAGAGGACTCTAATGATGTTGACAGTCTTAGATGGTATTTCATATGGTCTTAAAACTCTCCACAATGAATCTCTTCTGTGCTATAAAATGCCTTTTTAAAGTCTTTTAAGCTCAAGATTAATTGGTTTTGTTTTTCAATATGTTCTTCAAGTACTATTCTTAGAGTAAAGATCTGATCGAGACATCCTCTCCCTTTTCGAAATCCCGTTTGTTCTTCTTTCATTGAACTATCCACTATATCTTTAAGTCAAATTGGAAGAACTTTGCAACACACTTTGACACATCTGAGAGTAAGGTTCAGTCAGTCAGTCAGTTGCATGTTAGAACTTCGCCTCCCAAACAGCTCTCCTGTAGGCTTCTCGGTTGTAAACAAGATACCCTGCTTCTGATGCGTCCATTTGCAGATCATCAACGCCTTGGTCTTCTTCTCTTTCTTTTTCCCACTATGTACACTTCCAAGACCGTCTTCTCTAAATTCTTATGATGTTTAATTTGTCCAAAATATTCAAGTTTTCTCTGTTTAATATTTCTTTCCAGCCAAAAACCTTCTTCAATATTAAGTTCTTGTAGTATGGATATATTTGTTCTTTTTTGTGTCCATGAGATTTGTAGAACTCTTCTGTAGGATTTACATTCAAAGGCATCTATGTGTTTCTCAGCTGTTTTGTTAACACAGTCTCACAGGCAGATTTGCCATGGGAAAGATGCATGCCATTAAAAATCTTATTTTGGTACATCTGTCTGTTCCTGTCCAAGGCTTTTTTAGTTATTTTATTTTTTGAAGAGCGATAGATGTCCTCCTTTTATTTCCTTCATTTATCTCCATTATTAGTTAGTAATGATCCAAGATATTCAAAACTCTCCACTTCTTCAAATTGTTCCCTCATTGAGATATATATATATATTTCAGCTACATTATTCGTTTTGTTAGTTGTCATCAGTTTAGTTTTCTTTGTATTAAGATAAAGGTTTTGCTCTTCATTATTCTTACGGACTGACATAATTAGTTTTTCCATTCCTTTTTGTGTTGTGGACAGTAATACTGTGTCATCAGCATATCTAATCTCTGGTATTTCATAACCTCCAATTGTTATGGCATTGTAATATTCTTTGTCTACATCTTCTCTAACATCATCATTATATTCTCAGTATACATGTTAAATCAGTAAGGCGACAATATCCAACCCTGACGGACCCCTTCTTTTATGTCAAACAAAGTTGTTGTCTCACCATTTATTTTTACTGTTAGATGTTGGCCTAGATACAGCAGTGATGTTAATTGTATCAAATGTGTTGGAAATCACGTTTTTTCCTCGTTATTTCCCAAAGTTTCTGGTGTTATACCCAGTCAAATGCTTTAAAAGATAAATATAAATTCACATTAAATTCTCTGCATTATTAATCTTATTATTAATCTTTTATTAAAAATAGGATCTCTTGTTCATCTTCCTTGTCTAAAATTAGTTTGGACCATATATATTTCTCCTATTTTCTTTCTAAGTCTACCCATTATAATTGGTAATAGAATTTTACTGGCATGACTAATCAGGGCAACAGTTCTGTAGTTTGCGCATAATTTCAAGATACCCTTTTTTGGCAGTGGTGTGAATACAGTTCTTTTCCGTTCTTTTGGCCAAATACCTGAGTGCCATATATTTTTACATAGTGCATACTCCTTTCCTCCTGCTTTAATAAGTTCAGCTGTTACCTCATCACATCCCTATGGTTTACCGTTTTTCAGATTCTTTAATGCCCATTCTTCATTTGTCTGTTCGGTTTTTCTCCTCCAATAATTCACACTGTCGACTTTTGCCTTCACAGTCAGTTGTATCATACATTCCTCTGCAATATTCCTTCCATCTTTCTAGATTTTCCTCTGTCTCTGTCAAGGTTTTCACCATCTTATCACAAATTACATTTAGCTTAGCTGTGACACTTCTTGTCAATGTCTTGATTTCTTTAAACATATCGCTATCTCTTCCACACTTCTGATGTCCCTCTTATTCTTTCACAACAATCTTCTATGTATTGTTTTTGTCACTTAATATGTTTCTTATTATTTATTTTTTAAAGATTTATTTTCCTCCCTGTTGTTATTTGTCACTTTCCATTTCACCTTCATTTCTCTACGTTGTTTTATTAGTTTCTAATGTGCCTGCTGTAATCCATTCATTCTTTTGTGCTTTCTTTATTTAAACCATATCTTTACCCTAAGGTGATGTGACTGTGTAAAGCCTTCTTGGATGTTGTCTACAAAGTGTGTTTGCTATCAGTAGCTCATTTGCCATGATAAAACGCCCTAAATTGTTACCTGCCTCATTTCTATATCCTATACTAAATTTTCCTAAAACATATCCTTCGTCTTCTGCTCTTTCTGTACCAATCTTTGCATTCAAATCGCTAGTTATTAATAAAATATTTCTTCGTATCTGGTCTATCGTCGTTTACAATGTGCTATAAAAGTCTTCTACTTCCTCTTCTTCTGCTGCTGATGTGGGTGCATGTATCTCGATAATTGTTACATTTCTAGGAGTGCCTTTAAGTGTGATAGTTAGGGTTATATCACTTACTGGATTGTAATCTAGTAATGCTTTTGATGTTTATTTGTCCAAGTAAAAAGCCACTCCATTCTTTCCTCCTAATTCTCCATCAGAATATATAAAGATATTATACTCGCTCTTGAAGTGTCCTGATCCTTTCCATCGATGTTCGCAGTTTCCCAAAATATGTATTCCCATTCTTTCTGTCTCATCATTTATTATTTGATACTTTCCCTCATACATACTTCTCAAAATTCCATGTTCCTACTCTTATTTTTCTTTTTATATTGGTACAGGGGTTTTCCTTGGTAACGCCGTCAGGATTTTGTTCCGTCATCACAATTACTAGTTCAGACCTCTGTCTCGCAAAAACATACGAGCATATTCTTCCCCAGTGTTAAAGCTTTTTTAATTCCATGTAAAAGGTGGAAAACAACTAAAGATATAGACAAGAAATTAGACTCTTTTGAAAGCAAATACCTAAGGAAAATAATCGGTATAAGGTCGAACGAATTCAAGAATAACGCAGAGATAAGACAGATAAGCAAACAACAACTTGTCTCATGTGTGATCAGAAAAAGAAGAGAGACATATATTGGTCATGTGATGAGAAGAAACAATCAGAGACTCACCAAACAAGCTATCAAGTGAAACACAACAGGCCGAAGAAAAAGAGGTCGACCTCGTAAATCTCTAAAGAGGACATTGTTAAGAGAAGCCAGTTCAGTGGGCATAACAACCCTTGATGAAGTTGAAAAACTCCGCCGAAGACAGGAAATCTTGGCGAAATACAATGCGGGTCATATGAGACGTTTAGCGGCACGGAAGGATGTAAGATGTAATTATGAAGTGTTAAAATTAGATCTACAAGGCCCGACAATTAAGTAATGTGACTGATTTTATCCGTCCCGGTCACAACTAAGAAGGGTAGCGGCCACGACCACAAAATGCAGAAGTCGGGGACACTGGACCATTGCAGCCTAGATAGGCAACCACTCTCATCCGACGAGGATTTATGCGTATCATAATCACGCTGAGGTTTTCCGGTGAGAAGGTCCAAAACTGGACTGGATGGGCAACCACCTCTCACCCGGCGGGGATACACGGTTATCCCAAAACACGTCGAGGTTTTTCGGTGAGAAAGTCCACTTCTAGGCTGGATAGGCAACCACCTCTCACCCAGCGGGGATATACTGAAATCCAAAACACGTTGAGGTTTTCCGTGAGAAGGTCCAAAACTGGACTGGATGGGCAACCACCTCTCACCCGGCGGGGATACACGGGTATCCCAAAACACGTCGAGGTTTTTCGGTGGGAAAGTCCAACTCTAGGCTGGATAGGCAGCCACCTCTCACATAGCGGGGATATACTGATATCCAAAACACGTTGAGGTTTTCCGTGAGAAAGTCCAACTCTAGATTAACTGGTGCAACGAAAACCACGGTGTCACGCAATTCCGCTTCTGAGACCCACCAAGAATACAGGCTCAAGCCCTGCGTTACGCTGAACCTCTTGTGGTCCTCTCGGGGATCTCGTACGGTCCTTTCGGGGACCACAGGGGGACCACGGGACCTATCGAAGACCACAGGAGTAAATTCAGTAGGATCATGGGGCGGTCTTGGTGGTAGAAGTGAACGAAGAAGAAGCAGAAGAAGAAGAAGAAGACTACACAAAAGCCATCATCAAAACGTGTCTCAGAAATAAACATTTCTTAAATTTGATTGTTGCAAAGGATGAAATATGTATTTTCCGCTATGATCCCACAGCTAAACGCCAAAGTGCTCATTGGAAGTCATCATCATCACCAAAAGGCACAAGATTTCGTCTTCGAAAGTCGAAAGTGAAGACAATGTTCGTGTTCTTCTACCTCAGCAAAGGAGTTATTCACAAAGAATTTATTCCAGAGGGACAGACTGTCACTGCCAAAGTTTATTTAAGTATTTTGAAACGCCTATTGAAAAGGATTCTCCAGGTCCGACCCATGTATTCAACACCTGGCTGTGTTTTTTTTTTCATGATAATGCACCGACTCACCGGGCGATAGTTGTACAGGAATATTTGGCCCAAAAACAAGTGTGTATCCTCAGCCATCCACCCTATTCCCCAGATTTGTCTCCCTGCCATTATTTTCTATTCCCAAAATTAAAGTTACCATTGAAAGTACGTTTCTTTGACGATACTGATGACATCCAAAGGGCCGTAACATCGAGTTTAAGGGCCATACCAACAGAAGAACTGCAGAGGTCGTTCCAGTGTTTGTTAGATCGTGCCACTCGCTGTATCAATGCACAAGGGGCTTACTTTGAATAAAACAGAGGTTATGTTTTGAATTGTTGTTTATTTTATTTTTTATGGAATTAGTCAATTGTCGGACCTTGTATCTGCCCTGGGGGTATCATCAACAAATCGTTTTCCTATCCGACCTTCCATGTCGCTGTTTGGGTTTCTTTGTATATTTCCAGAAGGTAGTTTACTATTGTTTTCCTTCGAGGCACTGACTGTACAGTTCAGTGATCGTAGCCATTGTCCCTACATTGAGACCATCTGCCTACCATCATAAAATGGTGACCATAACCTACATTATCTGTCGGCAGTTCCCTCATTCAATCCACCACCTGCTCCCATTGTTTCACGTCACCCTGATCGTACCGGGGGTGGGGGGTCGCTATACCTTGCCCCGTAGACTAGCGGAGGTAAGGAAGTGTCTTACTTCTCCTTTGATAGGGGATAACCCTACCCCGGTAGCTGAGATAATAAGGTTACTCCTCTCCAATTATTGCTAAGGTTGCTTTTTTATTTTAACAATGATTCCTGTTTTTTTTTTCATTTTTAAGGAACCTTTTCTTCTTACCAAACTTTATTAAACATTCTCTGTAGTTGGCTCACGTTGTTAATGTTAATAGGTTTTAATATTTCGGCTGTTATTTCATATTCACCTGCAGCTTTGTTGTTGGCCATTAGATTCACTGCTGTTTCAGTTTCGTTCAATGTAATTTCATCTAGGTTAACATTTATTTGTGGAATTGTTAAGTCGGTTTCAAGGTCTGTAAATTCTTTTGGATGTGCTTGATTAAGTATTCTTTTAAAGTGTTCGGCCCATCTTTGCTTTTGGTCTTTACTTGATGTTAAAAATGTGCCAGTTTTGCTAAAGATTTGTCTTTCTTTGAATGTAATAGCACCCGTTAGCCTCTTTTGTATGATGTATGGAGTTTTGTAGTCTCCTATTTTTGCTTCTTTCTCTGCTTCTTTCGCCATATTGTCCATGTATTCTCTCTTTTCTCTTCTAGTTGAACTTTGTACTTTATTGTCTAGTTGTTTGTATGTTGCTTTTGCCAAATCTTTTCCAAATCTTTACGTTCAATATGCCTAATCTGGATGTTCGTCTTTCATGCATATATTTCCATGAGTTTTCAGATACCCATGCTTTTCTATCTGCTTTTTGCAGTCCACCACTTGCTTTTGCTGCTGTGATTATGGCTGTGCTATAAGAGTTCCATAATTCATCTATATCTATCTCCTCTACTTCACATAGTGTTGCGAAATGAGTGGTAAGTTATAAATTGAAATTCCTGTTATTATTTTCTTCCTATAGGCTGTGGCTGTTTATCTTTCTGAAGTACTGATTTCTTGTGTTGGCTTTTCCGTTTTAGTCTTCCTGTATACAGGTTGTGGTCATTGTTGACATCTGCACCTCTCTATGCTCTTACATCCATGAGAGATGTCCTCAATTGCTTTCTAATTAAAAAATGATCTATCTGGTTTCTGGTTCTATCATCTAGAGATATCCATGTTGCTTTATGTATCTCTTTGTGTGAAAATATTGTTCCTCCTATGATCATGCCATCTGTTAGACATAATTCAATTAATTTTTACCCATTTTGATTTACCACATCGATTTCTTCTTACCCCATTACTTTTTTTTTTGCATATGTATTATCTTTTCCTAACTTAGCTTTGAAGACTCCCATGACAAGTAGGATGTTTGTTTATGGACTTTGTTTGTTCATGTATTGTTGTAGTTGGTGATATAAATCGTCTCTTATTTCATCATCTGCATCGTTCGTGGGTGTATAACATTGTATGATTGCCATTCTTCCGTGTCTTAGTTGTATTGGACTCTTATTTTCTTTAGCTTACAAATATTTATTGTGGCAATAATATTTCGTGATGTTATTATGTTTTCCCAGCCTAAAACTGGACGCCCTCTCCTCAATTACTGTGTACTTTGAGACGTACGGTAGAAAACTAATGTCCAGCGACCAGGTATGTATAGGACCAGTTTTATCTTTGTGAGTGGTTTAAGATTGCCCTGTGCAGTTGGGTGATGAAACTGCTTCCACATATTTGTTGTGTTGTTAGTCTAGAGGGCATATTTCGTTGTTAAAGTATATTTCATTATTTTTATTGAAAGCATATTTCATTGTTATTCTTGAAAGCAAACTTCGTGCTTCGCTGACCAAACAGCGTCTTACTAAATGCAGCAGTGTCTTCCTATGGGCTGCTGGTGTTGGCCCATGAGCCATTGTAATAATGGTGTACTCAGATGTTTCCAAATTGTGAAATAATCATGTTTTACTTAGCACATGCATCATGTGTCATGGTTTTTAAGTAAGATAAATTTAGCCCTTAGAGACTGTGGTAATTTTTCTTTCCGTTTTTAGCACATACAATTCCAGCTAAACTACATATGCAGTAAAACTGGGAAACATCTAGCGCTGTTTTAAAGACCTCCTGTTAAAGGGAGGTTATTTTCACAAGAAATTTACTTTGCAAATAAATAAATAAATTCATAAACACATTTTTAAAATTTCAGTTTTCAAAACTTTACGGATTTTGTAATTACATAAATGTTCGTAAATCTGGTTTACTATTTATAAAGTTCCTATTGTTGTGGATAGTGTGTTTCCATGATGAGAGTACTATATATATATATATATATATATATATATAGTTTTTCTGTGTCCTTATTTTCTGGTCTTCTCTCTTTCGTTTAACATTTTGCCAAGAATGACAGAAAAATAGAGATATTATACCCTGCATGTAATTTGTACCAATAAAACATTTGTCCAGGCTGTGAAATTTAGATTGAAAATACTGGAGATGGGCTACCGAATTGCTGACGATGTTCCTCGAAGAGTGCCATCTGTAAGTGCATGTATGCGTGTACACGTGCTACTCGTGTGTTTAACACAGACTTAAATAGACATAAAAAAGCTTGGAAGTAAAACTGACTCTAAACAGACATGCTGTATTGTAACAACGGAACGTGTGTACAACTGTTTGTTTAATATGTCAATATCACAACATTCCTGAAAGAATTTTAAAAATTACGAAACTTTTTATGTTTTTGTGTGTTTTATCACTTGCGCACAAAAAATGTTTGATGTTTGTAGAATGACGTCTCAGAAACTTACAAAGCAGGTCATTCTGCAGACACAAAGGTCTCTAATATTAGGGCCTCTGACTGACGTAGTAGTTAGTGTTTCCTCTTTCATGGTCATTCAAGTCTCTAGTGCGGGAATATATTAATAATGATATATTTTCTATTATTTTATTATTTTGTTGTATTACATGAGTACAGGAGATTAATGTTTGTATTTTCTTACATTAAGTCTGGCCTATGATCTGTTCTTCACTCTGTCCTATTCTCATTCATGCATTCCTACATGTAAAAACATTGCAATAAAGACAAAATAACATACGATTCTTCATTAAAGATCATCAATTTTATGATATGAACAACAACAACAACAACAAAAATCAACCCTTATTAATTTCTTTCAACATTTTTTTTATTTCGTTATGAAAATACAAACAATGGAATAACTGAAATCAGAATTAACACCTTTATTCTTTTGTGGATTAACATGATTACAGTACAATATTCCCATACATAATCTCCAGCTATCACCCTTAATGACTGAATGTCTGACTGTAATCAAAGGAACTATTAGGCAAAAAAATGTATAACACGAATGCGTATACATAAATGCAATGATACCTACATTTTATGTGCACGTAATAACCATCACAATGTCTATTAACAAATATCGAAATCTTACATACAACATATATATATATATATATATATATATATATATTACTATTCATGTATCTTCTGTCTCCTAACAAATATACCTGAGTGGGTCGGCACGGGTCGGAGGAATCGACAGCACAGCTTGCATGCGTCCATATCACAGAATATGCACCATAACTAATCCAACACACACACACACACACACACACATATATATATATATATATATATATATATATATATATATATATATATATATATATCCGAATAACATACTCATTCATGCTTACAACGAGAACATGATCTCCTCCGATCCACTGGCACTTTCCTACGTGCTCAACGTACAAATCTCGACCGCATCGCCTTTATATCCTGGTTCACTCGGTACAGACTTTACTCAGAATTGCGCACCTCTGAGCTGACCAGTCCCTGGCCTTGTTTTTTTTTTCTCAAAGCTTGTTGTGTTGAATGCAAACTTGGTTTAATAGCCTGTCCTATTTTCTAACTGTACTACACTAGTCACTAAACTGAAAAAATAGGTACCTGGCTTCTTCTGTAGAATGGGGAATGAACGGCAGATAGGCGTGATGCTGACCATTTCAATCTTTAGCATGCCGGCATTGTCAAGTGAAATGTGGGCACTAACTCCATGTCTTCTAGCTGTCTGTCTGTGTAGTATAAATAGAATTTTTAAAAAATCCTCTCTCTATGTCCCTCTGTCCTCCCTCCCCCTTCTCTATGTCTCTCGCCCCCCCCCCAAACCGTATTTCTGACAAGTATACTAAATTTTTACTTATTCTGCTACACGACTGTGGAATGCCCTATCATCATTTTTCTCACAATTTCCAACTCAAAAAGTTAATGCCGGTTCACTGTCTCCTTAGAATTACTAAATCGCATCGTGGATGTAGACTTAGGACAAAAATACCAAATCGCCTCCTAGCTATAGACTTATGACAAAAAGTCTAATAGTTTGTGTTAGTATAAAATGTCTCTGTAACGCTACAAACGCAATGCAAAATATGACACGATAATGCACCTTTGAGTGTGTTTATATGTACATGGTCAGTCCATGTTTCTGAACGTATATAGACATGAATTGTGCAAGACAGTCTTGTTGTAGTATATATATATATATATATATATATATATATATATATATATAAATGAACGTGTGTATATGTATGTTAGAGCACCACGCTGGAAGGCCTGGAACAATTTCAACCAAACTTGGAACACACATGACTTACAATCTGGACAATGCACTGTGGGAGTTACATAATCCCAGGACCCCTGGGGGCCTGGGTGGTTGGGGCTTCGATCGATGCAAACAATTCCCCGCTAATCGACGGGAAGTAACTCCTGTTATATTTATGCCTGCTTTGGATTGTCGGTCGTGACTGACAAAGGTCAATCCACTCAAATCGATGACGTTATATCTGCTGAGGTGCCGAACCTTTGGCATTGATAACGAGAAACATTATACACGGAGCAAATTTCTGATTAACGAAAGACATTCTGCTGTTGTTCACCTCAGCGTCCATTTAGAAATTGGTCAGAATGTTTATTTCATGACAGAGAGCGTCTATACAGTGGTTGATCAGCCACCAACCACATATGGGGGGGGGTTGGGCTAGCGGTGGGGGTGGGATGGGGGTGACATGTACAAATAATCGAAAACGACCGATATTAGTGTCGAATTCATAGTTTTTGGGGTCGCTGAGATGAATAGCGACACACCTGATGCCGTTTAAGTCCAAGTGCAGCCTCCATCGGCTTGGGGGCCCTCAGGCTAGGGGTTGGAAGGGGGTGGCATATACCAAGCATCCAAAACGACCGATATTAGTGTCGAATCCACAGTTTTCGGGGTCGCGAAGATGGATAGTGACACTCCCGATGCCGTTTAATTCCAAGTTCAGGCCCATCGGCATGGGGGCCTGGGGGTGAGGGTGGGAAATAACATGTCTAAACTGACCGAGAATTAGTGTCGAATCCATAATGTTCGGGGTCGCTAAGCTGATTGGGACAGTCCTGATGACAATTAAGCCCAGGTTTAGTCGAATAGAACTAATAGAATTATGTAAAACAAATCAAAGAACTCTAGAAGGTTGTGGAAATGAATAGAACTTTCGTGATTGGGATAAATAAGTACCCGGACAACGTCGGGTACTCAGCTAGTATGTAATTAATAGATGAAGTAGGAGTTTCTTAAATACAGTTTTATGCATTCTTTTCACCTGCATCTAGTACCAAAATGACAGTGAATGTGTGTGGCAGTTTAATGTTCAGTAATGAAAGGTGCAATGTTAAACACGCATGTCAGTCCATCAATCCATCCATCCATCGGTTTTTTTTTTAATAGAGACACTATTACACTGTACGTGCACGTAAGAATGTACTATTAACTTATTCCGATGAATAAGTTATTCTATATTTGTGAATGTATGGATAAGATGATAGTTGTTAATTTTTAAAAAAATGGTATTTATGCCCCTTATTTAAAAAAATATCCTTCTTTTTTTACATCTTAAATCTTTTCCCAGCCGATAAACATCTCAGAGGGCTCACATTTTTTTTTAGTGCCCGCATGGGCTCGCTAGATAACTTTACCACGTGTGTGGTGAGGGTTTGTAGATTAAAATCCACTTAACCTGGGCAGAAAGAGCACCTTTTTATTTATTTATTTCATGGTCGCCTTCCGTGCCAGGCAAGACAAACCTTTAGAAATGATCCCAGAGGGCTCACAAGGTAGTTCGCCAAGTTTTTCCTGCTTTCAGCGAGCTTTTCAACCTCAACAAGAGATTTTATGCCTGCTAATTTGGTCTCTTTTGACAATGTTAAGAGTTTTACGTGGCCGACCTCTTTTTCTACGGCCTGTTGTGTTCCACTTGATAGCTTATTTCGGGATTCTCTGATGTTTGTTCTCATCACGTGACCAGTATATATCCATCTCTTTTTTCTGATCACCCATGAGACAAGTTGTTGCTCGCTCATCTGCCTTATCTCCGAATTGTTCTTGAATTCGCTCCACTTTATTTCGAGAATTTTCCTTAGACATTTGTTTTCAAAAGAGTCTAATTTACTATTTGTTTCTTTAGTTGTTTTCGCATGCACAAATGAGGGTGGATATAACATTTGAATTGAATAATCTTAACTTGGTTTTTGTGCTTACAGCTTCTGGGTCCCATATCTTCTCAAGACTATTTAAGGTCAGTGCTGCTTTATCAATTCTAACTTCCTTTCTGGTGTCACCATCCTGGTCTATGTAGCTGCCGAGGAATTCAAATTGGTTTACTTCATCTACAGCTGTTCCTTCTTGATCACTGGGAAGTTTCATTATTTTCGTTTTTTCCTTGTTAATTTCAAGTCATGTTTGGCTAGCCAGTGAAGACAGGGTATGTGTTTTTTTTTCTTGCATCGATAAGAGTTATATCATCTGCAAAATCAAGATCTAATAGTTGGGTCCCATGTAGCCAATCAGTGCTCGTTTTACCTGTGCAATGTTTTTTTTTTAATTATGAAGTCTTAGCAATTCTATAAAACAAAGGAGATACTTGTTTCATGCCTGTTTCAATCTTGAACCATTCACTCATTCCTTCTTCTGTGTTGACTGCACAAATGTATCCGTTGTATAGATCTTTAATGATATCGACAATTTTAGTTGGTATTCCATATTCCGTTTTCTTTAATACTTGAATGAAACTGAATGATCGGGAGGGGTGCATGATGAGAGACACCGGCAGAATGTTTAGACGGGTCTGAGTGCCCAATTATTCGCTCTCTGCAAATAAAACTGAATATATCAACCATTCAGTCTCTCTTTCACTCTCTCTCTCTATCTCTCTCTGTCTCCCTCTGTCTCTCTCTATATCTCTCTGTCTCCCTCTGTCTCTCTTTATATCTCTGTCTGTCTCTCTGTGTCTCTGTCTGTCTCTCTCTATCTCTGTCTGTCTCTCTCTGTCTCTGTCTGTCTCTCTCTGTGTCTCTGTCTGTCTCTCTCTATCTCTCTCCTTCTCTCTGTCTCTCTCCCTCTCTCTCTTTCACTCTGTCTCTCAATCACTCTCTCCGTCTCTCTCTCACTCTCTCTCTCTGTTTCTCAATCTCTTTCTCCGTCTCTCTGTCTCTGTCGGTCTGTCTGTCTATCTTTCTCTGTTAAAAGAGTATAATATTTTCGTAGGATTTATTATTAAAAAAAGACACACCAAAAAACACTTCATATGCTCCTGTAAAAAGAAATCCTGGAGATTTACAGAAGCACTTTGAAGAGCTTTATGGACCAGTGGTCATAGAGATTGAAAGAAGCCAGTTCCGTAGGTTTGCAAACCTAGCTCACAAAGGTTAGTGGAAAGAAGTCACAGAGATTGAAAGAAACCAGTTCCGTAGGTTTGCAAACCTAGCTCACAAAGGTTAGTGGAAAGAAGTCACAGAGATTGAAAGAAACAATGTCCGTAGGTTTGCAAACCTAGCTCACAAAGGTTAGTGGAAAGAAGCCACAGAGATCGAAAGAAACAATTCACATAGGTTTACAAAAGTAGGTCACAGATTTTTCCAGAGTGGATCTCAAAGGTTTATAGAAACAATATGTGGAGATTTATAGAAATATAATGTGGAGGTTTATAGGGAGTATGATATGGCGCTATGAAGAAACAGGTGTGACATGATGAGTTGTAAACGTTTTTGTTTAATTTCATAGATGTACCCGACCACGAAAATCGTTTCAAGCACTGGCTGTGCGGTTGCAGCTTTCTGGCTTGATCCTTTCCAACAGCATGGAAACATCCTGATTGATATGAGGGGACATGCGTCATTGGTCATAGACGTTACACATTTGCTGGGCAAAGATTCGTCGATTTCCTTTAATAATTACGTCGACTTCACAGTAAGTATATGTCGGGGCAGTGTTTGAATACTGACCTGGGATTATCCAGGGTAAGCACTTTAGTACCTGATAGAAAGTTTAGAGAAATAATTTGTAAACCTAATAGCTATTACAACGGTAAGACATGGAGATTGAATGACATAGGACTCCACCATAGCACGGTGCATGTGTCAGAGTCAGTTAACCTGTAATGATCAAAACCCTGTTATTTTTTTTGGTGGTATCTATGGTAAAGAACTGATGTGCTCCCTCAGTGAGAGTGACGAAGGTGGTAGAGATGTGTGTGTAGTCTACATGGCGCTAGAGAATGAGGAAAAGTCACCGTCTGTCGTGCAGTCAGATTATTAAGTCAGGTCTCACTCCCTATCCAGCTCGGTGAATGTGTTTCGATATCTTCATAACGTGAGTCGTACATCACACATGTTGGCACTTTCAGAAATATCTTATAACAACAACAACAACAACAACAGCAACAAATGCTGCTTTGGGATTTGCATTGTACAACAAATCGATAGCGTTCAGGGGAAAATATTCTAAAACACCAGGTTCATAAATGTTTAGTTTGTTGTTATCAGTGATATTGTTATCAGTGATGTTTTTATCAGTGATGTATGCTTAAAGAAACATTCCGAATTTAACACCATCCAATGTTCCTCTAAGATTTTGCGGTTAGTGTGCAAAATTTCAACTCGTGTGCAAATATGTTCTTTTAAAAATGTATGTACAAATGTGCGTCGTATTTGAAAATTGTAAAGTACATCTTAAATAGAAAAAAAAATGGGAAAACAAACTCCAGTAATTCTCATGTTTCTATTCAGTGCTTTTACAGGACTGAGTAACAATGAAACTTAAAAATAAAAGTATCCATTTTATTCTACTTTACGTGACGTATAAACTTTCGTAAGCACCATGATTTTGTGTGTGTGTGTGTGTGTGTCTGCGCTCTGCCCCTCAGCTTAGAGGGAACATTACCTCAGTTACATAATCATCACGTATGTTATACATTTTCTTCTTATTTCTATCAAATCCAGGTGTATGCACTCAAAATATCGTATCCTTCGCAAAAACTGGACCACTATAAAATAACTTCCTCCATGGTGTATATCAGGGCTAAACGGAAACACGCATCTGGACATCCACTTACTGGATCGTACAAAATCAGATTTCATCATGCCTTTAACTGTAAGTATTCGAGACAGCACTATGTATTTTTTCTCTTGACACAATAAGATAGGGAGAGACCTGAAGCAGCAGTAAACCGAAGGAAGGAATAGCCTAAAACGGTAGCTAGAATTCCAATAAACTGTTGTAACGATAGTAATTTAGAAGGACCAGAAGATATTGTAAGCTAGAATTTAAAGTAAGTTAGAAAAAGTAGTGAGTTAGAAATAATAGTATGTTTTTTTTTAGTGGTTGTAAAGCTAGAGGAACAGTAAGTTGTATGGAGTAGTTAATAAGTCAGAGAGAGGAGTAAGCCATAAGAGCAAAGAACCAAAGAGTACAGTAAGCCATAGACAGCAGTAAGACATAGACATCCAGTAAGCTTTAGAAAAAAAAGCAAGCCACAGTCATCAGTAAGCCACATGAGCAGCAACCCACAGTCACCAATAAGCTATACAGAACAGCAAGCCACAGTCATCAGTAAGATATAGAGAACAGCAAGCCACAGTCACCAATAAGCTTTAGAGAACAGCAAGCCACAGTCACCAGTAAGCTTTAGAAAACAGCAAGCCACAGCCACCAATAAGCTTTAGAGAACAGCAAGCCACAATCACCACTAAACTTTAGAGAACAGCAAGCCACAGTCAACAGTACGCTGTAGAGAACAGCAAGCCACAGTCACCAGTGAGCTAAAGAGAACAGCAAGCCACAGTCATCAGTAAGCTATATGGAACAGCAAGCCACAGTTATCAGTAAGCTATATGGAACACCAAGCCACAGTCACCAATAAGCTATACAGAACAGCAAGCCACAGTCATCAGTAAGCTATAGAGAACAGCAAGCCACAGTCACCAGTAAGCTATATAGAACAGCAAGCCACAGTCACCAATAAGCTATACAGAACAGCAAGCCACAATCATCAGTAAGCTATAGAGAACAGCAAGCCACAGTCACCAGTAAGCTATATAGAACAGCAAGCCACAGTCACTAGTAAGACACAGGGAGCAGTAAGACACAGGGAGCAATAAGACACAGGGAGCAGTAAGACACAGTATGCAGTAAGCAGCATGAAATAGTTAAGCCTGGTGGATTAAGTAAGTCGGGGGGGGGGGTTGATGGGGAGGGGGAACACTAGTAAGCTAGAGAAGGTAGAATGCGAGAATGTGCTAAAGGAAGCACTTGTCCTGTTAGGGTTTGGAACTTAGCTTAAAGCTAGATTAGACAGTAATCAAGAAGTGCTAAATGTAGTTGATTTGAACATAATGTACAACAATTAGCTTTAGTTTAAATCCCAAAAAAATAGAACATATTTCTTTTGAGACTTTAATCGTATATGGGTTACTTAATAGAGAAAGTAATACATGTTCAGTTCTCTCTCTTTCTCTCTCCTTCCCTCCCTCCCTCTCTCTCTTTCTCTCTCCTTCCCTCCCTCCCTCTCTCTTTTTCTCTGTCCTTCCCTCCCTCCCTCTCTCTCTTTCTCTCTCCTTCCTTCTCTCCCTCTCTCTCCTTCTCTCCCCCTCTCTCCTTCCCTCCCTCCCTCTCTCTCTTTCTCTCTCTTTCCCTCCCTCCCTCTCTCTCTTTCTCTCTCCTTCCCTCCCTCCCTCCGTCTCTCTCTCTCTCTCTCTCTACTGAAAGGGAATTATTTTATTTCGTAAGATGGTCTCGGAGGAATCTCGATACCACTTATCATCTACGCTAGAAAGAAAATTAAGAGCACAGTTGGTTCAAGTGACTGCAATCTATTCCGGGTAAAGTTTGTCTCGTGTGTTCTTTCCTATCTATAGTGCAGGACTAGAACTAACAAAATATTAACGATTTCAGCTGAAATAATTCTGTAGAACAGGGCAAAGGTTCGCTGAAGTTTAATTATTTCAGAAGCTAGGAGAAATGTGAAATAATCCAGAGACATGGAATGTCAGTAAGTTGTTGAGAGGCTAACCTGAGATCCCCAATGATCCTGACGCTAGGAGAAATGTGAAAGAATCCAGAGACATGGAATGTCAGAAAGTTGTTGAGAGGCTAACCTGAGATCCCCAATGATCCTGAAACCACTTCTCAGGCTCAAGGCAGTAGGTTCTGGCCTAGTCATAACCCCATCCCACCCCTTCCCCCCTCCCTTCCGTTAGGATTTTCGTTTAGTTCTAAGGAGTTAGTCCACTGTGCTAAGAAAACATCGAGCACATATGGACTTCTCTAGTGCACAAGCTGATAAATCTCTAAATTTTAACTTTCTTCTAAATTTTAAGGGATTAACTACAGACAAGGGTAAGCTCTACAGTTTTGTTCTGAACATGAACAGGGGGCCCCAAGTGGGTGAGTGTGTGGGGGTTGGGGGGGACGGGGGACAGGTGTAGTGAGACCCCCCAAAAAAGTCAGAAAATGTTTATATGCAGATAGTGTAAAAATAGAGAGTACATTTTGAAAATAGAGAGTATACCGTGAAAACAGAGATTCACATGAGTTTTCAATGAGCTATAAATAACACCATCCTTCCATCGTTTGGAAACATGATATATGCAACACAAGCAATACACCGCTCACAAACATGGACAAGACATTCACTCATATACACGTATTAGCTCACATAGAAGAAACTTTGAAGTGCAGCAACATTAACCAAATGTAATATTCCCCTTCTCCCCTGTTGGCTTTGAATTTAAAGATCGAGGCTTCCAGGCTGTTTGCGACCATCATAACCCTGATTCCTAAATCGAGCCTGGAGCTGAGTGTTAGAGTGAAGTTGACCAGCAAAATGAGCCAGGCATTGATGGTTATTCATGAACAGGAGATTATTTTGCCACGAAACAGACATATGGATTTTACCAAATGCGATAATACAACACTGAATTCATATTCTATCTTCTTGCCGTCTTTGACCATGGTATGTATATTTACCACGCATATGACATGCTAGCAACAGTAGAATTTAATTCTCAGCATATCGTAGACAACACAGCCTTACTTGTATGTTGTACTATAGCTATTACCTATCTATATGTGCTGCTCAGTGAATCTGCTGTTTGTGTATATTACTACGTTAGCCTGCAGTCTGTATGTGCTGCTCAATATATGTGTTCTCTGTATGTGCTCCTCAATGAACGTGTTCTCTGTATGTGCTCCTCAATGAACGTGTTCTCTGTATGTGCTCCTCAATGAACGTGTTCTCTGTATGTGGTGCTCAATGAACCTGTTCTCTGTATGTGGTGCTCAATGAACATGTTATCTGTATGTGGTGCTCAATGAACATGTTATCTGTATGTGGTGCTCAATGAACATGTTATCTGTATGTGGTTCTCAAATAACCTGTTCTCTGTATGTGCTGCTCACATAACGTGTTCTCTGTATGTAATGCTCAAATAACCTGTTCTCTGTATGGGATGCTCAAATAACCTGTTCTCTGTATGTGATGCACAAATAACCTGTTCTCTGTATGTGATGCTCAAATAACCTGTTCTCTGTATGTGATGCACAAATAACCTGTTCTCTATATGTGATGCTCAAATAACCTGTTCTCTGTACGTGCTGCTCAATGAACGTGTTCTCTATATGTGATGCTCAGTGAACCTGTTTCTGTATGTAATTCTTAAGTAACCTGTTCTCTGTATGTGATTCTTAAGTAACCTGTTCTCTGTATGTGCTGCTCAATGAACCTGTCCTCTGTATGTGCTTCTCAACGAAAATGTTCTCTGTATGTGGTGCTTAATGAAAATGATCTCTGTATGTGCTGCTTAATGAACGAGTTCTCTGCATGTGCTGCTCAATGAACCTGCTGGCTTAAGTGCTGCTCAGTGTATGCGCTGTATGATTGAATCTGTCTGTCTGTTTTAACTTGATCTTGGGACTATTTGCCTCTCAAAACTGTCTTCGTAACTATGCTGTCCTGTGCTAAACTGTGAAACATATCTCTCTTCTTGTCCTGTACTATGACAGCCATGTGCTTTCTTTGGCTATACAATGGAACCCGTCTTTTTTTTTAGAATTTTGTGATAATTAATTATTTTTATTATGCTATAATGTGTAGACCTACCTGTCTTGTTGCTGTACTCACTGACCTACCAGTCTTATTTTGCTATAACACCTACCCGTTTTATACTGCTGTACTGTGAGACCTGCCTGTCTTGTTTCTGTACTATCAAACCTACCTGGTTTATTTTGCTATATTGTCACACCAAACTCTTATATTGCTATACTGTGAAACTCACCTGCAGTATTTTGCTACACTGTCAGACCTACCTTTGTCTTGTGCTATAAGTGGATCTTTTCCGTTTATTCTAGTTTATAGAACGCTATTAATGAACAGTAAACGCTGTGTATGTTTTTTTAGAAATAAATTTATGTAAAGTGAGTATAAACTGACGCTCAATAGATTATCACAACGTGATGTTTGGTAAAAAATCAACAAAGCATAAAAGCTTTGTTAGTATCAGATAACTTGTAGATATTTTGTCCTGTGACAAAGTTTTGTTAGTCTCATATATCTGGTAGATATTTTTTTCCTGTGACATAGCTTTTTTAGTTGCAGATATCTGGCAGATATTTTTCCTTTTACGTATGACAAAGTTTTGTTTGTATCAGATATCTTGTAGATATTTGTCATGTGCTGATTTAAAAACAAAATTAATCCTAATAATTTTTTTCGTGCATTCTTGATATGAAACAAAGGAATATGAAAGTGCAATGCACAGTTTAGAAAAACGCAGTTTAGTAGGATCTGATAAGAAAAGATCAAAAGGTAATATAAACTATATATATATATATGGGTGTCTGAGTGGCGAAGTGGTTAGTGCACTGGTCTCTCATGGCGAAGGTCGGGGGTTCGTTTCCGGCTGGAGGCACCCCAGTCACCCAGCTGTAGAAATGGGTACCCGACTTCTACTGGTGTTGGGAAAGGAAAGGCGGCCAGGCGTGATACTGACCATATCACCCTCTAGTGTGCTGACAGGTCAAAGAAAATATGGCCACTAACACCATATCCATATGTGCCTCTAAGGCACGACAGGATTACCCTATATATATATATATATATATATATATATATATATATATATATATATATATATATATAAATGGATGTGTGTATGTGTGACCCTGGAACGCCTGGAGCAATTCTAATCAAACTTGGTACACATGTGACTTACAGTCTGGAAAAAAGTACTGGGGGGGGGAGGATATGATACCCCTACCACCCTGGGGGTGGGTATACGAAGGGGTGGAAGTTTTGTCGACTAAATTCAAGGAGGAAAAATAAAATGGTCTAAGGAAGATAATCGTGACATAGAGCGGTACTGATCTAAGAGAAGCATTTGTAGCCTCCCATGGCAAGTACAAATAAACAAATTTTAATTTTGTTTTTCCTTATGTTTATATTAGCTTTTTATTGTATTCTATAGTGCATTTCATTGCTCAGTGATAGAGTGCCTTTTTCTTTTTTTTCAAATTAGGGACAGGGAGAGAGGGTGAGAGAGAGGGAGGGTGAGAGAGAGGGAAGGGGAGAGAGAGAAGGAGAGAGAGATGTATAGAGAGGGGAGAGAGATAGAGAAGGAGAGAGAGGATGAAGGAGAGAGGGGGAGAGAGATAGATTTGAGATCGCCATATTTCTTCCACGGAAAATAGTGGGTTCACCCAGGAATTTATTTATTCTTGCTCTTGGAAGTGAAATTAAAAATTTTCTTTATAATATTATAAGTTTTGAATTAAATTAATATTATAGTGAATTTGTAAAAGACTTTACTCTATAATGTGTTAATTTACTTAAACTTTAAAATACCTGTAAATAAAATTACTTCGATATTACAGTACAGATAGAATTCATTCCTTTTCCTGTCTAATAGAAGATTGGAATAAATAAATATCCGGGCAACGCCGGGTAATCAGCTAGTTTATATACAAAAACACGTAATCTTTAACTTGGCAAAGCTTATCACTCACTGACCTTAGATAATACAAAGTTAATAGAAGAAAACATAACTACAAATCATTCTTCTATATGCATTCAAACACATGAAGAAAGGAAAAGCGACTGGGCCTGATAATATAACGAGAATATAACAATAGAAAAATAGAGGCGCTAGAGGAGATTGGAATAAAAATAATAACCAAGTTACTGAATGACATTTACAACAGTGGTTATATGCCCAGTGAACTGCTTAAATCCACGTTTATAGCACTACCAAAGAAACTAGGTGCAAAAGAATGTGATGACCACCAGACTATCAGCCTCTCATGTCACATAACAAAGCTACTTCTGAGAATCATTATGAGAAGAACAAGGAAAAAGATAATGGAAATAATAGATGAACAGGTTGGATTTGTTGAAGGAAAGGGAACATACAATGCCATTAATGCTTTACGAACACTAACAGAAAGAGCTTTAGAAGTACAGAAAGATCTCTTCTTATGCTTCATTGATTACACAAAGGCATTCAACAAGGTGAAAGATGATGAGATTAATAAAATGCTTCAAAACGTAAACATCGACGGAAAAGACCTGAGGATTGTAAAACATCTATACTGTCAGCAGGAAGCAGCAATTCGAGTTGAAAATAGAAATGGAAAATATCAACCAATAAAACAGGGGGTGCGAACAGCAGTGTGTACTATCTCCAGACTTTTTCTCTATCTTTTATCTTATATCCTTCCCGTGCAGTTAAATGTCACATAGAGCTCGCCAATTTTCCATTTCAACCTCATCAAGGGATTTTATGCCTGTTAATTTGGCCTCTCTTAAAAATGCCCTCTTTAGAGTTTCACGTGGTTTACCTCTTTTGTCGTTGGCCTGTTGTGTTCCACTTGATAGCTTGTTTTGGGATTCTCTGATCATTTCTTCTCATCAAGTGACAAACATATGTTCATCTCCTTTTCCTGATCACCCATGAGACTGGTTGTTGTTCAGTCATCTGTCTTATCTCTGCATTGTTCTTGAATTCGTTCCACTTGATGCCGAGTATTTTCCTTAAGCATTTGTTTTCAAAAGAATCTTCTTCTTCTTCTTCTTCGTTCACTTCTACCACCAAAAACCGCACTGTGAACCTACTGAATTCACGCATGTGGTCCTCGTTAGGTCCTGTGGTCCCCTGTGTGGTCCAAAATAGACCACACGAGTTCCACGAAAGGACCACAAGGGGTTCAGAGTATCACAGTGCTTTAGCCTGTATTCTTGGTGGGTCTCGGAAGCGGGACTGCGTGACACCGTGGTTTTCATTGCACCAGTTTGGTCTAGGGTTGGACTTTCTCACCGGAAGACCTCGACGTGTTTGGAATATCAGTGCATCCCCGCTGGGTGAGAGGCGTTAGCCCACCCAGGCCAGAGTTGGACTTTCTCACCGGAAAACCTCGACGTGTTTTGAGATACCCGTGTATCACCGCCGGGTGAGAGGTGGTTGCCCATCCAGTCCAGGGTTGGACTTTCTCACCGGAAAACCTCAGCGTGATTAGGATACGCAGACATCCCCGCCGGGTGAGAGGTGGTTGCCTATCTAGACTTCCCTGGTCCAGTGTCTCCGACTTCAGCATTTTGCGGTCGTGGCCGCTACCCTTCCTAGTTGTGACCAGGATGGAGCTTTTGTCCAGGAGGACGAATCCTCGCCACTAGTGACTTCTACCCCTGGGTTGAGCCGGTTTAGGCATTTCCCAGTATGGGCATGTTTGGGACGGGACCGACCTCTAGCGCAGAGGTACTGTGACATTCATAGCCTTCAAGATTCACCCCTGGTATGAGCCGGTTTAGGCAAAATTCACCAGTATGAGTGTTTATCAGGCGTTACCGACCTCTAGAGCGGAGGTGGCATGCCATGTCTAGCCATCGAGTTCCACCCCTGGTGTGTGCCGGTTTAGGCATATTTCACCAGTGTAGGTGTATTTCGGACGTAGGCGGCCTCTAGAGCAGAGGTGCCGTGGTATAGCTCTCGTAGCGATACTACTGGACATACCAGGTTAAACTTCACTTTCCACCACCTTTTCCCATCGGCGCCGCACAGCAACCTTTATTTCCGCATTTACTTCCTTAACCGGGAGGAGCTTCACTCCACGCGCGGCATTTGAAAAGTCAAGCCAGCAGTGACTTAACCTCTGGGACAAGCCGGTTCATGCATTTCACCCGATATGACTGCACTCAGGACGTGGCCGACCTCCAGACCAGAGGTGCCGTGATTTGACTGTTTGCTTCGCTTTATTCTTTCTACCACCTTTTCCGCAGTGATGCTGCGCGGCAACCTCATTTGCAAATTTCTTCATTGGCCGGGAAGAGCACCGCTCCACGCAGGGCAGCTGAAGATCTCGCCAATAGCGTCAAAAGAATCTAATTTCTTGTCTATTTCTTTAGTTGATTTTCAACTTTTGCACGCATAAATGAGGGCGAATATTACATTTGAATTGAATAGAGTCTTAACCTGATTTTTGTGCTTGTACCTTCTGAATGCCATATGTTCTCAAGATTCATGAAGATCGATGCTGCTTTTACAATTCTAATTCTAAAATCCTTTCTAGTGTCACCATCCTGGTCTATTTAACTGCCAAGGTATGCAAATTGATTGACTTCTTCAATGTATGTCCCTTCTATGTGTATTTTTCCATTTTGATTAAGGGGAAGTTTCACTATTTTTGTTTTGTCCTTGTTAATTTCAAGTCCTATTTTGCTAGCCAGTGAAGACAGGATAACTGTTTTTTCTTGCATGGAATTCACATTGTTACTGATAAGAGTTATGTCATCAGCAAAATCAAGACATTCTAGCTGGGTCTCGTGTACCCAGTGTTACCTGTGCATCATTTTTTCATTATGAAGTCTATTGCAATTCCAAAAAGCAAAGGAGACAGTGTACATCCTTGTTTCATACCTGTTTCAATCTGGAACCATTCACTCATCCCTTCTTCTGTCTTGACTGCACAAATATATCCATTATAGAGGTCTCTAATGATGTCGACACTTTTAGATGGTATTCCATATAGACTTAAAATTCTCCATAATGAATCTCTGTGTATGCTATCAAATGCCTTTTTAAAGTCTATGAAGTTCAGTATTAATGGTTTCTGCTTTTCAGTATGTTCTTCAAGTATTATTCTTAGAGTAAAGATTACAGCACAGCCATAATCACAGCAGCAAAAGTAAGCGCTGGATTGGAAAAACCAAATAGAAAAGCATGGATATCAGATAAAACATGGAAGTATATACATGAAAGACGAGCAGTCAAATTAAACATGTTGAATGCAAAAGCAGATCATGAAAGAGATTCGGCAAAAGCAAAATACAAAGACATAGACAAGAAAGTAAAAAGTTCAGCTAGAAGGGATAAAAGAGAATACATAGACAATATGGCGAAAGAGGCAGAAAAAGCAGCAAAAACAGGAGACAGCAAAACTTTATATAACATACAAAAGAGGCTAACAGGTACTATTACATCTAAAGAAAGACCAATCCTTAGCAAAACTGGAACACTATTAACATCAAATAAAGACCAAAAGCAAAGATGGGCTGAACACTTCCAAGAAATACTCAATCGACCACACCCAAAAGAATTGTTAAACCTTGAAACTGACTTACCAGCCCCACAACTAAATGTCAATCTAGATGAAATTGAATTGCATGAAATTGAAACAGCAGTGAATTTAATGGCTAACAACAAAGCTGCAGGTGAAGATGAAATAACAGCCGAGATGCTAAAAGCTATCAATAGTGACAACATGAGACAACTACAGAGAATGTTTAACAAGATTTGGAAAGAAGAAAGGGTCCCTTCTAATTGGAAGAAGGGAATCATTGTGAAAATACCAAAAAAGGGCAACCTTAGTGACTGTAACAACTGGAGAGGAGTAACCTTAATATCAGTTGTGTCAAAAGTATTTTGCAAGGTCATTTTGAATAGACTCAAAGATATAGTGGATACTGCAATGAGAGAAGAACAAGCAGGATTTCGAAAAGGGAGAAGCTGTCTCGACCAGATCTTTACTCTCAGAATAATACTTGAAGAACATATTGAAAAGCAGAAACCATTAATACTGAATTTCATAGATTTTAAGAAGGCATTTGATAGCATACACAGAGATTCATTATGGAGAATTTTATGTCTATATGGAATACCATCTAAAATTGTCAAGATCATTAAGGACTTATACAATGGATATGGTTGTGCAGTCAAGACAGAAGAAGGGATGAGTGAATGGTTCCAGATTGAAACAGGCGTGAAACAAGGATGTATACTGTCTCCTTTACTTTTTGGGATTACAATAGACTTCATAATGAAAAAATGCTGCACAGGTAACACAGGTATTGACTGGGTACATGGGACCCAACTAGAAGATCTTGATTTTGCTGATGACATAACTCTTATCAGTAATAATCTGAATTCCATGCAAGAAAAAACAAATAGCCTATCTTCACTGGCTAGCAAAATAGGACTTGAAATTAACAAGGACAAAACAAAAATAATGAAAATTCCCATCAATCAAAATGGAAAAATACACATAGAAGGGACAGATATTGAAGAAGTCAATCAATTTGCATACCTTGGCAGCTACATAGACCAGGATAGTGACACTAGAAAGGAAGTTAGGATCAGAATTGCAAAAGCAGCATCAATCTTCAAGAATCTTGAGAACATATGGAATTCAAAAGTTGTGGGCACAAAAACCAAGTTAAGACTGTTCAATTCAAATGTGATATCCACCCTCATTTATGCATGCGAAAGCTGGAAAACAACTAGGGAAATAGAGAGGAGGTTAGACTCTTTTGAAAACAAATGCCTAAGGAAAATACTCGGCATCAAGTGGAATGAATTCAGGAGCAATGCAGAGATAAGACAGATGACTGAACAACAACCAGTCTCACGGGTGATCGGGAAAAGGAGATGGACATATGTTGGCCACTTGATGAGAAGAAATGAGCAGAGAATCCCAAAACAAGCTATCAAGTGGAACACAACAGGCCGAAGAAAAAGGGGCAGACCGCGTGAAACTCTGAAGAGAACATTATTAAGAGAGGCCAAGTTAACAGGCATAAAATCCTTTGATGAGGTTGAAAGACTCGCCGAAGACAGGAAAAATTGGCGAACTACTTTGCGAGCCCTATGTGACGTCTAACGGCACGGGAAGGATATAAGATATAAGAAGATAAGAAAGATCTGGTGGAGACAGCGTCTCTTCTTTAGAAATCCTACTTGTTCTTCTCTCATTGCAGTATCCACTATATCTTTAAGTCTATTCAAAATGACCTTGCAAAATACTTCTGACACAACTGATATTAAGGTTACTCCTCTTCAATTGTTACAGTCACTAAGACTGCTTTTTTGGTATTTTAAAAATGATTCCTTTTTTCCATTTAAAAAGGACCTTTTCTTCTTTCCAAATCTTATTAAACATTCTCTGTAGTTGTCTCATGTTGTCTTATTGATAGCTTGTAACATTTCAGGTGTTATTTCATCTTCACCTGCAGCTTTGTTGTTAGCCATAAAATTCACTGCTCTTTTTCTCTATACACGGAGAATATTCTAAGAACGATCATCACAGAATCAGGTATAAAAACTGGAGGATACAATGTTAACAACCTTCGATATGCTGACGACACAGTATCGATAGCTGAGAACCAACAAGACCTGCAAAATCTCTTGGATAAAGTCGCCAAAGAAAGTGAACAGAAAAGCCTTACTTTGAACATCAAAAAGACAGAGACTATGGTTATATCTAGGAAACAGAATCCACCAGCATGCAGTATAAAATTAAACGGAACTATTCTAAAGCAGGTGCAGAAATTCAAATACCTTGAAACAGTAATAACTTCAGATGGGAAATGCAAAACAGAAATTAAGAACAAAATAGGCCAAGCAAAGACTGCATTTCAGAGAATGAGAAACATATTATGCAACATATCCTTATCAATGAATGTTAGAAATCGTGTCCTGAAGTGCTATATTGAACCTGTCTTGTTATATGGAAGTGAATCATGGACAATAGGCAGGTCTGCACAAAGTCATTAGAAACAGCAGAAATGTGGTTTATTAGAAGAATGTTGCGAATCCTCTGGACAGCAAAAATAACTAATGAAGAATGTATGAGAAGAGTTGGCGATAGGAAATGTCTTGTCAAAAAAATAAGAGAGAGACAATGTAATGTACTTTCATAGGACATGCAATGAGAAGAAGGGGCATAGAAAATATTATAACAACAGGAAAAATAGAGGGAAGAAAAGCCAGGGGAAGACCAAGAGAAATGATACTGGACAGTCTGACGGGATGGTGTGAGAGCTGATGGCATGCGTGAAGGATGGGGTACTCTGGAGAAGCATAATAACCAACGCCAGTCGGCACGGCACATGATGATGATGATGATGATGATACAGCAGTCCAGGGAAACTTATGACTAGGAACATATTTCCAGATAATAACAGTAATAGAAATCAAGTTATAGTAGGAAAGAAAGAAACTAAAGAGTGTAACAAAGTAAGTGTGAGAAATGGAAGTTTGTTTAACACTTTGTGGCCTGCACAAAAAATAAAAGCTTGTTTTAACCCTTTGTGGCCTGCACAAACTAAAAATGAAAATTTCTGAGAGAAAAAAAAAACAAATAACAGAGGAAATAAAAATGTTGTAAAATTATTTGTTTGTTCTAACAGACTTCAGCTTGAGAAATAAGTCTATTCTCGAATCTGTTTATTGAGCGGCTTTTGTCATCATTATTTATTACATGCAGTGCTGGAAACTGCTGGCGATCAAACTTCTTCATTATGTGCAATCCTCACTGCTTCCGATTATTGCAGTTCTTTTCGTTTTCCATGGCACTTAATTCGCTGAGATATGTTTTTTTTCCTCCTTGGTCCTCTCTCTTTTTTGCCCTTGAAGTTTACAGTCATTAGCATTTTATCTGTCTTGTCTTGTCTTGGCATGTCTTAGAAAGTCTTTTACTTATCATTTTAACCAGTCTAGTTTTCGTTGTTCTAAAACTTCTCTGAGGACCTTTCTATTTGCATCTTTCTCCAAAACTACCTTTCTCTTGCATTTAATTTATTTGTCGTTTGTTTGTTAATTGTCAAAGTTTCACAAGCATGCAGCAATATTAATTCTTTGTAATATTATTTCCATCATCTTACACTTATCTCGGTACAAGTTTGTTATCACTTTCTCAGCCACTTATTATTTCTTCTATATATAAACATCCTGGTCTTCCGTTCCTGGTCTATTTTAATGGTATTCATGCTGGGAAATTTTAGAAAAAAAATGTACAGCAAGTCCTAAAAAGTGATATATTTTTCTTAAGAGTAGATTTAAACAGAGGTGTATCTCTCAGTTTTACTAAAACAAAGAGAGATAGGAAAGAATGAGGAAACGTTAGCAATAAGGAGTAGAAACTATTTCTGGGTTGTAGTTATTGTTTTTCATAACTATATCATATTTTTTTCTTACTGATAACTTTTCTTTCTTCTTTCTTTCCTCTCTATAATTTTCGTACAACTGCACCATACACCACCCTCTAACTCTACTAGTACCAGTACAACTGCACCATACACCACCCTCTAACTCTACTAGTACCAGTACAACTGCACCATACACCACCCTCTAACTCTACTAGTACCAGTACAACTGCACCATACACCGCCCTCTAACTCTACTAGTACCAGTACAACTGCACCATACACCGCCCTCTAACTCTACTAGTACCAGTACAACTGCACCATACACCGCCCTCTAACTCTACTAGTACCAGTACAACTGTACCACACACCGCCCTCTAACTCTACTAGTACCAGTACAACTGCACCATACACCGCCCTCTAACTCTACTAGTACCAGTACAACTGCACCATACACCGCCCTCTAACTCTACTAGTACCAGTACAACTGCACCATACACCACCCTCTAACTCTTACTAGTACCAGTACAACTGCACCATACACCGCCCTCTAACTCTACTAGTACCAGTACAACTGTACCCTAATGTAAAATATTTACTAATACTTGGTGGTTATTACGTGTTATTTATCCGCTTTTCAACTCTTCTTTTTATCTTACTTCTTTAATATCGTAACTGGAGATTTCTGTCCTGTTAACTGGCTTAAATCGCTGCCCTTTATTTATTGTTTAGTGTCCAGTGAAGTACAGCTGTGCCTGGAACACTCTCAATTATTGCACCTCTCCATGCCATCCACTACCGCAGGGTCTTGCCCTCTCAGTTGGTGTAAGGCAAGCTCCCCTAAATGACTTTGTTGGCTGGAAAATAAGTTATCATCATATTCATCTCTAACTCCACCAACAACAAATAACTACTCCAAGGCAAAGATTGATCAAGGCAAAATAAAGGATTATTTTATTCATAACACCAGACGCCACACACGTTTTCAGCAGATAACATACACACACGTGGACATAATGAGCATGCTTGTACAGATAACACGTTCAACAAAGGCGTCACTCCACGTCACGCTACTACTTAATTACACATCTCTTACGAATCTCCAATATTCTTTTCAACGACATATAAATGCCTCTCCACATATAAATCATGAGTTAGCCCACTCCCTTATACATATAGGAGTTCTTTCCAACCCAGGCATATAACAAATATTCACAGAACTTTGCATGCTTCGTCATCAACAAAATAAGTGCAATAATGAACTGATCAAAGTGACAAATAATAGCAATATGACTCAGATAATGAAACATTGCATAGCATTATCGATCAATGAATGAAATCTGACACTGAATATAAATATACACGTGCGCACACAAAAACATTTAGGAAACATATCAGCGTCTATGCATCAAAAGGAAACATGTCAATGTATGAAAGTATTGTAATGAAAATTATCACAATGATGAAATTATGCATTTCAAATCTTAACCTTGATGAACAAATCATTTAACACCGAACACTTCTCACGACACATACTTTACACAAACTCCTACTCCAACATACGAAAACTTACACAACATGAGACGGCTTTGGCAACATTTGGGTTCATAACTTAACAATCCATCTATCCAACATCACCGTATGTATGGAAACTGCAGCAGACAGGTCCAGACATGCCAACAACCACGACTCCCCCAAATTCGTGTGCTGCTCCGCCAAAATCCTCGGAGAGACTGCTCTACCTACCAACACGTTACACTCTACCTGACCTACACATATCACATGACCAGGTAGCCTACAGAAAACCGCGAGGTAGGTAGGCTCTTGACCCTCCGAACGGCCGATTTTTGGAGAAAAAAAAAAAAAAGCCCCTTTTACACACTAACTCTAGCAGTACCAGTAAAACTACACCATACACCATCCTCTAACTTTACTAGTACTAGTAAAACTACACCATACACCATCCTCTAACTCTAGTAGTACCAGTAAAACTACACCATACACCATCTTCTAACTTTACTAGTACCAGTAAAACTACACCATACACCATCTTCTAACTCTAGTAGTACCAGTAAAACTACACCATACACCATCTTCTAACTTTACTAGTACCAGTAAAACTACACCATACACCATCCTCTAACTCTAGTAGTACCAGTAAAACTACACCATACACCATCCTCTAACTTTACTAGTACCAGTAAAACTACACCATACACCATCTTCTAACTCTAGCAGTACCAGTAAAACTACACCATATACCATCCTTGCAAAGTTATCTGTGGAGAACATACCTCCAGCAGCTTTAGGGTACAAACAGGAGTGAAACAGGGATGTGTACTATCACCAACATTATTTATCTTGGCAGTAGACTGGTTAATGAAGGAGGCAACATCAGACAAACGCAGAGGATTACAATGGACCCTTAACACAGTGCTGGAGGACCTTGACTTTGCGGACGACATTTGTCTATTATCAAGCAGTCACAAAGATATGCAAGATAAAATAAACAAGTTAACCCAGAATGCAAACAACATAGGACTAAAGATCAACGTAGGAAAGACAAAGTTAATGAAGCAAAATGTGAACAACAGAAATGTACTCAGAGTAGATAACAAGTTAGTGGAGGAGGTCAACGAATTTGTATACCTTGGCAGCAGAGTAGTAGAAAATGGAGACAGCACAGAGGACATCAACAGCAGACTTACTAAAGCAAACCAGGCTTTTGCAATGCTGCAGAATATATGGAAATCAAATAAACTAAGCATAAATATGAAAATCAGGATATTTAAGAGTAATGTTCTAAGTGTACTACTCTATGGAAGTGAATGCTGGAAAATCACCAAAACCATAGAAAACAAGTTGAATTCTTTCCAGACTAAATGTTTACGTAGAATTAAAAAAATATTTTGGCCAAACACCATAAGAAATAACATCTTATTGGCAGAAATGCAGATGAAACCACTGACAACAATTATTGAGGAAAGACGATGGCGATGGTTGGGACATGTGCTCCGAATGACTGACAACTCACTACCAAAAATAGCACTAAGATGGACACCACAGGGGAGCAGAAGTAAGGGTAGACCAAAAGAGACATGGAGAAGAACAACAGAAAGGATGTTGAGCAATAGAGGGCTCACCTGGGCAAGAGCAGAAAAAAAGGCGAAAGACAGGCATTTGTGGAAAACCCTTGCGGAAGCCCCATGTGCCCTGGGCACTTGAGGTTCAGAGAGAGAGAGATATACCATCCTCTAACTTTACTAGTACCAGTAAAACTACACCATATACCATCCTCTAACTTTACTAGTACCAGTAAAACTACACTATATACCATCCTCTAACTCTAGCAGTACCAGTAAAACTACACCATGCACCATCCTCTAACTATACAGGTACTAGTAAAAGTTTATCATGCATCTCTGTCTAACTCTACCGGTGCCAATAAAATTGTACCACACACCACAGTCTAACTCTACTGGTACCAGTAAAACTGTATCATACACCACAGTCTAACTCTACCACAGTCTAACTCTACCGGTGCCAGTAAAACTGTACCATACGCCACAGTCTAACTATAACAGCGGCAGTAAAACTGTACCATACACCACAGTCTAACTATAACAGTGGCAGTAAAACTGTACCATACACCACAGTCTAACTCTACCAGTGCCAGTAAAACTGTACCACACGCCACAGTCTAACTCTGCCAGTAAAACTGTACCACACGCCACAGTCTAACTCTACCTGTGCCAGTAAAACTGTACCACACGCCACAGTCTAACTCTACCAGTGCCAGTAAAACTGTACCATACACCACAGTCTAACTCTACCAGTGCCAGTAAAATTGTACCATACACCACAGTCTAACTATAACAGTGCCAGTAAAACTGTACCATACACCACAGTCTAACTATAACAGTGGCAGTAAAACTGTACCATACACCACAGTCTAACTCTACCAGTGCCAGTAAAACTGTACCACACGCCACAGTCTAACTCTACCAGTGCCAGTAAAACTGTACCACACGCCACAGTCTAACTCTGCCAGTAAAACTGTACCACACGCCACAGTCTAACTCTACCTGTGCCAGTAAAACTGTACCACACGCCACAGTCTAACTCTACCTGTGCCAGTAAAACTGTACCACACGCCACAGTCTAACTCTACCAGTGCCAGTAAAACTGTACCACACGCCACAGTCTAACTCTGCCAGTAAAACTGTACCACACGCCACAGTCTAACTCTACCTGTGCCAGTAAAACTGTACCACACGCCACAGTCTAACTCTACCAGTGCCAGTAAAACTGTACCATACTAAGAGGTTTCCTGTAGGCCTCTCGGTTGCAAACAAGATGCCCAGCTGCTGATGCATCCATCTGCAGATTACCATCTTCGCCTTGGTCTTCCTTTCTTTCTTTTCCCATTATGTAACCTTTCTCAAAGAAAAGAATACCACCAAAATGTAGCTTTACCATCGATGGCACAGAACTGAAACAAGTTGATAGATTCAAGTACTTAGGAACAATTATAATAGCTGATAGGAAATGTCACAACGAAATAAAAAGCAGACATACTCAGGCCAAATCAGCATTCCAGAAAATGAGACATATCTTGTGCAACAGATCCATATCAATGGAAACAAGATTCCGAGTACTTAAATGTTACAACGAGCAAATTTTGTTTTATAGATGTGAAGCATGGTCCATGAATAAGAGAGTACAACAAGAAATGGAAGCCATGGAAATGTGGTTCATAAGAAGGATGTTGAAGGTACATTGGACAGCTAAGAAAACCAACGAAGAAGTCTTAAGAGAGGCTGGAGTTAAAAAGCAAATTACAGCAAAGATCAGAGACAGACAAGCGAGATTTGTAGGTCATTTTCTGAGAAGAGGAAAATTGGAACACATTGTGGCAAATGGAAAAATTGAGGAAAGAAGAGACAGAGGAAGACAGAGAGAGAAGTTACTGGATAGGCTGTCAGTGTGGTTAGGAAGAAAGTCACTGCCAGATCTCATAATAATGTCTAAAGACAGGGAATTGTGGAGATAAATGATCGCCTACGATACGCGCCACGGCACATGATTGATTGACCCTTCCAAGACGCTCTAAATTATCATGATGTTTAATGTGTCCAAAATATTTAAGTTTTCCCTATTTAATCCTCTTTACTAGCCAGCCTTCTTCAATATTAAGTTCTTGTAGTATAGATATATTTGTTCTTTTTTGTGTCCATGATATTTGAAGAACTCTTCTGTAGCATTTACATTAAAAAACATTTATGTGTTTCTCCGCTGTTTTGTTAAGTGTCCAGGTCTCACAGTTATATGTTACGATGGAAAAGATGCATGCCCTTAAAGATCTTATTTTGTAGTTCTGTCTGTTCCTCTCCACGGATTCTTTAGTTGTTTTACTTTCTGAACAGCGATAGATGTCTTCCTTTTAATGTCCCTCTTTGTATCTCCATTATTAGTTAGTAGTGATCCAAAATATTCAAAACTCTCCACCTCTTCCAATTTTTCCTAATTGATACATATTTCAGCTGCCTTATTTGTTTTGTCAGTTGTCATCAATTTAGTTTTCTTCGCATTAAGATAGAGGCTTTGCTTTTCTCTATCCTGACATAATTAGTTTTTCCATTCCTTTTTGTGTTGTGGACAGTAATACTGTGTCATCAGCATATCTAATCTCTGATATGTCATAACCTCCAATTGTTATAGCATCGTAATATTCTTTGTCTACATCTTCTCTAAAATTTCTCATTATATTTTCAGTATACAAGTTAAATAAGTAAAGCGACAATAGACCTCATAAGAGCCAATAAATCATAACCGCCACATAAACCATCATAAGGGCATACAAAGTATCATAAGTCCACTTAGACTGTTATAAATTTATAAAACAATATTAATAAACCATCATGCGCAATAATAAATTTCCATAAACCATTGTAGGATGCAGTCTTGTATAAACTGTCACAAACAGTAATACAGCGCTATGAAGCCATCGTAAATCGTCATAAGCCCTTGTCGATTCTGTCGCCATCCTAGCACTCTTTTGAGATATCGCATCTCATGTACATCTAGTGAATAAGTGTTGATTATTTTTTCACCGATGCAATAAATTTGTGTATGTTTTAGTAATGCTTGCTTTAATCTGTATTGACATTCCTCAGTATCCTAACTCTCAATACTGCTCTTTTTTTCCAAAGGCTCAATTAGATAACATGAAAGATACAATGTACTATTACGTGTTGCTAAAAGTGAAAGAAGATCAGCAGTTCTTTCCTCTTTTTGAGACGAGTATTTCTTCTGAATGGATGAAGACGGGCACTGAAAATGTCAAAGTAGGGTGTACTAAGATCATCTGTGTACGGGCTAAAGACTCCGGGTACACAAACTCAGGTTGTAAGGTGAGTCAGAGACAAAGATTTAACTGACAATTTTTTATAAAATAGGAAACTACGAGGTTTTGGTACGGTAAAGTAAGAGAACAAATATTGTAGGATTAAACCTCGAAAAAATCGTAGACAATTAGTGAGACGTGAGAGAAAGAAAAATCACAAGAGAATTACCTGGGATTCGAACACGGACTCCGGTAGGACGAGCAGCCGTCTAGCCACGAGAGAACAGCGTACTATCGACTTAGCCAACTAGCACCCCAAAAAAAAAAGGTGTTTTGTTGACATAGTCTTTAGTAACTGGTCAGCAGACATGAGAGATCGTGACACCCGGAAAGAAACGAGCTCGTGACACACAGAAATTCCGTAGCTTAGATTCATTCTCTCTAGCAGGTACCAACTAGACAAACATAAACACGGTCTCCTGCCATGTCTGGTGCAAACTTGAACAACAATAACAAACGAACGAATACTTATTACATGAAGTTAGTTTCAGGTATAGTTTTAAGGAACAATTTTTTTATAAAATAGGAAACTACGTACGGTAAAGTAAGAGAACAAATATTGTAGGATTAAACCTCGAAAAAATCGTAGACAAAGCACTTTAGTGAGACGTGAGAGAAAGAAAAATCACAAGAGAATTACCTGGGATTCGAACACGGACTCCGGTAGGACGAGCAGCCGTCTAGCCACGAGAGAACAGCGTACTATCGACTTACCCAACTAGCACCCCAAAAAAAAGGTGTTTTGTTGACAGAGTCTTTAGTAACTGGTCAGCAGACATGAGAGATCGTGACACCCGGAAAGAAACGAGGTTTAAAAGAAACGAGGTTTTTAAAGAGACGAGGTTTTTTCGAGGTTTAATCCTACAACAAAGATTTAACTGCTCTTTATTGCGTCCTTTAATCTTTCATCTTCTGTCCTGCGTAACTGCTGTTTTTTTTTTCAAGCCAGTGATGTGTTTTCTAGGCTGAAATCTAAAGTAAATCCGATTCATTATATCAGTACTTGACACTTGTAAGTAATTGCCTCTTCAGAATATGTATTTACCGGGCACGACACGCCAAAATACGTTGTAGAGTTTGAGTAAGCTACCTTGTGGAGTTGCTAGACCAAACATCCATGTGCATCATCAGAAACCAGGTTATGTTTTCCTGTGACAGTCCGTATTGCATCATAATAATCCTAGTATTGATCAATCTCAAACATCCTGTGGTGCCGTATAATAGATCGATAATATCAATAACATCGCAAATGAGTGATGATCAGTAGTATCACAGATCGAGTGAAGATCGATGCCTCGTTTTTGTTTTGTTTTTTTTTTTTGGACATTCCTAGAGTTCTATGAAACTCTTCGACCGAACGAGCAGACTATTTTTTTCGAAGGGTTAAAAATTGGGCACGCAGGCCCGTCTAACGTTCTACCCTTCGCCATACAGCTTTCAATCAGTCACAGTCATTCAGCATTTGTTAATGAGCATAATAATCACGAAGTCGCAGTTAAATGATCACATAAAGAAATAGTAAACCTGTTTCTTCTCCACACTCCACACTGAGCATGGTGCTGGCAGAATGTGCCTAAATTCATTGGTGTATAATTGTCCGATTGTGAGTGCCCTGTCCCGTATTTACGTTACTTGTTGTTATATGACCGGTTGTAAGTGCCCTGCCCCGTATTTACGTTACTTGTTGTTATATGACCGGTTGTAAGTGCCCTGCCCCGTATTTACGTTACTTGTTGTTATATGACCGGTTGTAAGTGCCCTGTCCCGCATTTACGTTACTTGTTGTTATATGACCGATTGTGAGTGCCCTGTCCCGTATTTACGTTACTTATTATATGACCGGTTGTGGATGTCCTGCTCCGTGTTTACGTTACTCGTTGTTATATGACCGGTTGTGAATGCCCTGCCCGGTATTTACGTTACTTGTTGTTATATGACCGGTTGTGATTGCCCTGCCCCGTATTTACGTTCATCATCATCATCAGGTGCCGTGCCGACTGGCGTTGGCTATTATGCTTCTCCAGAGTACCCGACCCTTCATGCAAGCCATCAGTTCAGTTGGTGATCTCCTCTCACACCATCCCGTCAGACTGTCCAGTATCATTTCTCTTGGTCTTCCTCTTGATCTTCTTCCTTCTATTTTTCCTGTTGTTATAATATTTTCAATGCCCCCTCTTCTCATTGCATGTCCTATGAAAGTACATTGTCTCTCTCTTATCTTTCTGACAAGGTTTTTTGTCTCTCCAGCTCTTCTCATACATTCTTCATTAGTTATTTTTGCTGTCCAGGGGATTCGCAACATTCTTCTAATAAACCACATTTCTGCTGCTTCCAATGATTTTTGTGCAGACTTGCCTATTGTCCATGATTCACTTCCATATAACAAGACAGGTTCAATATAGCATTTTAGGACTCGTTTTCTAACATTCATTGATAAAGATGTGTTAGCTAATATGTTTCTCATTCTCTGAAATGCAGTCTTTGCTTGGCCTATTCTGTTCCTAACTTCTGTTTTGCATTTCCCATCTGAAGTTATTACTGCTCCAAGGTATTTGAATTTCTGCACCTGCTTTAGAATGGTTCCATTTAATTTAATACTGCATGCTGGTGGATTCTGTTTCTTAGATATAACCATAGTCTCTGTCTTTTTGATGTTCAAAGTAAGGCCTTTCTGTTCACTTTCTTTGGCCACTTTATCCAAGAGATTTTGCAGGTCTTGTTGGTTCTCCGCTATCAGTACTGTGTCGTCAGCATACCGAAGGTTGTTAATATTGTATCCTCCAATTTTTATGCCTGGTTCTGTGATGATTGTTCTTAGAATATTCTCGCTGTACAGAGAAAAAAGGTCTGGAGATAGTACACATCCTTGTCGCACCCCTTGTTTTATAGGTTGGTATTTTCCAATTCTATTTTCAACTCGAACTGCTGCTTCTTGCTGCCAGTATAGATGTTTTACAATCCTCAAGTCTTTGCCGTCTATATTGATGTCTTCAAGCATTTTAATAATTTCACTATGTTTCACCTTGTCAAATGCCTTGGTGTAATCAATGAAGCATAAGTAGAGATCTTTCTGTACTTCTAAAGCTCTTTCTGTTAGTTTTCGTAAAGCATAAATGGCATTGTGTGTTCCCTTTCCTTCAACAAATCCAAACTGTTCATCTGCTATTTCCATTTTTATCTTTTTCCTTGTTCTTCTCATAATGATTCTCAGAAGTAGCTTCGTTATGTGACATGAGAGGCTGATAGTCCGGTGGTCGTCACATTCCTTTGCACCTGGTTTCTTTGGTAGTGCTATAAACGTGGATTTAATCAGGTCACTGGGAATATAACCACTATTGTAAATATCATTCAGTAACTTGGTTATTATTTTTACTCCTGTCTCCTCTAGTGCCTCTATTTCTTCTATTGTTATATTATCAGGCCCAGTCGCTTTTCCTTTCTTCATGTGTTTGATGGCATCTATGATTTCATCTTCATGTATTGGCGGTCCATCACAGTTTTCAGTATCTGGTGTTAATTCTGGTCTTTCTCCTCCATATAGTTCACCGATATACTCTGTTCACCTGTCCACAATGTCTTCTTTTCCCATTAACATTTTACCTTCTTTCGATTTCAGGCATCCTGTGGTATATTTTGTTTTCCTGCCTGTGAGTTCATTAATTCGTTTATGCATGTTTTTGCTGTCTTTATTATGAGCGTCCTCTATCTGTCTGCACTGTTCATTTAACCACACTACTTTTGCTTCTCTGCATTTGCGTCTTATTTCTTTATTTATCTTGCTATATTTTTCCTCGTTATTTTTACTCCTCCTCCTCTTGTCCATCAGTCCTAAGATGTCGTCTGTCATCCATTTATTTTTAGGGGCTTCTTTTTTTGGTGGTATTATCTCCTTAACAGTTTGGTGGATAGAATCTCTTAACATTTCCCTTTGTTCATCTATACTATTTATCTTTGCTATTGCATTGTATCTATTTGTTATAATAACTTTGTATTGTTCTCGCAGTTCTTGGTCATTTTTAAGAAGTTCTGTATTCAGTTTGATGTTTCTCACTTTTCTGCCTGCTTTCTTTAGCTTTATTCTAACTTCTCCACAGAGTGGATCATGGTCACTATTGCAGTCAGCTCCTGGCATGGTTTTTGTTGTCAGTAATGCATTGCGGAATCGTTTGTTGATTAATATATAATCTATCTGGTTAAATGTCTTTTTGTCTGGGCTGCACCACGTTGCCAGTCTGCGAGGATGTTGTTTAAACCAGGTGTTTCCTACAACCATGCTATGTATTCTTGCCCATTCAATTAATTTATAACCTCTGTCATTCCTCTCCCCCAGTCCATAGTCACCAACGATGTCCGAAGTTCTTCCTTTACCAACTTTGGCATTAAAATCTCCCATGACTATGGTAACTTCATGTGACTTTGTGTGTTTTAGTGCTGTCTCTATGTCATTATAAAATATCTGTACATCTTCCTCAGAACTTTCAGATGTTGGAGCATACACTTGTATAATATTTACGTTTATTGGTTGTCCTTTCAGTTGGGCTAGCAGGACTCTGTCCGAGATGTTCAAATATCCTACAATTGTCCTTGCCGTTTTTTCATCAAATATAATTCCTACTCCTCGTTCATGTTTCTCACTTCCTGAATATATTATTGTATATTTATCTGAGTTTATCTTTCCTGCACCTGTCCATCTAACTTCACTCATTCCTAATATGTTGATCTTCATCCTTTCCATTTCCATCTTTACATTTTCTAATTTTCCAGCCTGGAATAAAGTTCTAACATTCCATGTTGCTATTTTGAACTTGTTAGTTTTGCCACCAGTAGCTTGATGACGATCTGGCCTCACCTGTGGCTCGTGAGCTGCCCTACCGGACGAGGCTGTCCCAGAGGAACATCCGTTAACGTCGTTCATGATAAATCTATTACTCTGAATAAGCATAATTGTTCTTGGGAGCTACAACAGTGGTTTCCCGTTGCCTTCTGTCGGTTTCTATACGGAATCTCCGCTAGCCTTTGGACTCCCTGTCCTACCCGCAAGGCAGCGGGAGCGAGAGGTTTTAAGGCGCCTCTGAAACGCCTGGTATTCCCTTCACTGAGCACCTGAGGCACTTTATAGGAGTAGTAGAGCCACCTACTACCCCACCTCGCTCTCTGAGTCTACCGCCAGTTGGTCCGCGCCTGCTTATTTGGAGAACTCCTTATTCACAGGGATCCTCCATATCTGGAGGACTTTCACCATCCGCCACCTGTGACGCGCAGGGTTGGGGATGGTCGTCCCAGATTTATCCAGGTTACTTGTTATTATATGAGCGGTTGTGAGTGCCCTGCCCGGTATTTACGTTACTTGTTGTTATATGACCGGTTGTGAGTGCCCTGCCCCGTATTTACGTTACTTGTTATATGGCCGGTTGTGAGTGCCCTGCCCCGTATTTACGTTACTTGTTATTATATGACCGGTTGTGAGTGCCCTGCCCCGTATTTACGTTACTTGTTATTATATGACCGGTTGTGAGTGCCCTGCCCCGTATTTACGTTACTTGTTGCTATATGACCGGTTGTGAGTGCCCTGTCCCGTATTTACGTTACTTGTTGTTATATGGCCGGTTGTGAGTGCCCTGTCCCGTATTTACGTTACTTGTTGTTATATGGCCGGTTGTGAGTGCCCTGCCCCGTATTTACGTTACGTGTTATTATTTGACCGGTTGTGAGTGCAAAAGTGCTCACTATTTATGTTACTTGTTATTATATGATGGTGCCAAGCCGACTGACATTTTTTTAAAATTCGAATTCCCTGGCGTTATTTGTTAGGTAACCATGGAAAGAGATCACGCCACTTTAAGTGATTCAGTCAGTCGGTCATTTGCATGTCCCTTGCGGAACTTTGCCTCCCTAACAGCTCTCCTGTAGGCCTCTCAGTTGTAAACAAGATGTCCTGCTGCTGATGTTTCCATTTGCAGATCATCAACGATGTCTTGTAGCCATCTTTACCTTGGTCTTCCTCTCTTTCTTTTTCCCATTATGTACCCTTCCAAGACGGTCTTCTCTAGATTATCATGATGTTTAATATGTCCAAAATGTATAAGTTTTCTTTCTTTAATCCTCTTTACTAGACAGCCTTCTTCAATATTAAGTTCTTGTAGTATGGATACATTTGATTCTTTTTGTGTCCAAGATATTTTAAGAACTCTTCTGTAGCATTTACATTCAAAGGTATTTATGTGCTTCTCAGCTGTTTTGTTAAGTGTCCAGGTCTCACAGTTATATGTTGCGATGGGAAAGATGCATGCTTTTAAAAATCCCATTTTTGTAGTTCTGTCTGTTCCTCTCCAGATTCTTTAGTTGTTTTACTTTATTAATAGCGATAGATGTCCTCCTTTTAATTTCTCTCATTGTATCTCCATTATTAGTTAGTAGTGATCCAAGATATTCAAAACTCTCCACTTCTTCCAATTTTTCCTAATTGATATATATTTCAGCTGCCTTATCTGTTTTGTCAGTTGTCATCAATTTAGTTTCTTTGCATTATTGTAGAGGTTTTACTCTTCACTGTTCTTACGGACTGACATAATTAGTTTTTGTCCATTCTTTTTTGTGTTGTGGACAGTAATACTGTGTCATCAGCATATCTAATCTCTGATATTTCATAACCACCAGTGTTAGGGCATCGTAATATTCTTTGTCTACATCTTCTCTAACATTTCTCATTATATTTTCAGTATACAAGTTGAATAAGTAAGGCGACAATATGCACACCTGACGGACCCCTTGTTTTATGTCAAACCAAGTTTTTGTTTCACCATTTATTCTTACTGCTGCCTGTTGGTCTAGATAGAGCTGTGATGTTAATTTATCAAATGTGGTGGAAATTCCATTTTTTCCATTATTTTCCAAAGTTTCTGGTGTTGTATATAATCAAATGCCTTTGAATGGTTTATAAAAGATAGATAAAGATTCACATTAAACTCTCTGCATTTCTCTATTATTAATCTTATATTGAATACATGATCTCTTGATCCTCTTCCTTGACTAAAACCAGCTTGGACCATATTGACTTCTATTTTCTTGCTACTTTTACCCATTATACTTTTTAACAGAATTTTACTGGCATGACTAATCAGGGCAACAGTTCTGTTGTTTGCGCATAATTTCAAGTTACTCATTTTTTGGCAGTGGCATGAATACAGTTTTTTTTTCCATTCTTATGGCCAAATACCTGAGTGCCATATCTTTTTACATAGTGCATGATAGGTTGTTGCACATTCCTTTCCACCTGCTTTAGTAAATTCAGCTGTATCTCATCACATCCTGGTGATTTACCATTTTTCAGATTCTTTATTGCCCATAAAACTAATTCAGTTGTTGGTTCGGGTTCTTTCTCCTCCAATAATAATTCATACTGTTGATTTCTGCTTTCATAGTCAATTGTTTCATACATTCCTCTGCAATATTCCTTCCATCTTTCTAGAATTTCTTCTGTCTCTGTCAAGGTCTTTCCCATCTCATCACAAATTACATTTAGCTTAGTGTGACATTTCTTGTCAATGTCTTCATTTCTTTAAACATTTCACTATCTCTACCACACTTCGGATGTCCTTCTATTCTTTCACAACAATCTTGTATGTATTGTTTTTTGTCTTTTCTTATGTTTCTTCGTACTTCTTTTGTTGTTGTTTGTCACTTTCCATTGCGTCTTCTTTTCTCTACATTGTTTTATCAGATCTAGTTTTCCTGCTGTAATCCACCCATTCTTTTGTGTTTTCTTTACTGGAACCATGTCTTTAGCTGTTGTTATTAAGATATATATGGTCTTCGTAGCCAATTCATCTCCTCCTGTTGAGCCATCAGGATTTCGAAACGATTCTTCACTTCTCTACCGCATTGTTCTGGACTGATTCACCCCCAAGAAATCGTTGGACCGTGCCGCATCGGACCAGCGTTGCGCTCTCTCTCTCTCTCTCTGTGAGTGAGTGAGTGAGTGAGTGAGTGAGTCAGTCAGTCAGTCAGTCAGTAAGTCAGTCAGTCAGTCAGTGAGTCAGTGAGTGAATGAGTGAGTGTTATTCTGTTACAGATTTTTTATGTGGGAAATCTTGTTGTTATGGTCAAAATGTTATAGACCACAGTTCACCTGTTTATGTTAGCACGGAAAGAGTTATCTCCGTGTTCCGACTGTCACGTGATCTCGGATGGCGGGAAGTATGAATGAGTTCCTATCTGTTTGGAATGTTGTAGAGACAGGTTGTGTGTTGTGTGTTGGTTTTCCTCTGGAAGGTTTGTTAGGACGGTTGTTTGTAATGTACGTTTTTGGGTGGATTGTCCTTTTTAGGACAAATTGTTAGTATGTAGTTTTTGTAAATGGATTTGCCCTTTTTAGGACAAAACGTATGTCAGAGTTGTTCTGGGACGGATGGCTGAATAGTATAGTTTTTGGTTGCTTGTCCTTTTTGGGACAAAAGCGTGTGTTAGATTGGCTTTATATTCATAAGTTATTACGATATAACAGAATTCTGTCCCTTAGGTTAAGCATTCTAGCGTTCTGTTTCTACATTTACAGAATTCTGTACACAAACATCTTTAGACTCAGATTTTGTTTGATGTAATTTTCGAGAAATGTTTGTGAGCGTTTGTTAATAAATGGCATATTCTGTTCTGCTTGTAGGTGGTTTAATAATTTCTCCTACGTTGACTTCAAATGTTTAAACATTTTTAAATGTGTCAGTCTGTTCGGTGCCACTTAGTAATAGTGAGTGAAAAGATTACTATTTCACAATAGTGAAAAAAAGCTGTATGTCACAAGTTCTCTTTAACATCATGTAAGAAAATCTTGGTTTTGTAGGAGATCCTAAATATGTGACTTATGTAAGCATGTTCTTTTAGTTATAACAAAACGTAAATCATGAAAGAATGTTCTTTGAGTTATAACAACTTGTGAATCACAACAACGAAATTTTCATTAACTGTGTTTTTTTAGTTATTTTATGTGATAACTTTCTGAGTCATGCTGTGCCTCATGCAGAAGATTAATCTAAGTAAGTGAGGTGCAACCTATTCCCCCCCCCCCCAACCTCTTGCTATAAAGCCATAGAAGTTTGATCTCATTCAGTGAAGCACAGCCTACCCCCAAACCCTTGCTATAAAGCCCCAGAATGTTGATCTCAGTCAGTGAAGTACAGCCTACCCCCAACCCCTTGCTATAAAGCCCCAGAATGTTGATCTCAGTCAGTGAAGTACAGCCTACCCCCAACCCCTTGCTATAAAGCCCCAGAATGTTGATCTCAGTCAGTGAAGTACAGCCTACCCCCAACCCCTTGCTATAAAGCCCCAGAATGTTGATCTCAGTCAGTGAAGTACAGCCTACCCCCAACCCCCTGCTATAAAGCCCCGGAAATTCGGAATTTGTGGTCTGTGTTGTCAGGCCCCTAGTCTTGATCCAAAGGAAACTAGATGCATCTCTATAGATATTGTTTCACTTAACATGACCAAAGACCACTAAGCATCCAAATTTACCCAAATCAAAATGTGCACAAACTTACAATGAAGGCGAGGGATATAAGCTCAACATCTTGGACGGAATACGATTCCGACTATATTAAGTCCGTCCTGAGTGTCCATGTCTTGGCGAATGATGAGAGAGCCGTGCGTGAGACACAAAAATGAATCATGCAGTAAAAATAAAAGAGGCTCAAACAACACATACATAAAGTTTCTTCACTGAGCAGCATAACATGTAGTTGATAATAAAATAAACAATGTTGTCTTAATGTTCGCGTACATAACATCGTGTCTGATAAACTTTGTTTGCCATTTTCCATCATTATTTTCATCATTCTCAGATTATTTTTGTTCTCTTGTCTTTGGATTGTTCTTTTTTTTGGAGATGATTGTAAAAGCTAGTACATCTGCTTATACTATTTCAAGCGTTATCTATAATTTGTTGTAGAGCCTTCAGGCGTAACCACGAATTCACATATGCTATTTGCACAATTTTCAGCTATAACCACTAACTAACACATGTGGTTCATACAATAATCAGCTATAAGCACAAAATCACAAGTTCTATTTGTACAATGGTTAGCTACGACCACGAATCCTGTGATTTGAATGCGACTCAGTTATGCTCTCGCTAATGTTCTAGGTCACTCATTGCTCGGGTGGCCTCCCACCATACATCGCTTGCTCATGTGATTCTGGTGACACGTTCGGGGCCGGGACAAGCCGGTGTGGGGCGGCTAATGACTCTAAAATACCCAGGTATTTATTGCAGTAGACCACCTGTTATGTATATGTTATTGCTGTTTGTTTTTTATATGTTATTACTAAACTCTTCATTTTCTGATTCATTGCGATTCATAGTTCATCTTTTCATTACGTCCCGCGCACAAAAAATAAAACCAGCGGCGATCATCCGTGTCCGTGTTAGCCAGTACTTGGTTACCCCGCGCGCTGATCTGTTTCTTTGCTGTGTGGTCATCTTGTTAAGATATTTTCCTAGGCCCTTTTCTTCTTTTCCTACACAGAGATAATCTGCTTATTAAAGGGATCGATACTGGGACAGACCTCAAGAGCCATGTTCCTGCATTCGTCATCTTCTTGTGGATCATTTACATCTATATCTTGACGATAGCATTCAGTTGCGATCAGCGAGAGAAATTTTTGGTATGTCATTTTTTTAGGGTAAATTATATGTTAGAATGTGATATTTTTCGTACAGATGTTAAAAACCTATTATATTAAATAAACATAATAACAGTATATTTATACATAAACATTACAGATGTGTGATTTTTTTAATCTCACCCATATACATATTGAAAAACAGAAACCATTAATCCGGTATTTCATAGATTTTAAAAAGGCATTTCTGAGAATACACGGAGAATCATTGTGGAGAATTTTAAGACTATATGGAATATCATCTAAAATTGTTAACATCATTAGAGATCTGTACAACAGATATGTTTGTGCAGTCAAAACAGAAGAAGGAATGAGTGAATGGGTTCCAGATTGAAACAGGGGTGAAACAGGGATGTATATTATTTCCCTTGCTTTTTGGAATTGCCATAGACTTTATAATGAAAAGATGCTGTACAGGAAAAACCAGCATTGATTGGGTACATGGGACACAAACAGAAGATCTTGATTTTGCAGATGACGTAACTCTTATCAGTGACAATGGGAAATGGATGCAGGAAAAAAAAACAGATCCTATGTCTTCTTTGGCTAGCAAAATAGGTCTTGAAATTAACAAAGAAGAAACTTCTCATTAATCAAGAAGAAAGAAATATACGTAGAGGAACACCTGTTGATGAAGTAAACCAATTTGCATACCTTGGCAGCTACATAGACCAGGACGGTGACACCAGGAAGGAAGTTAGAATCAGAATTGCAAAAGCAGCATTGACTTTCAAAAATCTAGAGAACATATGGGATTCAAAAGTTATCAGCATAAAAATCAAGTTAAGATTATTCGATTCAAATGTAATATCCACCCTCATTTGTGCATGAGAAAGCTGGAAATCAACTAAAGAAATAGACAAGAAATTATACTCTTTTGAAAACAAATGCCTAAGAAAATACTTCGTATAAAGTGAAACGAATTTAAGAACAACACAGAGATAAGACAGATGAGCAAACAACAACCTGTCTCTTGGGTGATCAGAAAAATAAGACGGACATATGTAGGTTATGTGATGAGAAGAAACAATCTGAGAATACCAAAACAAGCTATCAACTGGAGCACAACAGGCCGAAGAAAGAGGTCGACCACATCAAACTCTAAAGAGGACATTGTTTGGGGAGGCCAGTTTAGTGGGCATAACATCTCTTGATGAAGCTGAAGGACTCACCGAAAAGAGGAAAACTTTGCAAACAACTATGTGAGCCCTGTGGGACGTTTAACGGCACGGGAAGGATGTAAGATTTAAGATATACTTTGCTTTTCTCTTCAGATCGCTGTTTTTCTTCTCCCGCTTCTCTTAAACTGTCCTTTAATTGTCTGGTGTTCTTACTACATTTGTTTTATGACTTTCCAGCACATGTTATTTTTTTCCGTACGGCTCTTATTCGTTTCATTGCCCCCAGTTTGAGTAGATACTCACAACAAAGGAAAAGAAACTATGAAATAGGAGAAGAAATGCTATAGGCAGTGACGTATCTAGAATAGGTTCTTTGGAGGGGGGGGGGAGAAAGAACCCTGCATCATTTTCGTGCTGAATTGGAAGATTACTGCTATTCATGTATTGTTCTTTCTCCTTACAACCGCACGCCCTGATGTTTGCAGCCGATGTTGTGGAGGTAGTGAGGCAAGGCATCGTTTCGAAGAGAGGGTTAAGAAAGCTTTTTTTTTTTTGGACCCCGAATGAGTCTGAAAATCTCGTGGGGTTCAGTATTTCGTTAGCACACTCCACCGCCACAGAAATCTTAGTGATCTCTGCTCCGGTAGCCGGGCTGTTACTGAGAGCACCGAGGACAGGTGGAATAGGGTCTTGATTCTCAAAGATTCTCCAACCTAGGAATAAGCATGTCAGTTATGGGCTGCTGGCTTCATCCCTATTCATGTTTGTGAAATAGAACGCTTTCTACTTCAGATTACTCAACAAGATCCATTTTTGTAAAGGTGTAGTAAAGCATATCTCGTTAGACATTTGTAAACATGTAAATACAATAAGGCGTTCAGAATTGTAGTCTTCGACCAATTGTTTACTACAATATTTTGTACTGATTGTTTGTCGTTTATAAATAATTATTTACAGTTAAGACTGATTACTTATTATTCATTACTAATTAAGTACCATGTATGACTGATACTTACAAATTTATGACTGACTAATCATCATTTAAGAATGACTAGATAATGTTTATTTTCACACACGCACACAACTTACCAGGGAAAGACCCATGCTATCGAGGGCGTGTTTAGTCCGTTCAACAGCGAGCACTACCTCATGTGTATTGTGACTGGCTTTGGAAGGGGGTGTGGCACCACGTCTACCCCATACATGACAATCATCGGTACTCACAGCGTCAGTCCTAGATACAAACTGCAAACCAAGGAACATATCTTTGTGGTGCGTAAGACTGTTTCATATGTGTTCACACAACAAAGCAATACATTTCCAGTAATTGTTTCTTGTGTGTAGTTAATGTTTCTGTGTGATAGTTTTTTTTTTACTGCAGTATATGTTTCTGTGTGATAGTTTTTATTTTTTCTATAGTGAACTGATAGACCTCGGAACTGATTTACCATTCCAACAGCTAAATGTAAACCTAGATGAAATTACATTGCATGAAATTGAAACGGCAATGAATCTAATGGCTAACAACAAAGCTGCAGGTGAAGATGAAATAACAGCCGAAATGTTAAAAGCTATTAATATAGACAAAATGAAACAACTACAGAGAATGTTCAATATAGTTTCGAAAGAAGAAAAAGTCCCTTTTAAATAGAAAAAGTGAATCAATGTTAAAATACCGAAAAAAGGCAACCTTAGCGTTTGCAACAACTAGAGAGGAGTAACTTTACTATCAGTTGTGTCAAAAGTATTTTGCAAAGTTATTATCAGTAGAATTCAAGACATAGTTGATGGTGCAGTGAGAGAAGAATAGGCAGGATTTCGAAAAAGGAGAAGCTGTCTCGACCAGATCTTTACTCTAAGAATAATACTTGAAGAACATATTGAAAAGCAAAAACCGTTAATCCTGAACTTCATAGACATTAAACAGCCAGCCATTTGATAGCATCCACAGAGAATCATTATGGAGGATTTTAAGAATATATGGAATACCATCTAAGATTGTCACCATCATTAGTGACCTCTACAATGGATATGTTTGTACAGTCAACACAGAAGAAAGAATGAGTAAATGGTTCCGATTGAAACAGGCGTGAAACAAGGATGTATATTATCTCCCTTGCTTTTTGGAATTGCCATAGACTTCATAATGAAAACAAATGTTGCACAGGTAATACGGGCATTGATTGGGTACGTGAGGCCCAACTGGAAGATCTTGATTTTGCAGATGATTTAACTCTTATCAGCGACAATATGGAATCAATGCAAGTAAAAACAGATACCCTGTCTTCAGTGGCTAGTAAAATAGGACTTGAAATTAACTAAGATAAAACAAAAATAATGAAGGTTCTCATTAACGACGAAGCACAAATATACGTAGAAGGAACAGCTGTTGAAGAAGTAAACCATTTTGCACATCTCGCCAGCTATACAGACCACAATGGTGACACCAGATAAGAAGTTAGAATTCGAATTGCCAAAGAAACATTGACCTTCAAGAGAACATATGGCATTCAAAAGTTATAAGCACAAATACCAAGTTAAGATTATTCAATTCACATGTAATATCCACCCTCATTTGTGCATGTGAAAGCTAGAAAACAATTAAAATAGACAAGAGGTTCTTTCGAAAACAAATGACTAAGGAAAATACTCGGTATAAAGTGGAACGAATTCAAGAACAACGCAGAGATAAGACAGATGAGCAAACAACAACCTTCCTCATGGGTGATCAGAAAAAAGAAGATAGACATACTTCTGTCATGTGATGAGAAGAAACAATCAGAGAATCCTCAAACAAGCTATCAAATGGAACACAGCAGGCCGAAGAAAAAGAGATCGAACACGTGAAACTCTAAAGAGGACATTGTTAAGAGAAGCAAATTCAATGGGCATAACATCCCTTGATGAGATTTAAAAACTCACCGAAGACATGAAATCTTGACGAACTACCATGCGGGCCCTATATGACGTTTAACGGCACGGGAAGGATGTAAGATGTAAGAAGATACTGATTGGTGATAGTCTTTTTTTCTGTAGTGAATGTTCCTATATCAGTTTTTTTTTCTGTGCAGTGATTTGTTCTGTGTGATAAATAGTTTTTGTCTGAAGTGAATGATTCCTTGCAAAAAAAAAAAATTTTTTTCTTTTTTTTTTCTGTAGTGTAGGGGTCCATGTGATAAATCCTTGTCTTCCGCAGCAAATGGTGTATATGATGTATATTTTTTTTTCTACAGTGAAAGGTTATATATATTTTTTTTTCTTACGCACTAAACGGTTCTGTGATATATCTATATCAGCATTATCATCATCAGGTGCCGTGCCGACTGGCGTTGGCTATTATGCTTCCTCAGAGTACCCCATCCTTCATGTAGGCCATTAGCTCAGTTGGTGATCTCCTCTCACACCATCTCGTCAGACTTTCCACTGCCATTTCTCTTGTTCTTCCACTGGCTCTTCTTCCCTCTATTTGTTTTCCTGTTGTCATAATATTTTCAGTGCCCTCTCTTCTCATTGCATGTGCTATGAAAGTACCTTGTCTCTCTCTTATATTTTTTTACAGGATTTTTTTTTGGTCTTTTCGGCTTTTCTTATACGAGCGTACATTCTCCATTAGTTATTTTTGCTGTCCATGGAATTCGCAAACTTTTTTTTAATAAACCACATTTCTACTGCTTCCAATGACGTTTTTGCAGACCTGCCTATTGTCCAGACATATATCTATGGCGATTTCGCTAAGTCTTGAAGGGGGTGAAGACCCTGTCCTATGAAGCAATCAGAGACCCACAGCTGATATGCTAGCATCAGGGTTAGCGAACCATAGCTGACCAAGACCCTTTCCCATCTCTCCGAGGTACCATCGTTAACAGGCCTAGCTTGGCTAATGGGGCAGGGATCACAATAGTCCCCATGGTAGTGGAGTCTGCTGAAGAAGCATTGCACACCCAGTGCCTTTTAGCTGTACTCCGGAACTGAAGAAGTAGCCGCCATAACCCGCTTCCAGGCCGATACGATGCTGTGCCTCGAGCAGTCAGTGAAAATGCAAATCAAGTCAAGCATAATATCAGTTAATAATGAAACTTTTCAGGTCTGCAATATCTACGTTCTTACTCTATGTACCTGGGGCGCTCATCTTGCTGGGCCCAACCTGTGGCTTCCACCACGACTATATGTGTCACTGCACTTTCATCTCCGCAGCCGTTGCTGCAGTTACCTACATCAACAGCATCTGTCGATGTAGTACACATGGTCAGTCTACACGAAAAAGCATAATACAAAAGCATACATGTTGCCAATCCAATCAACAATGAAATTTAAAGAGAATATATCCTTCTAAAATAATATCTAAACCCGGGCATTCAACGTGACTCTCAATTCTTGAGAATCGAAACTACAAGAACTGTCCACGAACGGACACAAGGCCAACTAAACTGGTATTAGCCTGTACGTGTGGATTACTGTTGTTAACAAAATGTCTAGTGTGGATTACTGTTGTTAACAAAATGTCTAGTGTGGATTACTGTTGTTAACAAAGTGTCTAGTGGGATAACTGATTGACAGTTAGTTTACTCTCCAAATCAAGTTTAAGTAAATTGATCTATGAATCTTCAAGTTTTGTTTCTATGATATTCTCCTAGAAACACATCACGTCCCAGACACTCTTCTGCCACCACTAGACAGCAGCAGTACAACCAGACAAATCTCTGCAAGCTTCCAACATGACAACATCTCAACGCGTGAGGAATAACCAAGAATGTGTTTTCAAATCTCATAGGCACGAATTTATTGAATGAGAAAATGGACGATGAATTATGAGGATGAGGGAAAAAAGACTTGCCAACATGGCAGGGCGACCATACGAAACATCAGTCAAACTCCCTGCAAGACATGGCAGGGCGACCATACGAAACAACAGTAAAACTCCCTGCAAGACATGGCAGGGCGACCATACGAAACAACAGTCAAACTCCCTGCAAAACATGGCAGGGCGGCCATACGAAACAACAGTCAAACTCCCTGCAAGACATGGCAGGGCGGCCATACGAAACAACAGTCAAACTCCCTGCAAAACATGGCAGGGCGGCCATACGAAACAACAGTCAAACTCCCTGCAAGACATGGCTGGGCGGCCATACGAAACAACAGTCAAACTCCCAGGCAAAACATGGGTTGCTTTGTGGGAGGAAACCTAAGACCTAGATTTCTACAACAAATGTACGAACATTTTCCATACTTACAACTCTCATGAAACACTACAACACTGGAAATCCACACATTCCAGTATTCTATGTTGGGAAAAAAGAAACAGACTAACACTAGGATAGGAACATGTCTGACAGTAAAGCAACCTAACGTTGACTCACTCTAAATGTCCTAAGGGGACCACCAACAAGACAACTAGCCCCTACATTTTGAAAAGCACTGGGCCGAACTGACTCTAACAAAACCATGTCTCAATAATCCTCATCATAATCTTTTCTAAGGTCTCTCTCACTCTCTTTTATATTACTCACATTTTCTCCCATTCTTCCCGAAGATTCTCCTCGTGAAGTTCAGACATTGTTCTATGACCTTCGGTTCTCACAAAACCCATAATCTCCGTGCGAGTTCACATGTCTCTGACAACATCCTCTATCACCCAAAGTTTGACATTTATTTTCCTATAATTCAACTTTCCACTAACTAAAAAAAAAAAGCATATATCCCGTGCAATTTACACCCAGTACCTAGCTTTTTGACCCCGAGTTTACTATTTTTAAAATTCTCGGTGGAACAAATCCAGGTCACAAGGTCAAAGGTTACGCAGGGGAAGCAAATCTGCATCTTTTAATAATTCTGTCCCTTAGACTAAAAAAAATTCAAGCCTGCTGTCTCTTTACTACAGAATTCTGTCACAAAATCACAATGAAACCAGACACAAATTATCTTTTTACACGGAATGACACGAACCCTACATCACAGCTTACTGCACAAATACGTAATCAACACCACATGAAGTGGGCACGGGAGGAATACAACTAAAGATCACCATAATACACAGGGATTTACAGCACAACCAAACAAGACATCGCCCGACCACTGCCTCTATTTCACCTGATGTAAGCCAATATTTCAGTATACACCCCCCCTCCTGAAACAAACTACCAAAATTACTTGGACGATAACGCTTTGGTCAAGGTTGTACACCCCTCGATCCAAGCGTGTATCGGCCACAATGTCCTGAGTCAATCTTCTGCGAGGTCGTCCCTTTTCTTCATCAGCAGCAGGCCATCTTGCTTACAACCGTGAGGCCAACAGTAATGCTGTTAGGGAGACAAAGTTCCGCAAGGGACATGCAAATAAATGAACTGAATGAGTTAAAGGTGCATTGTCACGAAAAATTTGGAGAAAAAAGCGAACATTAAATTCTGTTTAAATCTCGGGAAAAGTGCCACTGAGACAGTTGAATTGATGCGACAAGTTTATGCGGGTAATTGTTTATCTCGTTCACAGATATTCAGGTGGTATTCACAATTCAAAAGTGGTGTGGAAATGATTCATTCATTCTTTCATTTGCATGTCCCTTGCGGAACTTTGCCTCCCAAACAGCACTCATGTAGGCCTCTCGATTGTGAGCAAGACGTCCTGCTGCTGCTGCTGCTGCTGCTACTGCTGCTGCTGCTGCATCCATGTGCAGACCGTCAACGATTTCTTGCAGCCATCTTCGTTTTGGTCTTCCTCTTTTTCTTTGTCCCATTATGTATCCTTCCAATATGGTCTTCTCTAAATTATCATGACGTTTAATGTGTCCAAAATATTTAAGTTTTCTCTCTTTAATCCTCTTTACTAGCCAGCCTTCTTCAATATGGAAATGATTACTAATGCAGTTAGACATGGACGCCCAATTTCTGTTTGTAGTGAGGAACTCATTGCAAAAGTCAGAGAACGGATACAGGAAGATTGTTGTTTGACTGTGAGGATGATGACAGATCAATTTGGTGTTAACCGAGAGACCATTCGTAATATTTTAATGGAAGATTTGGGCAATAAAAAGTTGCTTGCCGGTCTGTACAATATGCATTGTCTAATGACCAAAAACATCAGCGTGTTGAGTACGCAAAAGACAACCTCAAAACGTGTCGCAGAAATAAACATTTCTTATATGTGATTGTTGCAGAGGATTAAATATGGACTTTTCGCTATCATCCCACAATTAACGCCAAGGTGCTCAGTGGAAGTCATCATCATCATCAAAAGGCAAAAAAATTCGTCTTCAAAAGTAGAAAGTGAAGACAATATTGATGTGGTTCTACAACAGCAAAGGAATTATTCAAAAAGAATATATTCCAGAGGAACAGACTTCACTGCCAAAGAAGCCTCGTATTTGTAAACTTATCTTATAGTTACCCCTCTCAGGACTCGATCTAGCGAAGCCTCGTATTTGTTAAACTTATCTTCTCCCTCTCAGGACTCGGTCTGGCGAAGCCTCGTATTTGTTAAACTTATCATATAGTTACCCCTGTCAAGACTCGGTCTGGCGAAGCCTCGTATTTGTTTCACTTGGGTATTATTTGATAAGGTTACAAGAAGGGACTGACAAAGACGAAAAATTGTTCCCATAAATTAACGGTGATTACTTCTTCGCTTTCCCCATTTCGACTTAGAAAAGATTTTGTAGAAATGCTCTATTTTCGAAAACAAGGTCCATCTATATTAGATAGTTGCAATAATTATTTATTTACATATATACTTAGGAACATTGAATGTTTAATCTCTCTCTCCCTCCCTTCCTCCCTCCCTCCCTCCCTCATACACACAGATTTATCAGAACGCAACGGTATAATGAGAAAAGAATCTTGTGTATTTATTATGGAGTATACTGAAACATGCTGATAGATTCAAGTACTTAGGAACACTTATAACGGCTGATGGGAAATGTCACAATGAAATAAAAAGCAGACGTGCTCAGGCCAAGTCGACATTCCAGAAAATCAGAAACATCTTGTGCAACAGATCAATATCAATGGAAACAAAATTCCGAGTACTTAAATGTTACATCGAGCCAACTTTGCTTTATGGATGTGAAACATGGTCCATGAATAAGAGAGTACAAGGAGAAATGGAGGCCATAGAAAAGTGGTTCATAAGAAGGATGTTGAAGGTACCATGGACAGCTAAGAAAACCAACGAAGAAGTCTTAAGAGAGCCTGATTACAGGCAAATTACAGCAAAGATCAGAGACAGACAAGCGAGATTTATAGGACATTTTCTGAGAAGAGAAAACTTGGAACACATTGTGGCAACTGGAAAAATTGAGGGAAGAAGAGACAGAAGAAGACAGAGAGAGGTTACTGGATGGGCTGTCAGTGTGGCTAGGAAGACAGTCACCGGTGGATTTCATAATCAAGTCTAAAGACAGGGAATTGTGGAGAGAAATGATCGCCTACGCCACGCGGCACGGCACTTGATTGATTGATATTTTAAATAAAGCAGTTTGCCGCTGCTGTCAGTTGATATCAACATAGAGAAGTATGTTGGTTAAGCTGTCTGTTGTCTATATCTATTTCTCTTCTTGCTGCTGTTGTTGCGCAACTGCTTCAATGTTGCAACAATTTTCAAAATCAGCTACCACACTATTCGCACAGCAACTCAACAACAAACACCCAGCCTCTCTAACAATTCCACAGCGGAACACCATTGGACAGACTGCACTACGATGAAACCTGCAGTCATCCAACATGACTGACAATGAACATTTCAAGAGAGAATCACCACGTCTTCTGTTACGACACACACTCACTGATAACATTTACTAATGGAAAAATGAAGGGTGAATCAAACGAGGATGAATGCGAGGCCCATTAGGGAAGAGGAACAATGCAAACAAGAGTCCCGGCGAGAAATACGAGTATTCATCGCCGTTGGCAATTAAAAAATATCACACTACAATAGAACCACAAGATTGTACATACTCACACTTTTCCAGCTGGGGAAAATAACTCAGTTAGAACAAAACTCACTTCTGAAAAGTAACCTCCAACATAATCTAAGCCATCTCTGAGTGAATTAAATCTGAACGAATCATCATACACCATCATCATGTGAAACCAGCTTGGGGCATCCTCCCTCCGACAACTCCTGAACAAATCCTAAAACAATCCTCGACTAACTCTAGAAAAATGAACCTGAAAATAAACTGCACAAATGCCTTCCTTCTCTTATCTCATCCAGTTTTTATTAATCCCAGTCTCGGCTCAGAAAACACGAGATACTCTTTAAGCTAACGCTGTTCTTGCGCTGTCCTCTCCAGTTTTCTTACTATTTTTCTCGTGATGTGCAGCATTCTCAGAGAAGTACTTCTTAACCCTGATTAGATTTCTTACAGAATCTCAGGAGAATTTTGCCTCACGTGCCAGTCGAATGTTGATCACATGTCATGAGTGACATGGGCTGTGACCTTTCCAGGAGAGCAGCCAAAACTAATTGTACTATATTTGCTTAGTTCCCTTTTGCTACAAAATACTACCACATTGAGCATCTGCAGGTCCACGTGTATTTTAAATTTTGACGATCTCTATTTTTGTCCCTACAGAATGGCTCTGAGATCTGGCTCTTGATCAGCGCACCCGATAACTTGGGCAACCCGAGGAGAGTTGTTCTTTCATTAGAATCTGGGCACGGAGAACTCTCGTCCTGGTTCGTGATATACTGTAATACAAGAGAAATATGAGATGAAAGAGAATAACGTTGGGACGGGAGGAGACAGAGAGAGACACAGAGAGAGAGGGGGGAAGAGAGAAAGAGGGGAGAAAGAGAGAGATAAAAGAGAGAGAGGGGGAAAGAGAGACAGAAAGAGAGAGGGGGAAGAGAGAGAGACCGAGAGATAGAGAGAGAGAGAGGGGAAGAGAGAGACAGAGAAAGAAAGAGAGACAAAGAGAGAGGAGGAAAGAGAGACAGAGAGAGAAAGAGAGACAGACAGAGAGAGAAAAAGAGAGGGGAGAGAGGGGGATAAGAGAAAGAGAGAGAGGGGAAAGAGAGACAGAGAGAGAGGGGGGGAAAGAGAGACACAGAGAGAGAAAGAAAGAGAGGGGAAATAGAGAGAGACCGAGAGACAGAGAGAGAGGGGAAATAGAGAGAGACAGAGAGAGAGGGGAAATAGAGAGAGACTGAAAGACAGAGAGAGAAAGAGAGAGGGGGAAAGAGAGACACACAGAGAGAGGGGGAAAGAGAGAGAAAGAGAGAGAGGGGAAAGAGAGAAAGAGAGAGAGAGGGGAAAGAGACAGACAGACAGAGACGGAGACAGAAAGATAGAGAGGGGAGAGAGAGAAAGAGAAAGAGAAGGGGGAAAGAGAGAGGGGGGAAGAGAGAGGGGAAAGAGAGGGGGAAAGAGAAAGAGGCGGGAAGAGAGAGAGAGAGGGGAAGAGAGAGCGAGAGAAAGAGAGTGGGGGAAAGAGAGAGAGAAAGAATGAATTAAATTATTTAATGGGAAATAAATTTTTTTTAAAGTTTTTGTCTCTGGCCACTAACAGCATATCCCTATGTGCCTCTAAGGCATGACAGGATTACCTTTACCTTTACCTTTTTACCTCTTCCTTTTCTGGCCTTAAATGTAGTCACACGCTGACATACCTGAGGAGATTAATAAAAAAAAAAGAAACTTAAGTGTAGCGGGAAACAAGAAAGTAATAATGCGTGGCACTGTAGGGCTGAAATAAAACGATTTGATCTCTTTTGTAATACGCACGTTCTACCTTCAGTGTTAACAGAAATTCCTTGTTCGTTAAGAATCCCCTTTCTGATGTCTTTCATAGCTCTCTCTCCCCAAAACAATACGACGTCTGCTGTTTGTACATGATCTTTGTTGCTGCATGCGCTAGATTTTGTTTCAGTCATCAACAGCTACAATGAAAGCGTCATTATCATTTACGTCATAGACGACAACAATAAAAACACCGTCATCAGCACCGCTAATAAAAACCGATAAAAGTGTGGTAAGCATCAGCAACAGCCAAAACAATATTTAATTAGGCCCTATCAAAAGAAAGAGAACAACAGAGACCGGTATTGACAACGGTCTCACAACAGACCGTAAAGTAGAGCAGAGTAAGGGAGATTGTGTGATGAATTATCTGTGGGAAAATGTCTGAATTAATTTTCTGACATTTTCTGAGAAGAGGACAATTGGAACACACTGTGGCCGCTCGAAAAATTGAGGAAAGAAGAAACAGAGAGAAAGAGAGAGAGAGAGAGAGAAGTTACTGGATGGGCTGTCAGTGCGGCTAGGAAGAAAGTCACCGACGGATCTCATGATCAAGTCTAAAGACAGGGAATTGTGGAGAGAAATGATCGCCTACGCCCTGTGGCTCGGCACTTGATTAATTGATTGATTGATTGACATTCCGGACAGGTTTGTTGAAAAGGTTCACATCAGGCACGTCAGGTCAAGTGAGTGGTGGGTGTGCTGCTTCAATGCCTGGGTTCCTGATACCGTAAATCTCTTGTTCCCGTTTACTGTAGCGGATGCAAGGCGAGGTATCAGACTTTGTACTTGCCTTCAGACTTTTGTTGTATCCTTTCTTGTTTTTTTTTTTAGTACTTTGGCAGTTGTAGTTGTTGTTTTTGCTCATACTACTTTTGTTGTTGGTGTTACAGATTTGCTGCTACTGATACTGCTGGTTGTTTCTGCGAGTGTCGCGAAACCGAGCGATATGTTCTGATGCAGGCAACAATAACTGTGAACGCGACAAATGGCAATTATATTTAACATTTATTGTTTCATCAACTTTCCAGGCGCCTTAAAAACAAAAAGAAACCTGACGCGTGAACTACTCTACCCAGTTCCACAGAAAACTCAATCACTGGGACAATGTTGACCACTGGGACAATATTGATCACTGGGACAGTGTTGATCACTGGGACAATATTGATCACTTTTTCTAAGAAGCACTGCTAGAAAAAAAGTTCAGATGATTTTCGAAGTGACGGAGCTGATGTATATCAATGTGCGTGGACATTCTCTAACAAAGCTGTGAAAATACTGGTTTTTGTTTCAGTTTTTGTATTTCCTTGATCCAGAAATCTAAATTATGAACTAGGCATTCGTGAAATATGAGACATTTTAAGGATAAATCCAAAAATTGGACTTTTTAAAGATAAACCTAAACAAGGGACTTATTTAAAAAGATAAACCTAAACATGGGAACTTTTAAAGATAAACCTAAACATGATATTTCTTAAACACAACCCTAAATATCCACTGCACAAAATGTTGTTCTTTTTTACCAGAAATGAGAGCTGCAGGGAGCGATGTAATTAATGTTCTAGTAATGCACTATTAATGTTCAAGTAATGAACTATGTTCAAGAAGGCATGCTTAAGTAGTGCGGGAGTTTTTGTTTTAATCTGAGCATTTTTTTTTTATTTGGGGTGTGTTAAACTTTAGACATTGAGGGAAGATGTGTCACACTCACTTGCTTCCCCTAAGACTTTTGATGCCTAAATGCAGTTAGACATAGATAAAACTGTCCCGTTATATGCTTGTTAATATTTTTGTTGGGGCAGCTATTTCAGCGTGAAGCACAGCTTTGCGCCCTTTGTAATGTTGTGAAATAACAGACTGTAGTGGTCAACTTGAAGAATGTCATGTGTATATAGTGAGGAAACAAGGAAACAGCCTGTAGCATCATTTTGAGAGACACAAAGAAACAGCTTGTAGCGTCATTTGTTATCAGTCTTGAGTCATTTGCTTTTGCTTATACTCTCTATATACTTCGTCGTAGAGTTATTCCCCTTCGTTTGCACTAACTAATCCTACTAACATAGGAAGTGTTGAGAAGTGTGATTGAGGGTTGAATTATCTCGTGTTATGTCACGTGAGTGTCGGATCTAAAACCAGGACGAATTGTCTTTGGCAGAATAAAAGTCATAACTGTTGGCATCGCAAACTTTCGATGTTGGTTTTATTCAGATTAAACAGGGATGCAGAGAGAGAGAGAGAGAGAGAGAGAGGAGAGAGAGAGTGTGTGTCGACTAAGGCCGACCATAGAAGATCTACTGTTCTCTGACTGCTGACTGAGACTGAGAACTTGGTGACATGTGGCAGAAATATTTCTTCAGTGAAGACCTGGTTATGACCTGTTTATCTTCATAGTACGAACTACAGGAAATCACTGAGGACGAACCACATATTATAGAGTGCTATTCTACACGGCTGTTGAATAAGATTTATTTTGTCTGCCAGTTTTATATAAGAAAAGATGACATAAATCGTCTTCAAGTCGTAGTAATTTAAGAAAATTGCAGGATCACAAGCAATAAAACAAACAAAATTACAAGCAATAAAATAGTACCACAAGCAGTAGAACAAATAGAAACGATAACACAAGTAGTAAAACAACAGAAATAGTACCATAAGCAATGTTAATAATAAGCAATGAACCAAATAGAAACAGTCACACAAACAAAAGAAAAATCAAATAGAAATAGTAACACAAGCAAAAAGAAAACAAATGTAAATATAAATACAAATACACGTAAAAACACATGCAGTAAAACAAGCAAAAACAGTAGCACAAGCACTAAAACTAGCGTTGTCTGTTATTTTGTTTCTTTTTACAGGTGGAAAAAGAGAAACATGTGGAACTATATTCTTCCGATTAATGAGAAACCGACATCCTATTTTTGGTATGATTCACAATATTCCAGGCTCTGATTTCACAAAGGTAAATAATCTATTGTCAATCTCTACAGCACTTTGGGTTGATTAGCTGCTCCGGTAGATTAACACATGATCAGCGAAAAGTAGCTGTAAAAACACTCTGCAGTACTAGTTCTCCAACCAGGGTCCGAGAAACATCAAATGGGATTCCGCGTAGATTTTAAAATTATTTTTATTTATGTATATCAGCGTAAGCATCTATCTATCTATCATCTATCTATCTATCTATCTATCTATCTATCTATCTATCTGTCTGTCTGTCTGTCTGTCTGTCTGTCTGTCTGTCTGTCCGTCCGTCCGTCCGTCCGTCTGTCTATCTGTTTGTCTCATGTCTGTCTGTCTCTCTCTGTCTCTCTCTCCCTTCCTCCCTCTCTCCCTCCCTCCCAGAATCTACCACACCCACCGCAGCGGGATCAAGATTCATATTATCTCATGCAGCTCAGCCCAGCAGCTTTAAGCCACGCCTTCATGATGTCTGTCATTCACAAGCAACACATGTCACCGATGTTCGGACAATAGGAACTGTGACATTTCATGAAATATCTTGTCATTCAATTAATTATCAATGTAATTTTACCATAATAGTTTACTAAGTTGTAAAAAATGGGCCACGTTGATGAGTGGCTATGAAACGAAGGTCTCAGATGGTCATTTAAACATTTACCACCTGTTAAGTAAACTTTCTGAGGCAACTTCCATGTCCTTTGCTTTTCAGAAAATCGTCTAAACAAAAACATAACTGACGAAGACATTAGGATAGATGGTTATAATATACTTATACGTGACCCTACAAGGAAGTTTGAGACAGGATTAGTTGTTTAAATGTTACCGTTGCCATACACTTTTGCTGTAGAATAGACCTTGAGACACCAGATATTGAATGTATATGATTGGAAATCAAACTTCCAAAGCAGAGTCAAATCTTAATCGGGTTTCTGTATCGTAATCCAAATGCAACAGCATATTGGTATGATCACTTTACAAGTATGATGGATTATGTTTTGTCTTTTCATTTAAAAGATATAACTGTTCTTGGAGATTTCAATATTAACTATAGATTAACAGATGCTACATGTAATGATATTGTTTTATCATACAACGTATCCGAAATTATCACTAAACCTACCAGAGTAACTGAAACATCATCCACATTAATAGATCACATCTGTGTAGCTCATCCAGAAAACATTGTAGAATGTAAACTCCCTCACACGTCACTGAGTGGTCATAATCCAGTCTGTTGCACATGGACACGACGTGGCTTGAAAATTCCCCAAAGTAAACATACCAGTATTAAATTTAGAAGTTTTAACAAATTCCGCTTAGAATCATTTCTGAAAGAGTTACAAGTAGCACCTCTAGATCATGTGTACCAACTAAACGACCCTGATAACGCCCTGGAATACTGGATAAAAATCTTCACGGATATATTTGACAAGCATATTCCTGTTAAAGAGGTGAGAGTTAAACATCAAGTGAAATCCCCCTGGATAACACCTGATATATTGCAAGTCATGATGGAAAGTGATCAGGCCCACAAAATTAAGGAATTCACTAACTATAGATTACCTAGAAATAGAGCTCAGTATTTAATTAGGCAAGAAAAGAAAAATTACTTAGGAACCTAGTAGTTCAGAATAAATCAGACAGTAAGTCTATTTGGAAAGCAATTAACATTCTAGCAGACAAGAGAAAACAGTCTGACTTGCAGAGTTATAATCATGTTCCCACTTGTGAAGAGTTCAACAATCACGTCAGAGAAGAAGTTCAGCAATCACTTCAGAGAAGAAGTCAATATCGTAAAATCTTCACTACCGACCCCTACTTGTGACTTAAGTGAATTAAATAAATTCATAGGTAGCAAATGTGTAAACCTAAGGTAACCCAGCATTCCTTTCATGTCAGTTAGTGAAGTTTACAATTATATTTTATCTTTAAAGAAAAACAACACAACAGGACTTGATGAAAGTAGCAACAAGATATTACTCTACTCAGCTCCAGTAATTACAGATACACTAACATACATTTACAATCAGTGCATTGTACATTGTCATTTTCCCCAGGCTTTTAAAATTGCAAAATGTATCCCCTTTTTAAATCTGGTTCAGAGAAAAATACCTCAAGTTATAGAGCAATTTCCATTCTATCGATTTTGTCAAAACTCCTAGAAAAATACATTACAAAAAAAACAACCTTACAACACATGCAAGAAAATGATTTGATTGTTGACTGTCAGTCAGGTTTTAAGCCGAAACATTCCTGCCACACAGCTCTTACGAAAATGACAGAATAATGGCTATCTAATATAAACGATGATAAAATATGTGGTGCTGCCTTTGTTGACTTTAAAAAAGCATTTGACATGATTGATCATGAAATCCTAGTTATAAAGCTGGAGACTTATAGATTACACCCTGTGTTAACAAAATTTATTATATCTTTCTTTCCAACAGACAAAGGGTAGTTTCCCTCAAAAACTCTAAGTCGAATTCATTTGTGGTTGATAATGGCGTTCCACACAGATCTATTCTTGGTCCTGTCCTTTTCACCATCTACATCAATGATCTTCCAGTTCATCTAAAAAATCATAATGTGACTGTGACCTTTTTGCTGATGACTGCACAGTTTACACTAGTGACAATGACTGTATTAAGCTTGAGTCAACTCTTCAAATTGAAATAAACAGTCTAATTAACTGGACCAACAACAACTGAATGCTCATAAAAACCAGAAAAACAAAATCCATGCCCGTTACAACAAGACAGAAATTTTTAAAATTCACCAACAACAATAACACTACAGCTCCATGCTGGAACTTCACAGATAGAGAACTCTAGGTCTCATGACTGACCATCATCTCAGCTGGAATCATCATGTAGACAATCTAGCCAAACTTACTGCACAAAAAGTTTACCAGTTTACTAAAATTAAACATTTTCTTGACATAAACATCAGACAAATATACTACATGTCACAGATACAAACACATTTGAATTACTGTTACACAGTCTGGGATGGTTGTTACACACGTTAAACATGAAAATACTTTACTCATTTAAAAAACGAGCAGTAAAGCTTATAGATGACAAACATGCAGCAGATATTACAAATCAGGACAAACATCTTGATATTCTACCCCTCAAAAAGAGATTTATTTTAAACAAAGCCAGGTTAAATTCATAAAATTCTATCGCACAATGCTCCACCATATCTGTGGTCGTTCAAATCCAACCCAAAACACAGTCAACGCTTAAGCAATTTTATTCTCCCAAAACCAAGGCTTGACATCATTAAAAAAAGCTTCTCTTACTCAGCTGCCCAAATTTGGAATACCCGACCAACTCATGTAAAACTTATAAGTAATATTTGTTCTTATAACTTTAAATTTTGTCAACATCTGTTTGATATGGACTACATGCCTCTCTAAGCATAGTCTAAAGTAGTTTAAAATATGGCTCGATTGTTGTAATTTTTTTAATACTGCTTTTCTATAAATTTGTTAGTTTTGAATGAATGTAAAAATGCAAGTTTATTTCATGCTGTTGCATAAATCAGAGTGTGGCGTGTATGTACAAGAAATAAGTTTATTATTTATTTATGGAATCATTTAATTCTGTCGCCGTGATTATTATGCACGTTAACTAATGCTGAATGACTATGACTGAGTGAAAGCTGTATGATGATGGGCAGAATGCTTGCCCAATTCTTAACCCTTTGAAAATAAAGTATGTTCGTTCGTTCGCTCTCTCTTTCTTACACACACACTCTCTCTCACACACACTCTCTCTCACACACACATACACTCTCGCTCACTCTCTCATTCCCTACAAATTTGTCTCAGGTAATCCAGGTCGTATATTCCTGGCTTTCTCTCACCAGTTGTGAGAGAACTCCAGTTTCTGCTAGGTCCTCTTCTGTGTTGATTTTCCTTTTTTAAAGAATTCGTAAATAAACAAAACTGGAACATTCAACAGGTTTTTAATTTGATACCAAATTCTGCATGAGAGTAAGAGAGCTACGCTGAGTTATCATTGGTTTCGTGAATCTTAGACCTGAAAGAATTTTGCTCAACATATAATCACAGATCTACATGCGATTTTGTTTATAGTTATCAAATATTCTTACTCAGAGAATCCAACAGCAGTAACTAAGTTCCGGTCTTTATACTTCAATTACAGCTGACTGTTATGTTTTTCCTTGTGTCCTTCAAAATGGTAATACAGGCTGTTTCCTAGTGTGTCTGACAGTGATGCTACAGGCTGTTTCCTACTGTCTCTCACAATGATGCTACAGGCTGTTTCCTACTGTCTCGTCTCTCACAATGATGCTACAGGCTGTTTCCTTTTGTGTCTTGATGGTGCAGACTGTTTCTAAAGAACATTAAAATCATGAGAGGAAGAAAGCTATTATTTTAATCATTTATGGTCCATTCGTCCGGACTTTGTCGCAGACAAAAGTCCTCGAAAATAATGTCCTTTCCAGAAAATTAAAGAGATTTTTGTTGAACAAGCAAGTTACATTCTAAACTTCAGTCTAAAGTACTGGTTTCCAAGTTACATTTTAAACTTTAGCCTAGAGTGGTGGTTCCCACGTTACATTCTAAACTTTAGTCTAGAGAATGGTTTCCAACCTTTTGAGTTCTAAGACCATTTCTCCAACTACAGGTAATATTCGAAATGCCAGTGCCATAACCCCTTCTGGGGCATGTGATGAGAAGAGAGAAACTGTAAAACACTATAAAAGTGGGCAAAATTGAAGGCAGGAGAGGCTGTGGACGATCGAGTGAACAGATGTTAGAAGATTTGATATTGTGGTGTGGTTAGGTCTTCCATTCACTTACTGCATCATCACAAAACTGCCATTGTATCTTCAATGTATACATTTAATCAAATATAGAAGACGATCCAATCAGTAGCACTGACTATAGCCTCATATACGTCATAGTTTACGTCTAAAAGAAAGCTTCATATGAGAAAACAGAAAGAATTTTAGACCTATCCATGACACGTTCCAGAGAGGCAAGTCGAAAATTAACTGCTCAGCACTCGTGTGAATGAGCAAAGGCAGCGAGGGCTCAGATTTGACACCTTTTCCGTAGATAATGA
>CM019715.1:17044646-17362146 GCA_009760885.1 Achatina immaculata
TTTGGAGTTCTTCCCCGGAAACCTGCGGCGTGGTTAGTGATGGACATGGACAACGCTTCCATCAGGATACCACAACATTAGAGAAACGGTATCAGGGTAAATGGCCCACTTCCATATTGGCTGACTGTTGTTGGATTTTAGCTAGAGATGAGCCTGAGCAGTTGTAGAAACGGAGGCAAAGAAACATCGAACATAGAAGTGGACATTCAAGGGTACGCTTTAGACTCTAACATAGCAGTCTGTTTAGTAAGTGACTGTTGCACATTTCTTTATGCCGAAGATGGAGACACTGGACCAGTGCAGCCTAGTCTTGACAGCCTCCTCTCACCCGGCGGAATTCATCCCCAAAACACGTCGAGGATCCCTTGAGGAAAGTCAAATTCGAAGCTCTCTGGTGTAACGAAAAGCTATCACTGTCGCGAATTTTCGCTTCTGTGATCCACTACAGAATGAGGATCAAGACCTTTGTGTTCTGATCCCATCCTATTGAGACTTATCTCGAGGATCATGTAGGCAAATGCAGAGGACATGGGGTGATCTTGTTGGTGGTTAGAAGCGAACGCAGAAAAAAAAAGAAGTATATTTATTATAAGCAATGCCCAGCCTGCATTATGTTTGCCATTTTCGTGTTAAGCACCCCAAAATCTATAAGAAATAACTAATTTTATCAGAAGACTTTTGTGAAAATTTGTTGTCCATTGTTATTAATCTGTTATTTTAAACTTCTGCGGTAGCTTGCTGCTATCGGATGTTACAGAACGTTATATTATTACAACAGGATGTAGGCTAGTTTTGATGTACTTATTCTTGACAAAATCTAGCCTAGTTTTTGTTTGCTGACTCTGTGGTTTAGACCAGCTCTAGTTTCCCGACTCTGAGCAATATCCGTTCTAGTTGTGGTTTGCTAACTTTGACACTGTAGTGTAGGCGACAGCTGCAGCTATAAAAGAATCAAAACAATATTCCTTTTTTACGAAAGTTCTTTACTGTTACAGTGTTCCCATGAAAGCAGTCAGTATGAACCCAAAAACTGTCGCAACAGATACATTTTTCACTCTACGCCTAATTTATACTATATGTATTTTTACTCACTAGTGCTAGACCTTTGGACACACGCAATGTTGAATGCCACCACATTTTCGAGAATTCTGACAAAGGACTATTTTACAACACAGTGGATCCTCCAGGAAGTTCCGAAATGAAAATCAACGCTGACAATAAGCGCAGATCATATAAAAGTAGACTTAGTCAAAAAATAATCAGAAGAAGGAGCAGAATTACTCCGTCCTCTATATCTGGGACATTACGTCTGAAATTTCGAAACATCTTAGGAAACACAACTGTTGGTGAAAAACTTGTCGTGTTTCTGTCCTTGTAAGAAATGCTGTTGTGTTGTGTAGTAAAGTGGATTTGAAATTTTATTGCTTTGTCTGTACTGTGCTCCATAGAGCCATGGAATATATGTTTAACAGGCGATGTACAGAATATTTGATTGGAGCTGGTATTCCACCTAAAAACGGCATTCTAGCAGTTGTATTGGATATAAAATTTCACACAGTAAAATATCAGTTACTTAAACCAATATACTGGCTTTAAATCTACATTTCACTCGGATTAGATCTAACCAGGAACTAAAATATTGGTTTTGAAATCTGTAGTCACAATCTTCTGCCTCTAGAAGTTGTTGCAAGGTCATGTTGAACAAAAATATTTGAAAAATAATGTCACATTTCTGATATCAGTTATAGCATAGACTTCATGATCATACTCTCAGTGGGCAGTCGTGTTTCTTCTTAAATCTACGTTTTGTTTCTGAATTCGCATTCAGTCACCCTTAAACGCAGATATTCGTTCCAGCCTTATACTTCTTAATATTTAAATAAATAACTAAATACTCAGCTAAATGCCCTGTTCAGTAAATCCCTAATATTTACGGATTTTCTGCGCGACCTGTCTTTCATGAGGAACTTCTCTCGGACCGACTGGCGTCGGGGTCATCCTAGTCTCAAAATTACCTGGAAATACAGGTAGATATAGGTATGTAGTACAGTTTTACAAAGCTATAGAGGGAATGAGAAAAAAACACACATAACGAAAAACATACAACACCTAATATTTCAGCGAGACCCTTTTAAAGGATTACGTACAAAAATAAACACAACATATAATAATAAAAGAAGAATACTGAAAATGAAAAACTTAACCTTGTGGCATTCCTCCTTGTACACAATACAAAAGAGTGCGCCCTAAAGACAAGGCTGGAAGACCACAGAGGAAAACAAACTGAACCAATCGGATGTTAGCGGCGGTGAACGGAAGAGAACGATGCGGGTGTGTGGGGCTGGGGGTGGGGCTCGGGAAAAAGATCAGGAGGCAATAAATACCTCTAGGCCGCTAGAGAATAAGGTTCAGGGGGATGGTTAATGAGGGGAAGCTGGGAGATAACGTGAAACTGGTAAATTAAGAAATGTAGCGAAATGTGATAGAATCCTAACAATCAGATTTAACGGCATTCCTAGAAATGTAACAATCATCCAGATATATGCACCTACATCAGCAGCAGAAGAAGAGGAAGTAGAAAACTTTTATAACACACTGCAAACGACAATAGACCAGGTACGGAAAAATGATATTGCATTAATAATGGGTGATTTTAATGCAAAAATTGGTACAGAAAGAGCAGAAGATGAAGGATATGTTGTAGGGAAATTTACCATATGACATAGAAATGAGGCAGGTGACAGTCTAATGGCGTTTTGCATGGAAAATGAGCTAATGTTCGCAAACACACTTTTTAAACACCATCCAAGAAGACTTTACACATGGACATCACCTGATGGGAAAACAAAGAATCAAATAGATTACATTTTAGTGCAAAGAAGGTGGAGGTCAAGTATAACATCAGCAAAAACTTTACCAGGTGCTGATTGTGACACGGACCATGAGTTATTAATAGCAGACATGAAGAAAAAGATAAAAAGACAGTTACGGGATCAAGACCACTCCGCTTTGATCTTACAAATATACCAGAACAATACAGTATAGAAGTGAAGAACCGTTTCGAAATCCCGATGGCTGTACAGGAGGAGATGACACCAGATGAATTGGCAACGCAGGCCAAAGATATCTTAATAACAACAGCTAAAGACATGGTTCCAGTAAAGAAAACACAAAAGAATGGATGGATTACAGCAGGTACACTAGAACTGATAAAACAACGTAGAGAAATTAAGACACAATGGAAAGTGCCAAACAACAACAAAGAGAAATATAAAGCTTTAACAAAAGAAGTACGAAGAAATATAAGAAAAGACAAAAAACAATACATACATGATTGTTGTGAAAGAATAGAAGAACATTAGAAGTGTGGAAGAGATAGTGAAATGTTTAAAGAAATGAAGACATTGACGAGAAATGTCTCACCTAAGCTAAATGTAATTTGTGATGAGATGGGGAATACCTTGACAGAGACAGAGGAAATTCTAGAAAGATGGAAGGAATATTGCAAAGGAATGTATGAAACAACCGACTGTGGAAACAGAAATCAACAGTGTGAATTATTATTGGAGGAGAAAGAACCCGAACCGACAATAGAAGAGGTTTTATGGGTAATAAAGAATCTGAAAAATGGTAAATCACCAGGAAAGGAGTGTGCAACAATGTATCATGCACTATGTAAAAAGATATGGCATTCAGGTATTTGGCCAAAAGAATGGAAAAGAACTGTATTCATACCACTGGCAAAAAGGGTAACCTGAAATTATGCACAAACTACCGAACTGTTGCCCTGATTAGTCATGCCAGTAAAATTCTGTTAAAAATCATAATGGGTAGACCTCGAAAGAAAATAAAAGAAGAAGTCAATATGGTCCAAGCTGGTTTTAGGCAAGGAAGAGGATAAAGAGATCATATATTCAATCTAAAATTAATAATAGAGAAATGCAGAGAGTTTAATGTGAATCTATATTTATCCTTTATAGACTATTCAAAGGCATTTGATTGTGTACAACACCAGTAACTTTGGGAAATAATGAAAAAAATGGGATTTCCAACACATTTAATACAATTAACATCACTGTTGTATCTAGACCAACAAGCAGCAGCAAGAATAAATGGTGAAACAACAAGTTGGTTTGACATAAAACAAGGGGTCCGTCAGGGGTGCATATTGTCACCCTACTTATTTAACTTGTATACTGAAAATATAATGAGGAATGTTAGAGAAGATATAGACAAAGAATATTATGATGCCATAACAATTGGAGGTTATGAAACACCAGAGATTAGATATGCTGATGACACAGTGTTACTGTCCACAACACAAAAAGGAATGGAAAAACTAATTATGTCATTCCGTAATAACAGCGAAGAGCAGAACCTCTATCTTAATGCAAAGAAAACTAAATTGATGACAACTGACAAAACAAACAAGGCAGGTGAAATATGTATCAATGAGGAAAAACTGGAAGAAGTGGAGAGTTTTGAATATCTTGGATCACTACTAACTAATAATGGAGATACAATGAGGGAAATTAAAAGGAGGACATCTATCGCTCTTCAGAAAGTAAAACAAATAAAGAATCTGCCGAGAGGACCAGACAGAACCACAAAAATAAGATTTTTAAGGGCATGCATCTTTCCCATCGCAACATATGCCCGTGAGACTTGGACACTTAACAAAACAGCTGAGAAATACATAAATGCCTTTGAATGTAAATGCTACAGAAGAGTTCTCCAAATATCGTGGACACAAAAAAGAACAAATATATCTATACTCCAAGAGTTTAATATTGAAGAAGGCTGGCTAGTAAAGAGGATTAAATAGAGAAAACTTAAATATTTTGGACACATTAAACGTCATGATAATTTAGAGAGGACCATATTGGAAGGATACATAATGGGAAAAAGAAAAAGAGGAAGATCAAAACGAAGATGGCTGCAAGACATCGTTGACGATCTGCAAATGGATGCAGCAGCAGCAGGACATCTTGCTCACAACCGAGAGGCCTACAGGAGTGCTGTTTGGGAGGCAAAGTTCCGCAAGGGACATGCAAATGAATGAATGAATGAGCGAAATGTGCAGAGGCTAAGACAAGAAAGTAGAGTATAAATAGCAGAAAATAAGTGGGAATCTAAGGGAGTTTAAAGGAATCTAAATATATTAATTATAGCTGGGCGGAGATAGCCGGCCTTGAAAATAAGGTGCTGTTTTAGAGCCTTCCGAGATCGTACACCAGAAGAGTAGGAGAGGATTGCACTAACAGAGATGTCACGTTTTCCCCCGTGGTTTCTTTAGCAAAAGTGTTTTTCCACAAGAGTCCATGCCGTCTTGGAAATATCGTTAAGATGGTGACAAAAACGGTCTTCAAAGCGTAAACCTTTCTCCCTTATATTCTTAATATCGCAACGTTTGCACATAATGGCATAAATGACATTGCGTGAAGTGTAGGTGAAGCTCTCTTGAACTGATAACGTGTACTTTGGGAAGGAAATCTGGCTAGCCTCAATAACAAACGGGCATGTGCTGCATCTACGACGTCTGCAACGTCTGGTACTATAACAAGAGTCCTCCGTCTTAAGGAGCTTCTAATTAATAGGTCCCTGAGGTTTTTGTCCCGTCTGTAGGCCATCAATATGGGTTCTCCAAAGAGTTCACATGTATCAGGCTCGGTCTGGAGGAGATGGAGATGGCGAAACAGTATGTTATTAACTGCCAAACTATGAGGGTGGTGCGTGAGTACCAGTTTGACTCTGTCCGAGCTACAGGGCAGTTTAGGAGTGAGGGCTTGTTGCCGGGATATATGGCTGATGCGGTTCCAAGATGACGTCAGAACATGTTCTGGATATCCGCGTTGACGGAAGACATCTAACATCCTGTGAGCTTGTAGCAATTAAAAAAGATATAATGGGGTGATAACGTCTGCTATCTTTAATGTTCCTTATATTGTTCTGATTGTTATGATATGATTGAAAGGGCCAACTATACCACTGTACATCAACACACACGAAAAGAAATACAAACAATCAATTCTTCAAAATAATCATAAACTTCTGTTGTTGATTAAAATCATTATTTTCACTCAGCAAAATCAACAAATGAATCGTCAACGTGTATGTTATTCATCGGCCGTATCGTTAACATCATAATCATTAAAATGATTTTCTTAAATATTCAGATTCCTAGATTATCTTGATCGACAGTGTAACTTCTAAAACATCCGTTTTTAAACCCTTGTACATGATCATACAGCAATCTCTAATCTTCATCATTAAATGATTGAGTATCTGATATATATTATAAGGAACTAACTGGCAATAATAGTTATATCATAGATATTCATACATTTCAGCATACGTATCTACGTGCACACATGAGCCATCATTGCCCATTACCAAAACCTATAAATCTTACACAGACAAACATGTTACACTAGAATTATAGTTATTCATATGCCCTTCAGTTATCCTAATCATACTTAAGTGAGATCGGGCCTGGTTGGGAGAGGAAAGCACAGAAAGGACACATCTTGCACGCATCCACATCCACAAAAGTATAAACGGATTATTTACTTACATATATACTGTTCAAAAGAAACGAAACGCAGCTAATACGATGTTGCGATTTAAACTGAAGTTTGCTGATCAGACAATAGCAAATTGCCTGAAACGTTCTCTAGGACATCGACTTCACGTGCTAAGCCGAATTGTACTCAGCAGATGATTCATGAACAGAGAAAAGCGTCACTTTCAAAACAGTATTTTTGACAATAACTCATGACAGGTTCACGAGAATCCCGTGAAACGTACGGAACACAAAACTCACTGGCCATGTTATTGAATGCCTATAAAAGATTGACGCTCCTCGAATCATTTCATTTGAAAACTCAATGCGCAAGTATGGCTCATCTCACTACAGAACACCCACTCATCATCATTTATTCTTTTTTACAGAATGGACAATCATAAAGTGTAATGGCCAGACAATTTAATGTGGTTAGAAGCACCATTTGTCCCCTTTGAGACAATTTCAAGAAACTGGCTCAGTTGCAGACCGGCCGCGCAGTGGAAGACCCATAGCCACAACTCCTACCGAAGACCGCTTCATACGGCTGCGTCACCTCAGGAATCGATTTGCATCTGCGTCCTTAACAGTCCAGTCAATGACAGCAGTTCGTGGAATTTAAGATCAAACGGTAAAGAACCGGCTGCACGACGTTTGTCTTCAGGCTAGAAGAACCTACAGAGGTTCTATTCTTACGGACTGGCATCGCCAGAATCCACTCCAGTGGGCGAACCAGCATCGACAATGAACCGTTGCGAATGACTGGAGAAGGGTTTGGTTTAGTGATGAATCATTCTTTCTGCTCCAGCGACACGATAGACGGAGAAGAGTTTACCGCAGAGTTCATGAGCGCTACACCCAGAACTGCGTGGATGAGGCTCCTCCATATGATGGTGGAGGTGTACTGGTGCGGGGGAAGATCAACTTCATGGGAAGAAGTGACCTAGTGCAAATTGAAGGGGGCCTGAATGCTTAACGATATGTTGCTGAAATTCTCACATCCTTCCACTTCTGGCTGCACTACGGTCGATTTTTCAGAAGAATAACGTTCGATCTCATCTGGCACAACTCACTACCCAGTTGCTCTCTGACAACAACGTCCAGACCATGCCGTGGCCATCCATATCATCAGACATGAACCCAATAAAACACTTATGAGATGAACTCAACAGACAAGTCAGCCAGCGAGACGTGGCGCCAACCAATCTCCGACAGTTGTCTCTTGCACTGTGAAAAAGAGTGGGCACAATAACAGATCCAACGGCTAATCGGATCCATGTCAAGGAGATGTCGTTCTCTGATACAAGCCAGAGGAGGTCATCCATCTTACTGAAACTGAGGCCTCAGTCGCAAAGAATAAAAGTCCAAACAAAATTTAATGAACATCATTTCATTGTCGAAGTCTTTAAGTTTCTTCGTGTCAAGATTGAAACATTAATTCCGTTAAATAAACTTTTGATACAAGTTTGAAATTTGGTGTCCATTACGACTACAGTAGTATTGCGTTTATTTTTTTTTTAACAGTATACATAGTTTTCCCATCGACAGTAACATCTCTTTCACACTTGCACGACACGTGACCTCTCCTCCGACCTCTGGCCTTACGTTGTTCAGCGTACAAAGTCCGACCTGGTGAAATTCGATTGTGTTTTCTTTATATACCTGGTCAGGGGTGGGCCATTCTCAGAATCGCGCATTTCCGGTGCTAGCCTGTCTCTGACCCATGTTTTACCATCTAGGGTTGCCAGTCAAGCTAGGTAACTATTGGGCTTATCTACTCTTTACAAGTTGACCATGAAAATCGCCATCCTCAGTACACAAACGTCGCAACGTAAGAAGCTGGGAGAAGGGAACATGGTCCTTACACGATCTGTGGTGGGAGGAAGAGTACAAGAGGTAGCTCTGAGAGTCGGTAGGTTTATGGACAGAAGTGAAAAGTCCGGTAGGACCGACAGTGACGGCAATGTCGAGAAAGTAGAAGTTGTAGAGACATGGGAGGTGAAAGTAATGACAGGATTGCACTTCTTAACGAAACTAATTAAGTTGTCAAGGTCATCTTCTGGCATAGATGTGACCCCAATGCCGTTATCTATGTAGCCTCTATAGAAGGGTGGAAAAGGACCTCTATAGTATTCCAGAACCTTGTGTTTGAAATGATCAATGAACAGACATTTGTTCCCTCTATCGCTTTGTAAAACTGTATCATACATCTCTATCTTCCTGTATTACTAGAACCAGTTTTACTGCAGTCGTTATCTCTTTTATCTATCAGAATAGCCTGGCATTTCCCTAGGAAAGCAAAGGTTGTGAGGACATGTGCTCGTATCCCTGTCTAAAATATGTAGTGACCTTGAAATGTGAATGTACTAACATTTCAAACCCCTACAGCGTGCAAATGCTACGAAACGTAGAACTTTTTCCTCTCTATCTAACAGAAGTGTAAGATAAACTTTAGCTGAATATATTCATGTATAAAAACAAGCTAATTTACATTTGGTAATACAGATACATCTATAATTTAGAATGTACCATTTCAAATTATGTCACAATTATGTGAAAAGCCTTAGTAACTCAGTGGTTGGATACGAGCATGTCGAACAAATGGATCTTGGTGCTCATATCTCCAAATGCCTGAGACATTTAATTGCTTATAGTTCATTTTTATTTTAAAATTTCTTATTCCATTAAACAATGATAATATAGAATGACGAGCGTCTAAAAACAAGAGATATCTTGTACATGGCAAGACTAAGTACAAGGTTTCATGTCGTACATGTGGTTCCAGCGTTCCGTATTCCTGAATGTAACAGTTATCAAGCGCTGGGCTGCTTCTGTCATCAGAGATTACTCGAAATCCAGCTACACTAAACATTCCTCTTCTCCACAGTCATATTCCCTCTGTACTAAGTTCTACTCCTTCAATATATTTCAGAACCTCCTCACCGCATTAGATTACAAACCTTCTACCCACCCTTCTTTCGGCTAGATTACCACTGCATCACTCTCTCTACTTTCGCTACTACCTGTCTACCACACATTGCAGATCTCCATTTAAATATTCTCAACACTCCTATGCGCATCCTAGACGCAGCTTCTTATATACCACAACAAAGTGTTCCATTCATTCTATTTTTTCATTCCTATTTGTTGTATGGGAATTTATATTTTATATATAATTTGTATATATATATATATATATATATATATATATAATATATATATATATATATATATAATTCTCTCTTTCTCTCTCTCTCTCTCTCTCTCTCCCTCTCCCTCCCTGAACTTTAAGTGCCCAGGGCACATTGGGCTTCCGCAAGAGTTTTCACAAATGCCTTTCCTTTGCCTTTTTTTTTCCCGCTCTTGCCCAGGTGAGCCCTCTATCGCTCAACATCCTCTCTGTTGTTCTTCTCTATGTCTCTTTTGGTCTACCCTTACTTCTGCTCCCCTGTGGTGTCCATCTCAGTGCTATTTTTTTTAGTGAGTTGTCAGTCATTCGGAGCACATGTTCCAACCATCGCCAGCGTCTTTCCTCAATAATTGCTGTCAGTGGCTTCATCTGCATTTCTGCCAACAAGATGTTATTATAATTATATATATATATATATATGAATTTATATTTTATAATTTTTCCATATTTCGTCGTCCTGTATGGTTTTGTATGATAAAGATGCAAACCGACATGTCACAGTTGTATGCTCGTTAATTAATGACTTACCTTTTTCTTCAATAGTTTTACGATTTTTCTGTTTGTCGATCGTTTTTAAAATTAAAAGCCAGAATGAAATGTAATTTTCTTCTGAAAGGTGAAATGACTAAATATAAGTAAATAGAAGTCGCTTCACTTGGAAATAGAACAGGCATCATGGAAGTCGCTTCACCTGAAAATAGAACAGGCATCATGGAAGTCGCTTCACCTGGAAATAGAACAGGCAACATGGAAGTCGCTTCACCTGGAAATAGAACAGACATCATGGAAGTCGCTTCACCTGGAAGTAGAACAGGCATCATAGAAGTCGATTCACCTGGAAATAAAACAGGCATCATAGAAGTCGCTTCACATGGAAATAGAACAGGCATCATAGAAGTCGCTTCACCTGGAAATAGAACAGGCATTATTGAAGTCGCTTCACCTGGAAATAGAACAAGCAAAATTGAAGTCGCTTCACCTGAAAATAGAACAAGCATCATAGAAGTCGTTTCACTTGGAAATAGAACAGGCATCGTAACTCTACAGTTTTTAATTCAAAATAAAATATTCGTGTCACATTTGTAGTTAAGGTGTGCCCAGATGAAGTCTGACAATCAGGGTAGTGTCGATAAGCGACAGAGAAACAGAAGTTATAAAACGTTATCCAACCAAAAAGTTATATAAGAAAAATAGTTTTATTATATTTATCACTGAAGAAATATCATTAGTCGATATCTGGGAAGTTGCACATCTATAAATTTCAAAGCACAGTTTTTTTTTTATTTTAGTCTTCTACACGAGCGTCTTAAATATTTTTTTTAATTAAATGAAGGAAATGAAAATATTTTCGCCTGCCAGAGTGACCTACAAATTTCGTGTTGCCTGATAATCATGTCTTTTGTGTCATTTGGAGAAGATCTATCGCAAGTGATTTCTTTGTTGCACTGTCACCACGAACTGAATATTTTACAATTTTCAAAGCTGGCTAACATTTAAGTCTTGCAAAAAAAAAAAAAAGACTTATGCTCAACTGTTTTAATTCCATTCATGGATGTTTATGTAACGTATCTGATATAAACAGTAACATATTTGATTTATGCTTTACATTGTAAAAGAAGGAAGTTATGTCCAGATAAATGACTGATATGGCTTATTTGTGGATGTTTGTGTTCTAATGTAAAGATAAATTGATGACTTGTTCCCCAGTATTCTCCCATTGCCTGTTTCTCTCTGCCTTCTGATGCTGACTGCCATAAACGTGTCAATCACTTACTACGTCATCTTTCTTGGGATGCACTTTGACACTGGAAATAGTCTACAATATTTCTACATCGTCTCGGTGACTTGGATCCTGTTTACCATCCTGGTATACCCTGCGTTACTGTTCATGGTTGCCGTGTTCAACGCCATCATCTACAGCTATATCGGGCCGCATTGCGGATTCTTGGAAGAAAAGTCACTGTGGAGGATTGAAAGTAAGTGTGCAGTGTTTTAGTCTGTGATCTAACAGCTCATACAGTAACTATTTCAGGTCTTCATTTACAGAACGAGGTGACAATAAATATAATAAGAAAGTAAGTGTGCAGTGTTTTAGTCTGTGATCTAACAGCTCATACAGTAACTATTTCAGGTCTTCATTTACAGAACTAGGTTACAATCCAGTAAGTGATAGAATCCTCACTATCAGACTTAAAGGCACTCCTAGAAATGTAACAATTACCAGATATATGCACCTACATCACCAGCATAAGAAGAGGAATTAGAAGACTTCTATAACACACTGCAAACGACGATAGACCAGGTACGGAAGAACGATATTGCATTAATAATGTATTCTAATAATAGTGTATTTTAAAGCAGGTGCAGAAATTCAAATACCTTGAAACAGTAATAACTTCAGGTGGAAAATGCAAAACAGAAATTAAGAACAAAATAGGCCAAGCAAAGACTGCATTTCAGAGAATGAGAAACATATTATGCAGCACATCCTTATCAATGAATATTAGAAAACGTGTCCTGAAGTGCTATATTGAACCTATCTTGTTATATGGAAGTGAATCATGGACAATAGGCAGGTCTGCGCAAAGATCATTGGAAGCAGCAGAAATGTGGTTTATTAGAAAAATATTGCGATTTCCTTAGACAGCAAATATAACTAATGGAAAATATATAAGAGTTGGAGAGACAAAAAAATCTTGTAAAAAAAAAAATAAGATAGAGAGACAATGTACTTTCATAGGACATGCAATGAGAAGAGGGGGCATTGAAAATATTATAACAGGAAAAATAGAAGGAAGAAGATCAAGAGGAAGACCAAGAGAAATGATATTGGACAGTCTGACGGGATGGTGTGAGAGGAGATCACCAACTTAACTGATGGCCTGCATGAAGGACCGTGTACTCAGGAGAAGAACAATAGGCAAAGCTAGTCGACACGGCACATGATGATGATGATGATGATGATGATGATGATGATGATGATTAATAATGGTTGATTTTAATGTAAATATTGGTATAGAAAGAGCAGAACACGAAGGATATGTTGCGGAGAAATTTAGCATGGGACATACAAATGAGGCAGGTGACATTCTAATAGCTTTTTGCATTTAATCCTCTTTACTAGCCAGTCTTCTTCAATATTAAGTTCTGTAGTATGGATATATTTGTTCTTTTTTTTTTGTGTCCATGAGACACTACTAACTAATAATGTAGATGCTATGAGGGAAATTAAAAGGAGGACATCTATTGCTCTTCAGAAGGTAAAAACAACTAAATAATCTGTGGAGGGGAACGGACACAACAACAAAAATAAGATTTTTAAAGGCATGCATCTTTCCCATCGCAACATATGCCTGTGAGACTTGGACACTTAAGAAAACAGCTGAGAAACACATAAATGCCTTTGAATGTAAATGCTACAGAAGAGTTCTTCAAATATCATGGACATAAAAACGAACAAATATATCCATACTACAAGAACTTAATATTGAAGAAGGCTGGCTAGTAAAGAGGATTAAATAGAGAAAACTTAAATATTTTGGACACATTAAACGTCATGATAATCTAGAGAAGACCGTCTTGGAAGGGTACATAATGGGAAAAAGAAAGAGAGGAAGACCAAGGCGAAGATGGCTGCAAGACATCGTTAATAATCTGCAAATGGATGCATCGGCAGCAGGGCATCTTGTTTACAACCGAGAGGTCTACAGGAGAGCTGTTAGGGAGGTAAAGTTCCGCAAGGGACATGCAAATGACTGACTGACTGACTGTTCATGTGTGTTAGCGAAGACGGTGATATTCTCTAGTTTTCTGTTTATCGCGTCTGTATAACTGTTACGAGATTCTCTCAGTTATCTGTTGTCCATATGTGTATGTGCTGTGTTCTCTCAGTTATCTGTTGCCCATATGTGTATGTGCCGTGTCGTCATTTGTTTTACGTTCTCGTATATAAACTTGGAAATGTGAGCCACGTGAAGTTGGCAATCTCCTCACTGTGAACGTGTTGACACCGAAGTATCGTATCGAACTCGGGTTGGGTTAAGATGGGTCATCCTGAAAACACGGAGTGGAACAAAAAGACAAAGTCTTTGCAGACTTTCACATCAGCGAGGGCGTGTCAGTCGCCCCCCCCCCCCCGTACCAAGGCTCAGCCTGCTAATATTAGCAGCAGCGGACAGGCGGTCAGTATCCTGGCTTTATCTGGTTCGCTGGTCCTGATGACTACAGCACATTAGCATAGTCGTCTGGTCTCCTACTTTATCTACTATTCACAGGTGTCTGGTCTCCTACTTTATCTACTATTCACAGGTGTCTGGTCTCCTACTTTATCTACTATTCACAGGTGTCTGGTCTTCTACTTTATCTACTATTCACAGGTGTCTGGTCTCCTACTTTATCTGCTGTTCACAGGTGTCTGGTCTCCTACTGTATCTACTATTCACAGGTGTCTGGTCTCCTACTGTATCTACTATTCACAGGTGTCTGGTCTCCTACTTTATCTACTATTCACATGTGTCTGGTCTCCTACTTTATCTACTATTCACAGGTGTCTGTGCACCTACTTTATCTACTATTCACAGGTGTCTGGTCTCCTACTTTATCTACTTTTCACAGGTGTCTGTGCTCCTACTTTATCTACTATTCACAGGTGTCTGTGCTCCTACTTTATCTACTATTCACAGGTGTCTGGTCTCCTACTTTATCTACTATTCACAGGTGTCTGGTCTCCTACTTTATCTACTATTCACAGGTGTCTGTGCACCTACTTTATCTACTATTCACAGGTGTCTGGTCTCCTACTTTATCTACTATTCACAGGTGTACGAGTAGCGATACCATTCATCGAGGCACTGGCAAAAACTGATTTAACACGCACCCGCTGGCAGTCACTGGGAGACAGAGGCACGAAGAGTCTCAGCCAGAGTACAAAGAAACGATCCTTGAACTGGTGTACCAATCTAATTCTTGTGAGTTCCTCTGTTAGTCAACTTTTATGTTCGGTAGACAGATTTATGGAGTGCATATCCATCGAAAATTTATACAAGCACATTCGAGAGTTTTGTCTTCGTGATTGGTGAACGACAGCCTGACTTGCCTGAAAATCTACCTGTAAATAGCCTGACTTGCCTGAAAATCTACCTGTAAACAGCCTGACTTGCCCGAATATCTATCTGTAAACAGCCTGACTTGCCCGAATATCTATCTGTAAACAGCCTGACTTGCCTGAAAATCTACCTGTAAACAGCCTGACAACAGCTTTGACAACAACGGCTGGTACTGGTTTGAACTTGGCCGTAATAAGACTGAAAAATAGATCGAACCGAACTCCTATACAGTTTTAACAATCCTTCACAGGAAGGCAATACGAATCACAACGACCCATCACTGTTAAAAAAAGAGACCATCATCATTAGCAGAATCGTGTCATTGTCATCACCATCATATCATTATTACTATTGTCACCACTGTCACTGAGGGTAGCTACTACCAACACTAAGAACTAGAACTAATTGAGATTTTATGACCTGCTTTTCCAGAAGCCACGTGTTTTCTGGTGACCTGCATGAGTGAGATTGATTGATTGATTGATTGATCTTTATTTCAAAAGGGTTAAGAATTGGGCACGCAGGCCCGTCTGACATTCTGCCCTTTATCATACATCTTTCACTCTATTCCAGACATTCTACAAATATGCTGTTCATATAACAAACATAACTAACATTGAAGCTGAGAGACATAAAATAAAACATTTACGTTCCGCTCTTAAACATTCACTCAGTACAGAAGTAACTACATACATTATAAATGACTATCTACTAAACAAAATTTTGGGGACTATTCAGAAAACAATTAATTGTATTCGGTGTCTGTAAGAGCAGCTTAAGATAACTTTTAAGTTTTAGAATTCATGGAGGCATGTAGTCGACATCAAATAGATATTGGGAAAGCTTGTAGTTGTAGGAAGGAGTATAATTTATATTTTTATATAGGATGGGAGGGTATTCCAAAAATGAGCAGCAGAATAACTAAAGCTTTTCTTGTAAAGATCAAGTCTAGGTTTTGGAAGACATATGTTGTTCAAGCGTTGGCTACACTTTGGGCTAAATTTAAACAGGTTCCATAGATAAGGCGGGGCATGCCGTGAAAGAATTTGATGTACTAACTTGGCTTTGTTGAAGAGGAACCTGTTCTTAATGGGTAGTATTTTGATACGTTTGTGATGATTAGTTGTTTGTGCTTGATCTTTGTCACTAAGTGATAACACCCAACCAAATCCACCAAATCAGTAAAAGCTCGATATTGAGGGGGGGGGGGGGGGTGTCACGCTTTGCGCTTGCAAAGTAGGCATTATTGAGTAAATATAGAGTAAGGTATATATGTAAATAACGGTTTTAGCTTCCGGATGACGTAAAAGATGGCGGAAGCTTTTTAACGCTCTGGCCGGCATACTTGCATATGAGTTTTCTGCGTCGCCATACGTCGTAAAACGGGAATGGGGCGTGAGGCTAACAACCTCATTCTGAGACCCATCTAGAGGTGACTCTAGAAGTGAAAAAAACTCTGCCGTTATGGAATCTCGCAACAGTTGTAACCGAACATCAAAGTCACCAATTCTGCATGGCGTTGACAACGATCGAAAATTCATCGGCCCCAAATGCATAACAAAAATCGGATTGAATGTAAGAAGGATGGCCGCAACAACAGAAACTGCTCAGGTAATAAAAGAAATGGATAAATATCACCTGGATGTGTTGGGCGTCAGTGAAGTGCGATGGCCAGAAGCAGGGAAAAGGATGGCGTATGTTTATGTCATCTGCGGCAGCAAAGAGCCTTACAGAATGTGAACCAGTGAATAGTCGTATGATAAGAGCACGATACAAAATAAGTCACGGAAGAATGACAATCATATAATGTTATGCACCCATGAACGATGCAGATGATGAAATAAAAGACAATTTCTATTACCAACTACAACTCATCAACAAAGTACCTAAACAGGGCATCTTAATTGTCATGGGAGACTTCAATACCAAGGAAGGGAAAGATAACACCAATGTCGAAAACGTAGTGGGGGAAAGAAAGAATTGATACAATAAATCAGAATAGTAAAAAATTAATTGAAATATGTCTAACAGAGGGTATGGTCATTAGAGGAACAATATTTCCACACAAAGAAATACATAAAACAACATGGGTATCTCCAGATGATAGAACCAGAAACCAGATTGATCATTTTTGTATGAGAAAACAGTTCAAAACATATATGATAGATGTAAGAGCATATAGGGGTGCAGATGTCAACAGTGATCACAACCTGTGTATGGGGACGATAAGACTTCAACTCAAAAGCCAACACAAGAAAGCAATACTCAGAAAGATAAACAGCCATAGCCTACATGAAGAAAATACGAACAGTAATTTCAGTCTGGAGCTTCCCAAACATTTCGCAGTACTCAGCAAGGTAGACGAGACAGATAAAGATGAATTATGGAATTCATACAGCACAGCCACAATCACGGCAGCAAAAGCAAGTGCTGGACTGCAGTCAACAAGTAGAAAAGCATGGATATCAGATAACACATGGAAATAAATACATAAAAGAAGAGCAGCCAAATTAGCCACGCTGAATGTAAAGACAGATCTTGGAAAAGTTTTGGCAAAACCAACATACAAAGAAGTAGACAATAAAGTAAAAAGTTCAGCTAGAGGAGACAAAAGAAAATATATGGACAATATGACAAAAGAAGCAGAAAATGCAGCAAAAACAGGAGACAGCAAAACTGTATATAACATACAGAAGAAGCTAACAGGTGCTATTACCCCCAGAGAAAGACCAGTCTTTAGTAAAACAGGCAACCTATTAACATCAAGTAAAGACCAAAACCAAAGATGGGCCGAACACTTCCAAAAATACTTAATCGACCACACCCAAATGAATTAATAAATCTTGAAACCGATTTACCAGTCACAACTAAATGTCAGCTTAGATGAAGTTACACTGAATGAAATTGAAACAGCAGTTAATCTAATGACTAACAACAAAGCTGCAGGTGAAGATGAAATAACAGCCGAAATGTTAAAAGCTATTAACAGTGATAATATGAGCCAACTTCAGAGAGTGTTTAATAAAATTTGGAAAAAAGAAAAGGTCCCTTCTAAATACAAAAAGGAATCATTGTTAAAAATACCCAAAAAAAGGCAATCTTAGCGATTGCAATAACTGGAGAGGAGTAATCTTACTATCAGTTGTATCAAAGGTGTTTTGAAAAGTGATTATGAATAGAATTAAGAATGTAGTGGATACTTCAATGAGAGAAGAACAGACAGGATTTCGAAAAGGGAGAAGCTGTCTCGACCACATCTTTAAGAATAATACTTGAAGAACATATTGAATAGCAGAAACCATTAATCCTGAACTTTATAACCTTTAAATAGGCATTTGATAGCATACACAGAGATTCATTGTGGAGAATTTTAAGTCTATATAGAATACCATCTAAAAGTGTCAACATCATTAGAGATATCTACAACGGATGTGTTTGTACAGTCAAGACAGAAGAAGGAATGAGTGAAATGTTTCAGATTGAAACAGGCGTGAAACAATGATACATATTATCTCCCTTGGTTTTTGGAATTGCCATAGACTTTATAATGAAAAGATGCTGTACAGGTAAAACCGACATTGATTGGGTACATGGAACCCAAATAGATAATCTTGATTTTGCAGATGACATAACTCTTATCAATGACAATGTGAAATCGATGCAGGAAAAAACAAATTTCCTGTCTTCCTTGGCTACCAAAATAGGTCTTGAAATTAACAAAGAATTAAACTTCTCATTAATCAAGAAGGAAAAATATACGTAAAGGAATAGCTGTTGATGAAGTAAACCAATTTGCATACCTTGGCAGCTACATAGACCAGGATGGTGACACCAGGAAAGAAGTTAGAATTAGAATTGCAAAAGCAGCATCAATCTTCAAGAATCTAGAAAACATATGGAACTCAAAAGTTATAAGCTGTCAAGTGGAACACAACAGGCCGAAGAAAAAGAGGCAGACCGCGTGAAACTCTGAAGAGAACATTATTAAGAGAGGCGAAATTAACAGGCATAAAATCCTTTGATGAGGTTGAAAGACTCGCCGAAGACAGGAAAAATTGGCGAACTACTTTGCGAGCCCTATGTGACGTTTAACGACACGGGAAGGATATAAGATAAGATAATATTAATATGTATATATATATATGTATATATATATATATATGTATATATATGTATATATATACACAACACACACTCTAGCTGATTACCCGGCGTTGCTCGGGAATTTATTAATTATTAATACTGCAGAGTGGATTTGAGATCGCCATGTTTCTCCCACGCAAATCCTTATGTTGCTTGCTCAAAGGTTGGTTCACCCAAGAAAATATTTTTTCTTGCTCCTGGGGGTGAAACTAAAAATATTGTATAAAATCGAAAAATTTTGAGTTAAACTAATAATGTAGTGAATTTGTAAAAGATTTTACTCTATAATTTGTAGAATGCCCCTGTGACTTGTTGATCGTGATCGAGAACGCAAGTCTCACTGAAAATTGCAATCTCTTAAAGTTAAAATGGAGATCCGTCGGAATGAGTGGTATCTGTGGGTTAAAAACTGCTCCACCCTCTTCCTGTCCTGTTAAGATAGTCTCTTCAACTACATTACCCAGCATCCTCTTTACACACATCCTTGTGCCATTGCAAAGTTTTGGCGGGTCGAGGTTCCGTAGTAAAATAATTGAGATCCCACCCTAATTTTCACCCCCCCCCCTCACCTCACCCACCCCCATGCCGATGGGGGGCGAACATCGACGTAAACAGCATCGGGAGTGTCACTATTCTTTTGACCCCGAAAACTATGGACTCGACACTAATATTGATCGTTTTCTGTTATATTTATATGTCACCCCCATCCCACCCCTCTCTTACCGCTCCTCCCCCCCTGCCGATGAAGCTGACTAAGATACCGTCAAAATTATTTGAACTTGTCATCATCATCATCATCATCATTATCATCATCATCATCATCATCATCACCTTTCACTGTCGAGAAAGCATAGGCCACGGATAAAGGCTCTCCAGTCATCCCTGTTCTTGGAATTATTCTTTGCTTCCTTCCATGTGTATCCCTTGTCTCTGAGCACTGTCAAAACTTCTCTTCTCCAAGTAAGCCTAGTTGTCCGTGGGAGAAACATGGCAATCTCAAAACTTTCCCTCTCTGTCCCTCTCTCTCTCCCACCATCTCTCCCTCTCTCTCTCCCTACCTATCTCCCTCCATCTCCCCTCTCTCTCCCTCTCTCTATCTCTCTCCCTCTCTCTCTATCTCTCTCCCTCACTCTCTCTCCCTCTCTCTCTTTCCCTCTCTCTCCCTCTCTCACATCTCGTACTCTACACCAACTATAAAACTCCAAAGACCCTTAGAAACATCACCCTCTGGCTCTCTACCATTGCCCACTCGATCCACTGACCCACTATACGATTCCATTTTCCCGCCCCTGCCTACACGGCAAGCTCAACAAATTATACCAACACTTAGTACAGCAAACAACATGAAGACTCCTGCACAATCACCACTTAGGAATACCATAACTGTACAGGACACAAACACAAGAACCTCGCATCATTATCCATGGAACTTTCAGCTACAATATCTAATGCAGTTTAGTCTTGCAGCTCTGAGCCACGCGTATATGATGTCCCTACTACATAATCAACACGCAGTACCCACATACAGACACCAGATTGAAACCTCCAGCACATTTTAACTTCTGTAGATAAACCTAACTGAACTAAAACAAAAACAAATAAAAACCACAGAACTTCTTACAGCAGAACACAGATTTCTTAGTGCTAGCTTACAGCTAATATTGTCATCAAGTCTTTTACAAATTAAACTTACATAACGTTCATTGCATTGTTGATGTTTGTACTTTTTCTCCCTTATTTGTTTGTCAGTATATTATAAATTTATTGAGATTCATTATCTCTACTGGGTTAAACGTATAATTATATGATTGAAGTCTGACTGTTACACGGGTAAGTCTGTCTGACCAGTTATATTATTTTTACTGAAATATAATATTTGTTACATTGTCATATAATGACCCAGACAGCGGAGGAGTGGCTGTGACACGATGACCTGCGTGTTGGCCACTTAAATGTTTATCACTTGTTAGGAAAACTTCCTGAGGTTACACGTATACTTCAACAACATTTTCATATTTTTGGCTTCTCTGAAATCAGATTACATAAAAATATCACTGACAACGATAAACGAATAGATGGTTTTATTTTGATCAGGCGCAACCCAGATAGGAAGCTAGAGACAGATTTAATCGTTTACATTTCTAATACAATTAAATTTTGAAGAAGAGAAGACCTGGAAACACCAGAGGTTGAATGTATTATGTTAGAAATTAAAATATCAAATCTTGTGTAATTCTAATTAGTTTTATATACCGAAATCCAAATGCTTCAGCCCAGTGGTATGATCACTTTACGACCATGATGGATGATGCTCTAACTTATAATTTAAGGACATAATCATTCTAGGCGACTTCAGTATAGATCTCAATCTGTCAAATCCTACATGGAAGAACATTTTAACATCCTACAATTTCTCCCAAATTGTTAACAAACCTACTAGAGTAACTGAATCATCATCAACACTAATAGATCATATTTATGTAGCTCATCCAGGAAACATTACTGAATGTACTGGCCCTCATGTGTCGCTGAGTGATCACTACCCGATCTGCTGTACATGGTCACATCACGGGTATAAAATGCCTAAACACAAACATACCAGCACCAAATATAGGAACTTCAAAAACTTTAACTTGGAATTATTTTTAACTAATCGAAAAGCTTCATCTCTTACGTACATTTACCGATTAACCAATCCAGATGAGGCTTTCAAATACTGGATCGAGATATTTCGAAATATTTTTGACAAGCATGTCCCCATCAAAGAAATGAGAGTAAAACACGTAACAAAATCCCCGTGGATAACTCCTGATATCTTGAAACTCATGAGGAAACGGGATGAAGCTCATAAAAGCAGAAATTTTAGTAGCTATCATTCACTTAGGAATAAGGTGCAGTATTTAATTAGGCAGGAAAAGAAAAATTACTTCAGAAATTTATTGAAAGACAAAACTGATAGTAAATCAATTTGGAAAGCGATTATTTCTCTTGTAAATAAAAGGAAGCAATCTGACCCACACACACTTAATGGTGAACATACCTGCACTAAATTCAGTGAACATTTTAGGGAATAAATTAGTATTCTAAAATCTTCATTACCGACCCCTAACTGCGACCTGAGTGTGTTGAAAACTTACAGCGACAGTAAATGTGTAAAGCTAAAACTAAATACTACTAAAAACAATCTACTAATAGGCAGTCAGTCAGGTTTTAGACCAAATCACTTCTACAACACAGCATTAACTAAAATGACAGAAAGCTGGCTGTCTAATATAAATGAAGACAAATTGCGTGGTGCTGTCTTTATTGATTTCAAGAAAGCCTTCGATATGATTGATCACGAAAATCTTGCACAAAAGCTGGAAGGTTATAGATTACACTCTGACCTAACAAAATTTATTACATCTTTTCTCTCAGGTAGAAAACAAGTAGTTTGCTTTAGAAACAAAATATCTGACTCTTCTGTGTTTGATACTGGTATTCTTCAAGGCTCCAATCTATTCTTGGTCCACTTCTCTTTGCTATCTTACTACATTTAAAGCACTCTTCGTGTGATCTTTTTGCTGATGACTGTATTGTTTACAATAGTGACTATGACATCAATAACCTACAGACAACGCTCCAAAATAATGTAAACAGTTTGATTAAACGGAATAATAAAAATGGTATGTTGATAAACACCATCAAAACAAAATCCATGCTCACCACTACAAGACAGAAACTGCAGAATGCAGCAAAAACTTCACTACAGCTTTGTGCTGGGACTAAGGCAATAGAAAATGTTCATAAACATAAAACTCTAGGGCTCATCAATGATCAGCATTTAACTTGAAATTCTCATGTACATAACCTAACAAACTTGATTGCACCGAAAATTTACCAACTAGCCAAATTTAAACACTTTATCGACAAAAACACAAGAAAGATATACTACATATCATACATACAAACACACTTAGATTACTATTCCACAATCTGGACCATTTAGTTCGAAGTCGCCTTAAGACAGATGACACTTTTATGGTACCAGACGTTACGGACGCCGTAGATGAAACACTTGCCCATTTGTTGTCGAGGCTAGCCAGATCTCCTTCCCTAAGTCCTCGTTATTTGTTCAGGAGGGTTTCATCTGCACTTCGCGCAATGTTATTTATGATATTATATGCAAGCGTTGCGCATGAAGTGTATATGGGAGACCGGTTTACGCTTATGAGATCGTTTTCGCCAATATTTTAACGATATTTCTAAGAGGGCCTGGACACCTGTGGCTAAACATTTTTGCCTTAGCAACCACTGAGGAAAATAGGACATTTCTGTTAGTGCTATCTGGTCTTGTTCTGCTGATGTACAATCTCGGAGGGTCCTAGAACAGTGCCTTATTTTCCAGACTGGCTGCATCCAACCAGATGGAATTAATAATGTCTTCAGCTTCCTTTAACTTTTTTCTGTGATTTATACTCTATTTTCACAGAAAAAAAGTGATTTATACTCTACTTTAAGCTATCAAGTGGAACACAACAGGCCGAAGAAAAAGAGGCAGACCGCGTGAAACTCTGAAGACGACATTATTAAGAGAGGCGAAATTAACAGGCATAAAATCCTTTGATGAGGTTGAAAGACTCGCCAAAGACAGGAAAAATTGGCGAACTACTTTGCGAGCCCTATGTGACGTTTAACGGCACGGGAAGGATATAAGATATAAGATAAGATACTCTACTTTCTTGTTTCTTTCTCCTAACTCCCCTCACTATCGCCACCTTCTCTTCTTCTCTAACGGCAATTATGTGTCTACTGCCCTTCTCCATTCCCTCGTTTCCCGCCGTCTCTCCACCTTTTCTTTATGATTGGCTCTATCGGCTTATCCTTTGTGTGGCCCCGCGTGGTCTCTATGTCTCGTCTAATGGACACGCATTTCTGCGTTCCCTACTGTTGGAGGATGACGCCGTAAAATAATTTTCCCGTTTAGTTATTTGTTTTTTGTCTCGTTTGCTATGTAATCCTCGAAAAAGGCTCACGCCGAAGCATCGGATGTTGTATGTTTTTCATTTATACATTCTCATACTTTCCATTCGTTTTTGTCTCACTTTACTCACTCCCTCTGCCACTCTGTAAAACTACACCATACACCTCTACCTTTATTATTTTAACATTTCATTATCATCACTTTTTCAATGTTTAATGAATTCAGTGCGAACTCTTACAATGCAGTGAACGTACCAAATTTTCGTCACCGTATATTGTACACACATAGCATTAAAAATTGCCAGTTTTCCCTGCATTTAGGTCACGTATTGTGAACCACGTGTTTACCTGGATCTCTAATATGTGAAAATGTTGATGAAAAATGGCACATAATTAGTCAGTTCTTTTTAATTAGAGTGAATTAATGTTGTGACTTACACTGTGCATTTTGAAAACGTCAATTTCCACTTCGCTTATGTGATATTAGCCACGCAGTCCGATCACAAATCTCGCCGGTGTTATTAATTTCGTTAAATATTTACAAATCTGTTTCTTCTGTAGAGAAAGAGAGCGCTCATGAGAAAGCAATTACGGTACAACAATTCACAAACTATCCTCTTTATTGCCCTAGTCCTGCTTTTCATCAACATTCAGAAAGGCAGTGTCTTGCAGTGCTATACGCAAACCACTTTCATCAAGGACTATCTTGAGGTGGGCAGAGTCGTGAATACACCGACAAAGGTAAGTTTTAGTACTGAAGGCTGAGTATCTCTCTCGCTTAACTTACATTACCTACATCCGAGAATTATATTTCCTCCAACCAACATTAGATCTCCTAAAGTGTTGGTTACTTATATCTACTAGCGTTAGATCTACTGGAGTGTTAGATGCTAATGTCTAGTTAAACAAAAATTTTGGTGTTGCTGGTTAGACACTTTTTAATATATGGGTAGGCAGACTTAGTTATACACTATTCTTTTCTCTTCTGCTTATTACGCCTGCTTCCATCGTATGCCTGATTTCTATGCCCTACATCTCACTAGTCTTATGCCTTAGTGGCTCTGAGCTTCGACCTGGACTGTAATTTGACTCCATGGTATTAACCAGTGTACCAACGGCAGACAGTCAAGATTTCTTTCTTTCAAACAGTCGAAGTCCATCTCTTTCGTCGTTGTTTCCTTGTCGGTTTTAGTGCCTTCTTGGTATCTGGTGGGTGTCTGTTGGTGTCTAATTGCTGTCTGTTGGTATCTACTTGGTATCTTTTGATGTCTGCTTACAGACCAACTCTCCCAGGATCGGACAAACACTCAGTGGCAACGCAAGTAGCAGATCAAGAAGATTATAATGGCTTTATTTGGTGCACATGGTGACATAATGGCGATGATAATGAGCGGAAAACAGTGGCAGTGGCAATTCTAAATAACACGACATGACGTTACTCCAGCAAGACAACATATATGATTCCAGGCGTCTACTAACGCCAATAAGACCTCGACGCCAACAGAATCCTACTACATACTGGATTCACTATTCTATACTACAAAAACCACTGCCGACAACTAAGACACAGACTAAGTTCCTACACTACAAACTACGCCCTACTCTAACAAAACTAATACTCGGACTGTAAGGAACGCAAAACTAAGACGGACCCTCAAAGCCTAACTTTCCTCTTTTGATCAGCTGATCAGTCTCTACTTCCACGAGCTCCACTGCCATGCCTGTGATATGCAAGCACAAGGTTAAAATGGACTGAAGATTAGTTACGAAATCTGAGGGACCTAACCTTGTTTACTACTACGTTCAAAAATCCCATATACTATTATAGACTAACGTTCAGTCTGTTAGAGTGTTGGTTACCTATGTCTAAATGTCTTATTAGATCTTATTAGACATTAGATCTGTTGGAGCGTTCGTTACTTATGTCTAGTAACATCAGATCTATTGGAGTGTTTGTTACCTGTGTTATCTGTCTACATTAGATCTGCTAGAGTGTTGGTTACCTGTGTTATCTGTCTACATTAGATCTGCTAGAATGTTGGTTACCTGTGTTATCTGTCTACATTAGATCTGCTAGAGTGTTGGTTATATGTGCTATCTGTATACATAATATCTGATGAAGTCTTAATTATCTGTGTCTAGTAACATAAGATCTGCTGGACTGTTGATTACTTGTGTCTATAACATAAGATCTGCTGGACTGTTGATTACTTGTGTCTATAATATAAGATCTTCTGGACTGTTGATTACTTGTGTCTATAACATAAGATCTTCTGAACTGTTGATTTGTCTAAAACATAAGATCATCTGGACTGTTGATTACTTGTATCTAGAACATAAGATCTTCTGGACTGTTGATTACTTGTGTCTATAACATAAGATCTGCTGGACTGTTGATTACTTGTGTCTAGTACATAAGATCTGCTGGACTGTTGATTACTTGTGTCTATAACATAAGATCTGCTGGGCTGTTGATTACTTGTGTCTATAACATAAGATCTGCTAGACTGTTGATTACTTGTGTCTAGAACATAAGATCCGCTGGACTGTTGATTACTTGTGTCTAGTACATAAGATCTTCTGGACTGTTGATTACTTGTGTCTAGAACATAAGATCTACTGGATGTTGATTACTTGTGTCTATAACATAAGATCTTCTGGACTGTTGATTTGTCTAAAACATAAGATCATCTGGACTGTTGATTACTTGTATCTAGAACATAAGATCTGCTGGACTGTTGATTACTTGTGTCTAGAACATAAGATCTGCTGGACTGTTGATTACTTGTGTCTATAACATAAGATCTGCTGGACTGTTGATTACTTGTGTCTATAACATAAGATCTGCTGGACTGTTGATTACTTGTGTCTATAACATAAGATCTTCTGGACTGTTGATTACTTGTGTCTATAATATAAGATCTGCTGGACTGTTGATTACTTTTGTCTAGAATATAAGATATACTGGATTGTTGGTTACTTTTCTCTAATAACATAAGATATGCAGAACTGTTGGTTACTTTTGTCTAGTAGCATGAGATCTGCTGGGTTATTGGTTATAGAGTTAGTCCTTGTTATTGTGTCAGGGTTAGTCCTACTGATAATTCAGTACATCACTGTTTGCTTATAGCTATATGTTAAAAAAGTAACTTCCTATTACGTTGTTTGCCAACAGTTTTAGGCAAACCTCAGTATTCATCTTATTTCAGCATCACTATCATATGACATCTCCTAAAAGAGGGTGTCCTGCACTGTATATCTACCTTGCTCTGTCCTTTGCTTGTTTTCTTGGTGAAGTCTGCTCTTGTCCATCTCTTCATGTTGTTCATTCATCTCTGCCATTATTATCTGCCTTCTTTTATCGTCTCAGGTTTTTTTTTACTTATCCTATGAAATTTACTACACTATTGCGACTGTGTTATAAGCACAAAAAATACTTTAGTTGTTTGATTCTTATGATTTTCATTTTCTTTTCCCGTATGAGTTGTTCCGTACGGTTTAAACGTTCTTTTTTTTATCATGTCCGTTAAATACACGCCACTCAGCCACAGAATATGAGAGTCATAGGCGTGTCTCCTGATGTATTACGTATGTACCACCTGTTTAAGGAAGGCGATGTGATGTTTTACTTAGTGTTAGTCTACAATCTTTCTGGTTTATGGTTTATGGCACACAAGTTTGGTCATCAATTAACAAATAATTTTAATCCACACAAGCTGCACTCAATAAATAACGCATCATATTGCTCCACACAAACTGTAGTCAACAATTAGGCAGTAATTTTACTCCACACAAGGGCAGTCAACAATTAACCTATAATTTTACTCCGCACAAGTGTAGTCAACAATTAACCTATAATTTTACTCCACACAAGTGTAGTCAACAATTAACCTATAATTTTACTCCACACAAGTGTAGTCAACAATTAACCTATAATTTTACTCCACACAAGTGTAGTCAACAATTAACCTATAATTTTACTCCACACAAGTGCAGTCAACAATTAACCTATAATTTTACTACACACAAGTTCAGTCAACAATTAACCTATAATTTTACTGCACGCAAGTTCAGTCAACAATTAACCTATAAGTTTACTCCACACAAGTGCAGTCAACAATTAACCTATAATTTTACTCCACACAAGCCGCAATCAACAATTAAACAATCGTTTTACTTAACAACAGCTGCAGTCAACAATTAACCCATCATTTTAATCAACACAAGTTTAGTCAACAATTAACAACTAATCTTCCTCAACTCAAGCTACACTAAACAATTAATCCATCATTTTACTCTACACAACCTGTAGTCAATAGTTAACCCATCATTTTATTCCACACAAGTTGTAGTCAACAAGTAACCAATGATTTTACTCCACATAACTGCAGTCAACAGTTAAACTATAATATTAATCTACATAAGCTACAGTCAAGAATTAACTAATAATTGTACTCAACACAAGCTGCACTCATCTTTTAATCCATCATTTTACTCTACATAAGTAGTAGTCAACAATTAATACATTATTTTAACCCTTAAAAGTTGTAGTCAACAGTTAACGCATCTTTCTACTCCACACAAGCTGCACTCAAGAATTAACCCATAATTTTGCTCCACATAAGCTGTAGTCAACAATTAACCAATAATCTTTATTCTACACAAGCTGCACTTAACAATTAACCCATCGTTTTATTAAACACGTGCTGCAAACAACATTTTACCCATCAGTTTCCTACACACAATTTGTAGTCAATAATTAACTCATCATTTTACTCTACTCAAGTTGTAGTCAACAATTAACCCTTCATTTTACTCCACACAAGTTGTAATATATAATTAACTCATCATTTTACTCCAAACAAGTTATAGTCAACAATTAACCCATTATTTTACACCACACAATCTGCAGTCACCAATTAACCAATCATCTTACTCCACACAAACTGCACTCAACAATTAACACATCATTTTACTCCACACAAACTCCACTCAAGAATTAATCCATCATTTTACTACACCCAAGCTGCATTCAAAACTTAACCCATCATTTTCCTACACACAATTTGTAGTCAATAATTAACACATCATTTTACTCCACACAAGCTGCATTAAACTATAAAACCCATAATTTTACTCCACACGTGTTGTAGTTAACAATTAACCAATAATTTTACTCCACACACGTTTTAATCAACAATTAACCAATACTTTTATTACACATACGATGAAGTCAACAATTAACTAATAATTTACTCCACACAAGTTATAGTCAACAATTGACCAATAATTTTACTCCATTCAAGTTATAGTCAACTGTTAACCACTAATTTTACTCCACACAAATGCAGTCATCAAAAAACCCTTTTTTTTGCTCCAAACAAACTGCATTCAACAATTAACCTATCATTTTACTCCACACAAGTTGTAGTCAACACATAATCAATAATTTTACTCCACACACTCTGCAGTCAACAACTAAGCTATCATTTTACTCCACACAAGTTGTAGTCAACAGTTAACAAATAATTTTACTCCACACAAGTTGTAGTCAACAATTAACAAATAATTTTACTCCACACAAATTGTAATCAACAATTAACAAATAATTTTACTCCACACAAGTTGTAGTCAACAGTTAACAAATAATTTTACTCCACACAAGTTGTAGTCAACAATTAACCAATAATTTTACTCTACACATTGTAGTCAACAATTAACCCATCATTTTAATTTACTCAAGTTCTAGTCAACTATTAACCAATAATTTTACTCCACACAAATTGTAGTCAATAACTGACTAATAATTTTACTGCATTCAAGTTGTAGTCACCAATTAACCAATACTTTTATTCCACACAAACTGTTGTCAACATTTAACCAAATCTTTTACTCTTTTCAAATTGTAGTCAACAATTAAACAATCATTTTACTCCACACAAGTTGTAGTCAACAATTAACCAATAATTTTACTCCATACATGTGGTTGTCAACAATTAACCAAATATTTTACTTCATTCAAGTTGTAGTCAACAATTAACCTATTATTTTACTCCACATAATTTTCATTCAACAATTAACCAATAATTTCACCCCATACACGCTGTAGTAAAAAATTAACCAATTAACTTAACTTTTTAAAATTTTACTCCACACAATCTGCATTAAAAAGTTAACCTATCAATTCATTCCATATAAGTAGCAGGCAACAATTAACCAATAATTTTACTCCACACATCTGCAGTCAACAAGCAATCCATCATTTCCCCTACACAAGCTGCAGTCAACAATTAACCAGTTATTTCACTCCACACAACTGCAGGCAACAATTAACCCATCATTTCACTTCACGCAAGTTGTAGTCAACACTTAACCAATAATGTTACTCCACACATATTGTACTCAACAATTAACCAATAATTTTCCTCCACACAGGTTTTAGTCAACAATTAACCTTTCATTTTACTCCACACAAATTATATTCAAAACTTAACCAATAATTTTACTCCACAAAAGTTGTAGTCAATAATTGACCAATAATTTTACTGCATTCAAGTTGTAGTCAACTATTCAACAATAATTTTACTCCACACAAGTTGTAGTCAACAATTAACCAATAATTTTACTCCACACATGTTGTTGTCAATAATTAACCAAATATTTTACTCCATTCAAGTTGTAGTCAATAATAAATCAATTAACTGCCCATAGTAAGTATAATCAGAAATGAACCACATTTTTCCATGTCCATACTGATTTTTTTCATATTTCTGAAGGCTTTGACGGTTGAAGGCTTCTGGGAACACATCAGTATAATAATGGAATCCATCAGGGACTGGGAATCAGAGAAATATCCATTACTACCGCTCTCTGCTATCAGAATCCGTCAGGCCCGAGTGCGACCATATGTTGGTAAGTTGCAGAGTTTGTGCTTTATTTCTCTGTGTCTGTTACAGTCGTTAAATGTTTGGAAACAAGATCTGTAGTCAGTGACAGGTATCACCGCTGGTCAGTTAGAACTTGTCAAAGCTCTGTCCCTCTGCTTCCTAGTGCTCAGAGTAGTAGATTTTGCTCTTCCTTATTCAGCTTGACTGGTGTAGTAATGCCAGACATGGCCGTCTCCAACGGAGTCTATCAGGAGATGTGCTTCTTAATCAGGTTCATAACTTTAAACAGGCCATTAATCCGCTCCAAATTTGATGCAGTGTTTGAAGATAATTTTGACATTATCGGGCACAGAATACTCTATGGAGACAGAGAAAACAAACGACATTCATTGACTTTTGTGTCATTCGTACGTGTACCTTAGAGCAAGTAATCGTTTGGTTTATCATCTTCATCAACATTGTTCACATTCATGTCTTTTTTTTTCTTCAAATTCTCGCAGGTGACTGTATTAAGGATTTTCCTGACCTCATCAATCCTCGATGTAGATTTGACCTGGATGACTCGGTCTTGGGTGAGCTTTGATTGTGTGGCTTTAGTTCGAAATAAATTCGGTAAATCAATGGCTCCCAACCTTCATTTCATGTTGTGAACCCATTAAGTCAGTGATAATTCACCGATACCTTGCCCTACACTCTTCCAGCAGCAACTTGGTGTTGAATTAAAATGTAAGAAACTAGAAATAATTTTAAAACATAGACTTGGGCCGATTCTAGACTGCGAACAGACGCAGTTAAGATTTCTTTTGCTGTCAGTATTTATACTCGTGTTTCTATCCCCAGTAAATATTATTTAAAACCAAATGATTCAGGAAACAAAAAGCTGAAGAAAACAAATGTATTACACGTGCAGGAGACAGCCTACCCATCCTGAAAAAAAAAATATAAGAAAACTTAAGTCTGTGGCTTGTGCCGAAATATTGGTTGATGTGTGTTTTATTGTTCATCTGTTTGCTTTAGTGCTTCTGTTAAAACAAGGATAGTTTAGTCTAAGCTGGACACAATGAAGCTTGTACATATCGAAATGTGAGAACAGAATAGCGGCTATCTGGAAAATTGTAGGCGAAATAACATTGAAGAAAGAAAGAAAAGAAAGAAAGAAGGAAAGAAAGAAAAAAAGATAGACGGGGAACAAAATTTTCCAACAGAAAGAGCAGCTGTGAAGGAACAAGGCATTATCCGCTAGACCACAATGTATCTTTAAAAAAATATGCTCTTTTCTGCAAATTGAGATTTATACCCCCCCCCCCCCCAAAAAAAAAAAAAAGGCAAAACTAATCTTGCTAATTCTGCTCTTATCCTCCCTTTTACATTATGTACACTCTGCCAGACACATTCAGTTGCCAAAACAGTCTTATGAAATGGAAGTTTCAGTTATAATCTTAGGATAAGATAGGATAACTTAATGTCATCATCCTTAAATGGAACCTTTCAAGTAAATCTTACTTGCCTCTCAGTGTTCTGTGTGTGTATATATATATATATATATATGTAAGTATTTTATTTTCAGAAACACGAAATTTCTCTGCTTCTTGGGGTCGACCAGTGACCAAGATTTTAGAAACGTCAGGACCTTGGGTCTACAAACCGCCAGACTTCTCTCTTTTTCTTTTCACATCTGAACACCACTACCTCGATGGAGGGTAACTTTGGTTTTTGGGGGGTTTTTGTACACATATTTACAGCATATCTCTTGTCAGACGGGGGTCTCGTTTCTCATATATTTGCTTCTGTCTTAATCTGAACTTTTGTTACGGTTACAGGCAGGCATTTGCTGCTGTTCATCTGTGTGTAGTGTAATCCGGCAAATATGACGACACGAAATGAACATACAATGTTTCCTTTCCGCTGTGCAGCTATAAAATAATTAATTTTCGCCAGGTAAAAAAAAACCAGAAAGGAACTAGAAAGGACGTTAGGATCAGAATTGCAAAAGCAGCATCAATCTTCAAGAATCTTGAGAACATATGGAATTCAAAAGTTATAAGCACAAAAACCAAGTTAAGACTATTCAATTCAAATGTAATATCCACCCTCATTTATGCATGCGAAAGATGGAAAACAACTAAATAAATGGACAAGAAATTAGACTCTTTTGAAAACAAATGCCTAAGGAAAATACTCGGCATCAAGTGGAACGAATTTAAGAACAATGCAGAGATAAGACAGATGACTGAACAACAACCAGTCTCATGGGTGATCAGGAAAAGGAGGTGGACATATGCTGGTCACTTGATGAGAAGAAATGATCAGAGAATCCCAAAACAAGCTATCAAGTGGAACACAACAGGCCAAAGAAAAAGAGACAGACCGCGTGAAACTCTGAAGAGGACATTGTTAAGAGAGGCCAAATTAACAGGCATAAAATCCCTTGATGAGGTTGAAAGACTCGCCGAAGACAGGAAAAACTGGCGAACTACTTTGCGAGTCCTATGTGACGTTTAACGGCACGGGAAGGATATAAGATATAAGATAAGAAAAAACCCAAATCGGATGAAATTTACCATTTCCTTCCTGCACATAAAAATGATAGAAAACGTTTGATTGTTGCGCTAGAGAGTGAGTCACGCATTCTCTCATCAGAGCTTCCATAAGTGTACCTAGGTCGTTTAGCCTTTGTCCATGCGTCCTGGTGTGTCTGATGCCATATTTATATTTTATGTGGCTGACATTTGATCAAAGTGATAGCCAGAGAATAGGTCATGAAAACACAAATACGTCATGTTGGTTATAGTCTCACAAGTTTTAAAGGACAGCAAATTCATGCACAGTTTTGTATTGTCTGTGAAAATTGTCCGCCATGATTTTGTTGAACACCATTGCTCATTGTTCTACCAATATCTGAATGATGTAAAGAGCAGAAGTATCAATGAATCATATTGCAAAGTGTGGACTATGGACGCTTGAGCGTATTGTCTTGAAGTTTGGCTCATACTTCTTGCTGAAATGAGGCAGCTCTCTGCACTGTGTCACTCCCCATATTTATAGTATAATAAAGTACAAGAGTTACCATAACTGTCTTGAGTTGCATGTTAGGAATAAAAGTAAACAACTAGTGATTTTTTTATTATACTTTATTTCTTTCGCGTTTTCCTATTTGTAAATCACTCACTCTGAAGAGAAGTTCTCATCTGGGAGGCAATAGTTTGAATCATCGTAAGGTTTGCAACATCTGGGAGGCAGTAGTTTGAATCATCGTAAGGTTTGCAACATCTAGGAGGCAGTAGTTTGAAATCATCGTAAGGTTTGCAACAGCGCGAAATGTGTCAGTGATAAAATGTCCGCTGTTCACAGCCGTATAACATTTGTCAGTGACAGAACTGCAGTAAATATCTATTTCTATCATTTATTTAATAATTACGTTCACTTGAGGCGTGTCGACTTACTCGTTTCAAACATTCTGACAGATATGATATAATAGTTAGCACCACCTCGGACAAGTGGCTACAGGTGTTAGAGGATCTCAGGCTTAAAACTTGGATAGATAATGGCACGAGAGCTATTATGATCAGCATAAACTTAATCAATATGGACTCTGGATTGTGTACAATCATCCAACATATTTATGAATTCACACAGGGTAAGTACTCAATTATATCGCAGTTTGTCAAATTTCTTTTTAGTCTTCTCTACATGTCTTTACTGTACTAGATTTAATCCTTGCTTGTTGAAGGCACCGGAAAAGAAAATGACCAGTCAACATAGAACAGGTGTTACAATCATTGTATATTGATGGAAATATTTGAACAGGAAATGATGGCACATACGAACGTGTCTTGGTCAACAGATGATAGTTATTATTATTATTAGCAGTAGTAGTAGCAGCAGTAGTAGTAGTAGTAGTAGTAGTAGTAGTAGTAGTAGTAGTAGTAGTAATAGTATTTTCTGTCTTAATTTTTTTATCATCCTGTCCTTTACCACATTATTACAGAGAAATGTCTGCGGTAAAACTGGTTATAATGATAGCTGTAGACAGAGTTGTATGGTTTAGTTTTACACAAAAAAAAAAAAAAGATTGGAAGAACAAGGAAAGTGGACAGGAAAGAGTGACAGGAAGTAAGATATGAGCATGTGTAAACTTTGTTGGTGCATAAATTACATTTTTATAGATAAATTGGGGAGGAACAGATTAACCAGCTGTTCCAAACATTCCTTGGCAATGTACTATCGTACTGCGTGGCCAAGATCTAGCTTCCCCTCATAACCGCCAATCCAGGTTCTCCCCACCTAGATACACTGAATGCCAGTTATGCATCCTTCTACATTAATCCATACATATTTATCAACATGTAATACAAGTACCAAGTCAGCAATTTAAATACACTCACTACATACGAGGGGAAGTCACTAAGTAACTCGCAAATTGAAATATTTTATCAGTGGCAGTTATCAGGTAGTATTTAAATATATCCTTAGATAGTATAATTATCCAACTTTATAATAGTTGTATGTAGAGGGCGCTAGGAGTTACATGCGCATGCGCAAAGCAATAACAAAATGGCTACCCAACTGTTAGTGTGTAGCAAAGAAGAACAGAGAAGTGTGGTGCGATTTTTGCGGGCTAAAGGACATTCAGTTGAAGACATTCATAAGGAAATAATTACAGTTTATGCTGAAAAGTGTTTATCACGTAAAGCGGTCTATAACTGGGTAAAAGAATTTTCTCAAGGACGCACCGAAATTGTTGACAAAGTGCGACTTGGCCGTCCTGTTCAGATTGCAGCAGAAGCGACTATGCAACGTGTGAATGAGATTATCAGAGCTGATAGACGAGTAACGATAGACAGTGAAGCAAGTGCAGTCGGGTGTTCACATGGCTTAGCCTACAGAATAATGCATGAGCAATTGAATTTTCAGAAAGTTTGCTCACATTGGGTACCCAGAGATCTGAATAATGAACACAAAATGAACCGATTTGGTTTGTCATTGCAGCATCTCTGTCAATTACGCATATAAAGGTGAAGACATGCTCCAAAGGATTATTACTGGAGACGAATCTTGATTGCACCACTACCAACCTGGATCAAAAAGTGCCTTACTGCAATGGAAACACCCGTCATCGCCATGCCCCCTCCCCCAAAAAAAATTCAAGATTACGCCTTCTACGGGGAAGGTTATGCTGACGGTCTTCTGGGATTATCAAGGCGTGTTGTTTACAAAGTTCCAGAAGTATGGTGACAGTGTGAATTCTGTATCGTACTGTGAAGTTCTGTCGATGCTATGGGATGCAATTCGAAGGAAAACGTCATGGTCTGCTGACTAGATGTGTGCTTCTCCTTCATGACAATGCCAGACCACGTACGGCTCGGTTAACCCAAGAGAAAATTAGAATGTTGGATTGGGAAGTTTTTGAACATCCACCCTATAGTCCTGATTTAGCTCCAAGTGATTTTCACCTGCTTGTTCCATTAAAAACCACCTTGGCGGGAGAAGATTCTCGAGTGACGAAGAGGTGGAAACAGAAGTAAAAAAATTGTTCAGAAATCTGACTCCCGATTTTTACGCCATGGGTATTGCATCACTGATTGCACGATGGGACAAATGTATCAATGTTGGGTGGCGACTATGTTGAGAAATAGGCGAATGATGTAGGTTCAAAAATTAAAAGTTTTCAAATTACTATCGCATTAAGTTTGTTTTTTTTTAAACAGGCATTTGCGAGTTACTTAGTGATTTCCCCCCGTATTTCACAGTAACACCACAACTGACATCACATACACAGAATAAACAATATATGTCATCATGATGGTAACAGACATTGGTATCAATATAATAGATTAAACTATCATGTGAACAATAACTAATCTGATGGACCAGTGGTCCAGGGCTCTCCTGGCCCCACAAGTAAGATACACCATAAATCTAATTATGCCATCCCGCTTATAATCAACGCAGCCACTGCTGTCGTAATACACCTCTGTATCTCCAGGAATCACTATGTGCCTATGCACTTCTCACATGCAGTTGCCACTGCCATGCTATGACTCACCTCCGTACTCTATACGAATTCCAGTTATGCTAATACACTGAAATCACAAAACTATCCTGCTGCCTTGACACACCTCACCTCTCCATGAATCCTATGTGCTAATGCCCTGAAAACACACAGATGTCCTTTTGTGCCCACCTCCATATCTCCTCGAATTCCAAATGTGCTAATGCACTGAAATCACACAGCAGTCCTACTGTGCCCCACCTCAATGTCTCCTGATACACATTGCAGCATATATAATATCCATATTATGAGGGCATATAATTGAATCAGAGATGTGCCTATCCGATATAACGATAATCACTATAAATCACGCAGAATTTCTATAACAATACGTGAATAACATAAATCCACATCACAGCATACTACACAATACATGATCAGACAGTATGAGGTCGGCTCGGGAGGGAAGTATCGATAATAATCATAAGCACAAACGAACATGACCTAGCCCCGCCATATGCCTCTAGCCAACTGCTTCCTCTCCCCCCCCCCCATCCCACCCACCAACGCTTATCTCGAAATATATAAGGGCCTTCCACCTTCAGATCACGTGAACGATGACACTTCGCCGAAGGTCTTACACTCCGTTGATCCTCGAGTGATCGTTCACACTCTCCCTCACCTTGAAAGAACAAATTTGTGTTATATTCAAAACTTTTTACAATGTTTTAAAATTCAGGACCTAGTCGTCCAACACTGCACTATACTTCTATCCTAACACACATAGCATAAAATTCAATAAAGTTATAAAAATGTGACTGGATGTGCCCGCCATATGTGCATTTTTCATCTTAGACATAATGTTCCATAACCCATAATCGAAATCGTCATTGTCTGACACTAAAACACTGTGAGGGTTAATCTCTGACTAATCCTCTTTGAGCGACTGACCAGCGTGATGATGAGCTCTATGATTTTAACTAGCTTTCGGTGAATGCCTTCTGCATAGGCACTGATATGTTCATTGTCTGAAAAGTTTCTGTTAGTTGCTGAAGAAACGAACTATCCATGGCATTTGTGTGTGCTTGAGAGTCTTCGTTCGAAATTGAATTATTTGAAATTGTCACAGATTGAACATCATGTCTCATTTCTGTTTTTATCTGCTTATCTTCCAGGACGACAAATAAAGCTTTTCGCAGATCAGACATGCAAGCTTGAGTATTAACTAAAACTTTCTATGTGTCTTTCTTGTTTCGAATCACTTTCACTCTCATCTCCGAGCACTCCTTCGCTGTTTTATTTCTTCATTTGTTCCGTCCCCCGTCCCGTCCCCTCTTTTTTTCGGACACTCCACTCATGCAGCCTCTTGTCTCCTTGAGGTCACATCTCCGATTTTTTCAAAAAATCTCGCCCAGTGTTTTTCGTGCCCTTGATCTGACCCTGACTAAAATGTAACTTTAACAACGTTTGTCAGTTTTAGAAAATGTACGTGGTACTAAAAAATGGTCTAGCATACAGTTTTATCATGTAGAGGGTAACATTTTCTCATTGCACTATTTGTAAATTTTGTTGGTGCATAGGTTACATTTTTAAAGGTACATTGGGGAGGAACAGATTAACAAGATGTTCCAAACACTCCCTTGGCAGTGGATTAATGTGCTGTGTGGCCAAGATCTAGTTTCCCCTTCACATGCATAAACGAAGAACATACAACAATCTAGTATTTCGTCAAAAGCTTATCTCAAGAATCAATATATAAAAATAAAATAACAATTACAAATACGAAAAATAGATGATGTTAGTTACAATAGTTTCCCTTTAAGTCGTTTCTGATACGGAGTGATGACCCTTGAAATAAACCGTATCTTGCATTTTGTACATATTGTCTAAGGTCATTTCTCTTGCCCATCTTTTTAACTTCTAGTACATGAATTTATCTTCATACTTTCTGAGTTTATAATTGCTACTTAGGAATGATGACAGAATTTTCTTTCATGGTGCAGTATTATGTTCACCACCTTTGTATTTCGTCTGAATGTATGTTTGAATCGGATCTCTTTTCGTTATGCTATTCGTTGTATGATAGTTCAAAGATTGTAGGGACATAATGAAGTGTTTGCGTCCCAGCAGGGTACTTCTCAATATTTTTTCTTGATATTGTTTCTTCACATTGCTCTCTCTCTCTCCTCTCTCTCTCTCTCTCTCTCTCTCTCTCTCTCTCTTACAATCTGCTTCATTCATCTATCCGACTTTCTGTCTCCAGTTGGTCACTCAGAATTCTCTTAGATCATTTTCCATGTCCCTTTTTTCTTGGCCGATCTCTTGGTCTTGCTACATGTGACAGCTCGTGCTATATGCTTATGAAGTTGGTCAAGATGAGGAAGGCATTTGACTAGACGAATAATGTCACATCTTGACGGACGAAAACAGTCTCCTGTTCTGTACACTCAGAACATTAGGTTCGGACGAAGTTCTCTGGGAAGCAAGACATCTTGATGAGTTAAAAGAACAAATTCAGTAATGATGATGATGATGATGAATACCAGCTTCAGATCGGAATGATCTGAATGACAGAACAACACTGACAAATGACAATGACAAAGGCCATTAGTTTCCGTATTATCACAAGAAATCTTAAAGGCATGGCATGCCTCACTCTTGATCAATTCAGGCCATAATGAAAGTGAAAATGCTGTCTGTGTGAGAGTCGAGACGGACTCCTCCGACTCCAACAGTTCAATACAGACTACGAAAATCAGTCTCCAGACTTTTCTAGCAAATCCCGTGCCTCGGGACAAAAAAGCACTAGCTGCACGTGAATTTGTGAATCTCCAGCTTCAGACCTCTTCACCAACTCAGGGGGAGGTCACTCAATAACTGTAACTATGAAAATAACAAGGAAATTAACCTTTTACGTCTTGCAGAAGGGGAAACAACCCACGAAAAATATGTGTGAAATTAATGTGACTACTCTTTTCTGTTATTTCATAGCTATTGCAGTTTACTAACTTTCATAGTGAAGGTGATTAATGGTATTTTGTGCCGATTATAAATTTATCTGTTTTTAATCTCAGAATTACTTTAGGAATAATGTGAGAGTGATGTTAAGTCGGCATGGCACATGATGATGTTGTTAAGTTATTTTCACTTTATTCGTACTGGGAAAAAAGCCTAAAAGAGCGGGAAAATGTGTTACATAACCTACATAAAAAAAGCTGTTGTGAAAAACTATAGCGATTGCCTTTCCCAGCACGCCACCCATCAAATGTGACATTTACACGGCGGTTGTATCTGGTTTAGGTCATCAAATTTTGTCAAGCACAATGGAATTGTGTTCACACGCCCATGTGTATTATTCTGGCATCAAGCAGCGTTTTATGTTTAGCCACAGTAATTCATGGTAATTCACGTAAGGCAAAGTGATAGATGACAGTTGTAACTGAAATCATGGTCTTTCATTATTTCTCATGCCACATCTAAGAGTATTGGACCACTGGTGTCTCATTTATTATCCTACCACGTTTCTTGGACATGGATAGATGTCTGACAAAGAAGAAATATTGATTACATGAACCGAATCCAATCTCTGGTGGCAAATCCTCGGACTTTGCAAATGTCAGTGAAAATATTTCTCAAGAGTTCTGTGATCCAGTTCGAACATTTTGAATCACAAGAAGGAGAGATACGATCGTACGCATCGAAAAATTATGATCATTTTAAAAATGGTACCACATGCGGAGGAGATGAAAATGAACCTTATCTAAGTATGAAAATAAATCTTTTATATCCTTTGTGTAAGGGTCCCTTGTCTGCAGCGTTATTTTATGAGCAATTCTTTCTTGTGTGTAAGAGTGTCCTTTGTGCATTGTTTTTTATGTGAAGGAATGTCTTGTTGGTAAAAGTATCTTATATAACGCTAAATAGGCTAAAATGGCACTTAAAAACTAATCATTCGCGTGATGCCTTTAATTTTCTGACTGGTGATAGATAAGAGAAATGACGACCGCGATAAAATTGGTTCTAGTAATAAAGGTAGACACATTTTCTGCCTGTTTTTCTTACCAGGAGAATAACATAAAAAAAACTACGACGTGCTTAATTTTTCATCTGTTTCTGATGTCTTTTAACCGTTTTTTTCCTGTATTTGTTCCTTGAAAAAAGTATTTTCCCAAATACTGGATTGTTGTAATTTTGGAAAATTAAAACAAACAAACAAACAAAAGAAACAAAACAACTGTTAATGACAAATACTTACTCACTTGACTCAAAGTATCTGATCTGTCAGTTAACAGAAGAGAAATGAATACATGATAGAGCACAAACAACTGACAATTTCAACGTGAGAATTTTTTGGTGCTAAAGATTGGCAACGCTGGCCTACATGACAGCCTCCATCTTTGAGTTTAGTTTGCTCAGGAGCGTTGACCTGCTTCTGCCGTAGAGATAATTTATTTCAACCAAGTCTGTAACGGCTATTCAGCCATAACGGCTACTCAGCCAGAGTTTCCTAGGCAGTTCGGTTGACGTGAATGCACTATTATGCAATAGCGTTCTAATCCATCCATCCATCTATCTTGTCCATCTTTCTTTGTCTGTCTGTCCATGGCTGTCTGTTTGTATCTTTCCATGTCTGTCTGTCTGTCTCTCTCTCTCTCTCTCTCTCTCTCTCTCTCTCTTTGCCTCCGTCTGTGTGTCTATTTGTCCATCTGACTGTATGTCTGTCTGTTTAATCTCGTATAAAGTCCCAGAATGCCTTGTAGCCATATTTGTTTTAGTAAGAACAGAACGTACCTTTCGTCCACAGTTGGTATATTCATGAACACACAGGACATATACACGTTCCCGTTGAGGTTTTCTCAGTGGTACGAGTTCCTGCTGTCCTGTTTGTTTGCGGCCCTGGGTTTAATGACAGCATATTTCATCCTGATTGAGGTTTCCGCTGTAAGTTTTGCGAGCAGAATTTACACAGACTTTATGTTTGTCTGTTTCCTTTGTCAAACTTTCATTATTTTTATTTTCTATTCGTGTGTGTTGCACTGACGACAAAAACAACAACAACAAAAAGTGTTTTCACGACGCTGTTTTGTTTTTCTCTAACACAGAGGTTTATAAAGTCGAAGAAGCTATTGAAAACGTTCTAAAGAGTATCTTAGTTATTTTCCTTTCCATAACACAATGTCTAACTTTCGTTCCTTTTTTTTTCCTGTTTCAAATGTTTACAATCAATAAGCCGAAACTAGAAACTTGTAATGTGTGTTTCGTTCAGTGTATTTATGAAAAGTATACATCGGTATAGTAATACACCAACACCAAAATACACTAGAGGATCCTATGCTCTAAGCTGAGCCTGGCAGCCTTTCCCTGCCCACCTCCAGAAACAGCGAAGCATCTTGTTTCTACAGCCCAGACCTTCGAACAAAGTTTCCTCTTTAAGATGTGGTCTAGCTGAGCAAAGATAACTGTGCTAGGCGATGACAGAGGTACCTAGGCTGGCAGAGCTGAGCTGGCGGACCTGAGATCATGGGCCCGAGCTGGTGGACCTGAGCTGGTAGTCCTGAGTTGGTGGACTTGAGCTGGCAGGCCTGAGCTGATAGACAAGAGCTGGTGGACCTGAGCTGGCAGTCCTGAGCTGCTGGACCTGAGCTGTTGGACCTGAGATCGCGGGCCTGAGTTGGTGGACCTAAGCTATCAGCCCTGAGCTGGCAGGCCTGAGCTGGTGGAACTGAGCTGGCAGGCCTTAGCTGGTGGACCTGAGCTGTCAGGCCTGAGCTGGTGGAACTGAGCTGGTGGAGCTGAGCTGGCGGGTCTGAGCTGGTGGAGCTGAGCTGGCAGGTCTGAGCTGGTGGAGCTGAGTTGACAGGCCTGAGCTGGCGGGTCTGAGCTGGCGGAGCTGAGCTGGTGGGTCTGAGCTGGCGGATCTGAGCTGGTGGAGCTGAGCTGGCGGGTCTAAGCTGGCGGGTCTGAGCTGGCGGGTCTGAGCTGGCGGAGCTGAGCTGGCGGGTCTGAGCTGGCGTAGCTGATCTGGCGGTCTGAGCTGGCGGAGCTGATCTGGTGGGCCTGAGCTGGCGGAGCTGATCTGGTGGGCCTGAGCTGGCAGGCCTGAGCTGGTGGACCTGAGCTGGTAGACCTGAGCTGGTGGACCTGAGATCGCGGGCCTGAGCTGGCGGACAGAAGCTCGCATGGCTGAACTGGCGGACCTGAGCTGGCAGACCTAAGTTGGGAGGGGCTGAGCTTCTGGGCCTGATCTGGCCAAGGAAAGATCTTCAGGCGTTCGCATCACATCCCTAGATTTTATTGCTCTACGTTTTCATATCTTCAGCCTTCATTACTTTTCGCCACTAGGGTTTCTATTATTCTTCTTGGAATATTTTTATCAGCTGCACCTTTAATTCAGTTTCGTTTCCTTCTTTCAAATGCACTTGTTCCTTCCCCTTTGCTTCTGTATTTTTTAAAAAATATATCCCTATTTTACTATACCCATTCCACCATTCCACTGTACATTAACGTTTCAGATCCTCGTGTGGCTGTAAAAATATTATTTTTTTACTATTTGCAAATATTATAGTAGTGAAGTGTCCTTATTTACATATAGTAGCACCATCTAATGACAGTTATAATCCTCTGCCATTACTCAATTCTTTTTCTAGGTGATAATTATGACGTTGTTCTTGACTATATCAAGCTGCCGTGCGTAACCTGATATCCATGGCTTTGCCGTGCGTAACCTGATTATACATGGCTTTATCTATCAGTAATAAAGTGGGGCTGTGCTGTCTCAATTTGTGACAATGCAGTGTTTCTTGGCGAGATTCACTGCGATGAGAAGATTTAGGTCTAGACTACCAGTGGCACCATTTTAACAGCATGTTTTGTCTGTCTGCAGATGCCAACACATAAAACGATCGTGATGAAAGTATAGCAACCATCGTCATTTCGGTGTGCCAAAATAACAGTCACAGAAGCTACTTTTCAGTGCCAAACCGTTTTATTTTCTGTTATAATTGTGTGTCTGTTTTTTAACCGTTTCTCCTTTCATCATCAGTGCTCGAAAGTGCCATCAAGTACCCGAGTCAAAGCACAACTGCTAAACTAGCTCGCTGGGACTGTTCTGTCGCTGGTTGCCTCCACACGGCACTGTTAAACTAGCTCGCTGGGACTGTTCTGTCACTGGTTGCCTCCACAAGGCACAGTTTTAAAAAAAAAGCACCGCCTGATCTATATTAACTCTTTCATTCCTGCATTAATTTGCGTACTCTGCCACAATAAATTGTAACGAGAAATTTGATAAAAAGAAACTGAAAAGAAGTAACTCTATAATTTAAAAAATATGGGTTGGATTAGAAATGTGCTACTTAAAATTTTATTTAGACTTTGCCCAAATATTCCTTTAAACTTTGATGGGCACAGATGTGCAAGACTTCACATTTCAGTTCCGCCAATATTGTTTTAGAGTGAAAGAGTTAAGTGATGTTCGTTAACGTTACTAGACGCTCTGATTCTCATTGGTTGAATCTCGTTAGACCTAAATGACTTCTTGCTCCTCGTTCAGTGAGGTTCAATAAACCTGGTGAACGCTCTGATCCCCTTTGACGTAGGTTTATTATGCTTGATGTACTTCTAAGATAGTTAGCTAAGGGTGATTAATCCTACTGGACGCTCTGATCCCCTTTGACATAGGTTTATTAACCCTGATGGACTTCTAAGCTACTTGGCTAATGGTGATTAATCCTGCTGGATGCTCTGATCCCCTTTGACGTAGGTTTATTAAGCCTGATGGACTTCTAAGCTAGCTAGCTAAGGGTGACTAATCCTAATGGACGCTCTGCTTACTGTTGAACGAAGTTCGTTAAACCTGATGATTGTTCTTTTTCCTGCTACATGCTACTGAACATGTGTCTCATGTCACCATAATCTCATCTTCAGTGTTACCAGCATGGAATGGTGACCTACTTCACATTCGTGCAGTCCTGGTTCCTGCTAGCGGAAAGATGTCTGTCATTTGCCGTGTTACTGATGTATATTTTCATACAGTCCCACAGGAAGCACAGGGTATTTCTCATTATGTTAATAAAGCATATGTCTATCATCACACACTACTTTGGTTATCATCATAATTATCATCGTCACCATTATCATTCATGTCAATCTGTAACGAACAAATTGCAAAAGCTTTCCTTATTATTCTCGTTACAGACATCTGATGTATGCAATTCTCATAGAACATGTAACAGTATTTTACTCTGTCTGGCGCCAATTAAAGTAGTGTTGCGCCGTACTAAAACAGTTTCTTCTTAGAAATTTCTTCTTGTTGTTGGTGTTCTAAAACCACCTAATTTTCTATCTTACACATTGAGAAAATACAACAAGACACCCAGGCTTCCAACTCCACAGAATAATACAGGTACAACAACTTAACATAACTTGGCAGTCTTCCAACCAAAACAAACTGGTCAACAATGAGAATTCCAACAAAGCCAATTGGTGTAGTTATATCTTCAGTCAACACACGTTTATTGATGGACAAAATGAGGGGTGAAATTATGAGGATGGAAACGTAGCCATCAGGCTGAACAGAAATTACAATGACAATGCCCGGCGTGAGAGAACTCTACGCCATATGGGCGAAAACCTTACAATGTCCTTATACACATAAAACCATACTTACAACTTTCCACCCAAAACCTCAGCCAACACAAGAAAAACTAAATCCTCCATCTCAGCTATCTAAACCTGTCACTACAAAAAGAAACTCTTCCTAACCGAGACTCCATCTACAACAAACTAGTAAGGTTCATTCTACAACACAAACAAGTAAGGCCCTCTTTTGACTAAAACGTGAATGGTATTTATACTATCCCTACCCACTCAGTTTTCTCCATGCTGCACGCGTATCACAAGACCTCCGCTCAATGGTCTCAACCAACCTTCCTTTCAAACAAGGGTACTCACTCTATTAATTATTTCCTAAATACCAATCCTGCTTATAACCCCTAGCCAAGAGCATACTGCTATAAACATTCCAATGTGTTTCTTCAGTTTATTCAGTGAAACTGATCATTCATTGTTTCTTAGATCATTTTTCTTCTTGCTTTGTTTTTTTATATATTTTTATATAGTGATCTTAGCTATGTCAGCTAATCATACTGTAATCACTTTGTTTTTTTTTTAGCTGATAATAAGTCTTCGTTATCTTTTATGTTTTCTCAGCTTCTGATTCCCATATTTATCCTGTAATTCTGCTGAATTATCCCACATTCATCTTCATAAATTTCAGTGTGCCCTTTGCTTGTCTTAGGTAAAGTAGCTAGTGCCTGGAAACAACTGTAGCTAGTGCCTGGACACACCTGTAGCTAGTGCCTGGACACAACTGTAGCTAGTGCCTGGACACAACTGTAGCTAGTGCCTGGACACAACTGTAGCTAGTGCCTGGACACACCTGCAGCTAGTGACTGGACACAACTGTAGCTAGTGCCTGGACACAACTGTAGCTAGTGCCTGGACACACCTGCAGCTAGTGACTGGACACAACTGTAGCTAGTGCCTGGACACAACTGTAGCTAGTGCCTGGACACAACTGTAGCTAGTGCCTGGACACACCTGCAGCTAGTGACTGGACACAACTGTAGCTAGTGCCTGGACACAACTGTAGCTAGTGCCTGGACACAACTGTAGCTAGTGCCTGGACACACCTGCAGCTAGTGACTGGACACAACTGTAGCTAGTGACTGGACACAACTGTAGCTAGTGCCTGGACACAACTGTAGCTAGTGCCTGGACACAACTGTAGCTAGTGCCTGGACACAACTGTAGCTAGTGCCTGGACACAACTGTAGCTAGTGCCTGGACACAACTGTAGCTAGTGCCTGGACACCTGCAGCTAGTGACTGGACACAACTGTAGCTAGTGCCTGGACACAACTGTAGCTAGTGCCTGGACACAACTGTAGCTAGTGCCTGGACACACCTGCAGCTAGTGACTGGACACAACTGTAGCTAGTGCCTGGACACAACTGTAGCTAGTGCCTGGACACAACTGTAGCTAGTGCCTGGACACACCTGCAGCTAGTGACTGGACACAACTGTAGCTAGTGACTGGACACAACTGTAGCTAGTGCCTGGACACAACTGTAGCTAGTGCCTGGACACAACTGTAGCTAGTGCCTGGACACAACTGTAGCTAGTGCCTGGACACAACTGTAGCTAGTGCCTGGACACAACTGTAGCTAGTGCCTGGACACACCTGTAGCTAGTGCCTGGACACAACTGTAGCTAGTGCCTGGACACACCTGTAGCTAGTGCCTGGACACAACTGTAGCTAGTGCCTGGACACAACTGTAGCTAGTGCCTGGACACAACTGCAGCTAGTGCCTGGACACAACTGCAGCTAGTGCCTGGACACAACTGCAGCTAGTGCCTGGACACAACTGTAGCTAGTGCCTGGACACAACTGCAGCTAGTGCCTGGACACAACTGTAGCTAGTGCCTGGACACAACTGCAGCTAGTGCCTGGACACAACTGTAGCTAGTGCCTGGACACAACTGTAGCTAGTGCCTGGACACAACTGTAGCTGGCGCCTGGACACAACTGTAGCTAGTGCCTGGAAACAACGGTAGCTGGCGCCTGGACACAACTGTAGCTAGTGCCCGGATACAACTGTAGCTAGTGCCTGGATACAACTGGCTTGTTTAGTAAAGATTATAGGATGAATGCTTATATAACAGTGCTTGTCAAACTTTTTTTTTCCTTGTTGCGGCGCAGTGAAACTGGGGATGATTATACAAGATTATGAGCCAGCTTGACGTGAAACTACTGCGTGAGTCAAAGTCAATGAGAAAGGCGGACAAGCTGGCAGGCACTGCATCAGTTCAGGGTACCCTGATAATGGACAAAGAGGACACTGCAACATCCACCTTGGACGGGTTGCGTATGGAGGACGACACTGGGTTGAATGACAACAGTCACATCAGGAGGATGATAGAGTTGGGGGAGGAGAGAGAAAGTCAATGTGTTTTTTTTTTTTTTTATCCGAACGAAGTAGTTTAGCGCGTTACCCACAGCTTGTGTGTGACTGACCTCGTCAGCAGGTCACGATTCAGAGGGATGTTGGAACGAAAGAGGATGCCCGGAATGTGGGGATGCCAGTCTCTGATTACAGATTACATGATTCTGATATACGCCCGCCCTCTCCCGCCACTTTTAGCACTCCGGATAATGTAGACTTGCGACGCGGGCTCCAGTAATCGGAGCCGACAACTCAGAACAGCGATTCCCAGACTTTCCAGCTGTGGCGCGCTTGGCAATTCAAATTTCTGTATCGTCACAACTGCATTTCTAATTCTGGACTCTCGTTTAACTCACTGTAGATTTGTTGTGGCCCTGTTTTATAGATTACACTGACTGTATCGAAACTATATACAAGCTACTCTCTCTCTCTCTCTCTTTCTCTCTCTCATCCTTTCTCTCCCGCTTCTTACTCCACTACAAGAGTTCCATACGTGCAGACCATGATCATTCCAGTTTAGTTCCGATGTTTCATGACTCACATTAATTTTTTTTTTTTTACTAAATATGTTTGTCGTAGCGAAAACAACAGACTTTTGGGAAAAGTTTTACAAAGTAAACAAAACTATGTAGCACAAACGTTAACAATTTCATTTAGTTCTTTCATTCAGTAAATATCTGTTTCGTGTCACCTTTTTTCTACTTTAAATTGTGGTTTGTGAGATGGTACTTAAATCCTACCGAATAACACCAAAGATCAGAACAACAATGTAATCAAACATGACAGTCGGCATATTATACCAGTAAATGACGCGGATCTATTTTTAGTATTTAAATCAGTTTATATGATCAGAATTAAAAGAAGGAAGATAACCCTGTCATGCCTTAGAGGCACATATGAATATGGTGTTAGTGCCCATATTTTCCTTGACCTTTCAACACACTAGAGTCAGTATCACGCCCAAGGATAAAGTGAAAATTGTTCTGTAATTTTCTTTTTGATCTTGTTTGCAATGTGCATATTTACCAGATAAAACTTCTATGTGTTCTTTCAGCTTGAACTTGTCCGGCAAGTGCACGTTAGAGAAATGGAAGGAAAAGAGTATATCCGCTTTGACATAATATCACAAGCAACGTTCTACCTTCTGTGCGTCAGTTCGCTTCTTGTAATTACCTGTTTCATAAAGACAATACTGCGATTCCGGTAGGTATCTGCTGTTGCTTAATGCTGCATGGTTCTTTAGCTCATAACATCCATGGTCAATGGAGAAGTCATTTCCCATATACAGCATTATTTTAGTTTGAGCGTTTCGTGATGGACGTAGGAGATCTCTTACCAAACAAGGGAAGAGATCCATACATAGCAGTTTATTTGCTACATTTCCATTGTTAACTCCATATGGAGGCTATGACCAGCTTCGGTGGCACTCATCTATGCGCAAACACAAAATATAAATCTACTAACTTGTAGTATGCGCCCTTGCATACAAGTCCATGTATAAGCCTACTCACCCACTCCTCCGTTTACATTACATGAAGTCAGCAAACATATAGGTCTACCCTGTTCTTTACAATACACACACACGATAGTTTGCGCATGCGTGTCAATTAAAAGAAGTGTTATGTGCAAAGCACATTTTTTTTGGGGGGGGGGGGGGGGGGGGGGGGGATCGTTTTATGATACATATCATAGTTCAATAACGCTTGGACAGGTTTAAGCGGAAAATGAAAGTTCATTTCTTCTGCCGTGTTTTTTTTATTGTAAATATTTTGCTTTCTTATTTTAAATTACACCATGTTCACGTATTAGTACCATGTTCAACCATCTTTACCTTAACCCTTATATGCGGAACCGATTGTTACATATTTACCCCTTCATACATTCAGCTCTGTAAAACACCGTGTTATGCGTGGAATCATATTACACGTAGTTTCCCAAACAAATGTATGTCATGTACCATTCTTACAATTTGTGCGAATGAAACATCAATGTATTGGTTCTACACCATATGTGAGAAAATGTTTTAGCTACCTGCCTTCCTTTCTTCTTTCTGTTCAGCCAAAACTGAGCATGACTGAGTCACTCTTTCCATGCCATAGAAGTATATTGGCGTAATCGATTTTTTTAATTTGGTGCCATATGCAGTGTACTGCCACATGTTTCGTTTCGTATAACTGCAATTCATATTTTGGTTCGCATGTTAACTGCGCATGTCCTTTTTCAAAATGGCGGAAGAGTGCTTAGTTACGACCGATTTGAGCATGAAAAATGAAGTTTGTGACCGAGAAATTTCAATTTTTGGTGATGTAGATAGGGGTATGGACATGCCCTGTGACCAGACCACTGTTCTTGAATGTATCTCAAGTAGACCTAGACATATTAGACGACTGGAGACGTGGTCAGAATGTTATTTCAGACATTATTTTAGCAAGAATGCAACATATCAAAACAAGACAACTTCAACAGGTAGTTCTAGGCATCTCAGATGGTGAGTACTCTAGATCTAGAGGTACCCGATGGTAAGCAGGACACAATTATTATTATACATATCTTGACCCGCGCTTTTAATCTGGCACCCAGCTGAACCTCCGCGTTTTGTCCTCCTGACATGGAAAGAATCTCTCTCTCTCTCTGTGTCTGTCTGCCGCTCTCTGTCTCTCTCTCTCTCTGAAAATAAAGATCAATCAATCAATCTCCCTGTCTTTCTTCCTGTGTGTGTCTCTCTCTCTACTATACTATGTCTATATTATGCTACTCAGCCCCAGTAATTACAGATACACTAACATACATTTACAATCAATGCATTGTACATTGTCATTTTCCTCAGGCTTTTAAAATTCCAAAAATATATCCCCTTTTTAAATCAAGCTATAGACCAATTTCCATTCTAACGATTTTGTCAAAACTACTAGAAAAACACATAAAAAAAAAACAACCTTACAACACATGCAAGAAAATGATTTGATTGTTGACTGTCAGTCAGGTTTTATGCCAAAACATTCCTGCCATACAGCTCTCACAAAAGTGACAGAATGTTGGTTATCTAATATAAACAATGATAAATTATATGGTGCTGCCTTTGTTGACTTTAAAAAAGCATTTGACATGATTGATCATGAAATCCTAGTTAGAAAGCTTGAGACTTATAGATTACACCCTGACTTGACAAAATTTATTACATCTTTTCTTTCCAACAGACAGCAGGTAGTTTGCCTCAAAAACTCTAAGTCAAGTTCATCTGCGGTTGATAATGGCATTCCACAGGGATCTATTCTTGGTCCTCTCTTGTTTACTATCTACATCAATGATCTTCCACATCATCTCAAAAAATCATCTTGTGACCTCTTTGCTGATGACTGCACAGTTTACTCTAGTGACAATGACTGTATTAACCTTCAGTCAACTCTTCAAATTGAAATAAACAGTCTAATTAACTGGAGCAATAACAACAGAATGCTCATAAACACCAGCAAAACAAAAACCATCCTCATTACAACGAGACAGAAATTAACAAATTCACCAACAACAACAACACTACAGCTCCATGTTAATAAACATAAAACTCTAGATCTCATGATTGACCACCACCTCAGCTGGAATCATCATGTAGACAATCTAACCAAATTCACTGCACAAAAAGTTTACAAATTTACTAAAATTAAACATTTTCTTGACATAGACACCAGAAACACAAGATATCACAGATACAAACACACTTGGACTACTGCTCCACAGTCTGGGATGGTTGTTCCATGTCAAACTTTCTCAGTCAAATATGAAAAGACTTTACTCACTTCAAAAATGAGCAGTAAAGCTTATAGATGACAAACATGCAGCACGTATTACAAATAAGGACAAACATCTTGATATTCTACCCCTCAAGAAGAGATTTCTTTTCAACAAGGCCAAGTTAATTCATAAAATTCTGTCGCACATTGCTCCACCCTATCTCTGGTCGTTGTTCAAATCCAACCCAAAACACAGTCAACGCTTAAGCAAGTGCATTCTCCCAAAACTAAGGCTTGACATGTTTAAAAAAAGCTTTTCTTACTCAGCTGCCCACCTTTGGAATGCCCTACCAATTCACGTAAAACTTAAAAGTAACATTCGTTCTTATAACTTTAAACTTTGTCAACATCTATTCGATATGGACTATGCCTCCCTAAGCATAGTCTAAAGTAGTTTAAAGTATGGCTTGATTATTTTAATTTTTTTAATACTGCTTTACTATAAATTTGTTAAGTTTTGAATGAATGTAAGAATGCAAGTTTATTTCATGTTGTTGCATAAATCAGAGTGTAGAGTGTATGGACATGATATAAGTTTATTATTTATTTATGTAATCATTTAATGTGTCTTCATTATTATTATGAACATTAACAAATGCTGAATGACTGTGACTGAGTGAAAGCTGTATGATGAAGGGTAGAATGTCAGACGGGCCTGCGTGCCCAATTCTTAACTCTTTGAAAATAAAGTATGTTCGTTCATTCGTTCCGTCTCTCTCTGTCTTTCTCTGTCTCTCTCTCGTCCCTTAAGTACATGTAGAAGGAAATTTCCACTTTCATCGATCCTTGGTTTCTCTCATGCCAGTTGTACAGCAACAAATCCACGCAAATGACTTCGGAATAAACATATTTTTTTCTCTGCCTGGCAATGAGGCAATGCCTGTACTTATACTGTAATTTAAAATTCTAGTCCTTTTTGAAAAAAAAAAAATGTACTAATTCCTTTTATAAAGTCATGTAAATGGATCATAATAGCAGTTCTAGAACATTTATGGTATTATTTCTTTTTCTTTTCTCAGCGAATATACCCTGGTTGGTAGGTTCAGTGATATGATACCATCAGTTGCCCAAAAGATATACCTTCTGTTAACCTGTATAATCGCATTCGCTAGCCTGGGGCATCTCTTGTTCCATACACTCCTGCCGAACTATAGCACACTGTTATCTTCTGCCACTACGGTGACGATACTCATGCTGGAAACATCTGTCGTGGTTCCTACTGTGGAAGTCAGCAGATACTTTGGACGGTTTTACATCTTCGCCGTGTACTGCATATTATTCTTTCTGCTATTCAACTACTTCATTGTGCTGCTGAATGACAGTTACTCGGAGATAAAGCGTCTGGAACGACTAAACAAGAAAAAACAGATTCCCTGTCTTCCTTGGCTACCAAAATAGGTCTTGAAATTAACAAAGAATTAAACTTCTCATTAATCAAGAAGGAAAAATATACGTAAAGGAACAGCTGTTGATGAAGTAAACCAATTTGCATACCTCGGCAGCTACAAAGACCAGGATGGTGACACCAGGAAAGAAGTTAGAGTTCCAACTGCAAAAACAGAATTGTCCTTCAAATATCTTGAAACATATGGAATTCAAAAGTTATAAGCACAAAAACCAAGTTAAGATTAGTAAATTCAAATGTGATATCTACCCTCATTTATGCATGTTAAAGCTGGAAATCAACTAAAGAAATAGACAAGAAATTAGACTCTTTTCAAAACAAATGCCTAAGGAAAATACTTGTATGCAGGAAACTCTCTACTATAGAGAGCGGAACAACAAGACAACTCCTTCAGATCATCAGAAGAAGTACTCCCTCTCAGACAAGTGTTTCGGCTACAAAATTGTAGTTCATGGAATACAGCTAGCAGACCATATGGTACTATAACTACAAATTGTATTTAATGGGATAAATCTAGTAGGGTTTTATACTACATCTACAAACTGTAGTTTGTGGAATACAGTTAGCAGACCATACTGTGTTCAGTACTTACATCTTACCTCCTTCCCGTGCCGTTAAACGTCACATAGGGCTCACATAGTTGTTTGCCAAGTTTTCCTGTTTTCGCCGAGTCTTTCAACTTCATCAAGGGATGTTATGCCCACTAAACTAGCTTCTCTTAACAATGCTCTCTTTAGAGTTTGATGTGATCGACCTCTTTTTCTTCGGCCTGTTGTGCTCCACTTGATAGCTTGTTTTGGTATTCTCTGATTGTTTCTTCTCATCACATGACCTACATGTGTCATCTTATTTTTCTGATCACATATGAGGTTGTTGTTTGCTCACCTGTCTTATACCTGCATTGTTCTTGAATTCGTTCCACTTTATACCATGTATTTTCCTTAGGCATTTGTTTTGAAAAGAGTCTAATTTCTTGTCTATTTCTTTAGTTGATTTCCAGCTTTCACATGCATAAATTAGGGTGGATATCGCATTTGAATTTACTAATCTTAACTTGGTTTTTGTGCTTATAACATTTGAATTCCATATGTTCTCAAGATTTTAGAAGGACAATTCTGCTTTTGCAATTCGAATTCTAACTTCCTTCCTGGTGTCACCATCCTGGTCTTTGTAGCTGCCGAGGTATGCAAAATGGTTTACTTCATCAACAGCTGTTCCTTTACATATATTTTTCCTTCTTGATTAATGAGAAGTTTAATTCTTTGTTAATTTCAAGACCTATTTTGGTAGCCAAGGAAGACAGGGAATCTGTTTTTTCTTGCATAGATTTCACATTGTCACTGATAAGAGTTATGTCATCTGCAAAATCAAGATCTTCTATTTGGGTCCCATGTACCCAATCAATGCCGGTTTTACCTGTACAGCATCTTTTCATTATAAAGTCTATGGCAATTCCAAAAAGCAAGTTGTTTCATGCCTGTTTCAGTCTGGAACTATTCGCTCATTCCTTCTTCTGTCTTGACTGCACAAGCATATCGATTGTAGAGATCTCTAATGATGTTGACAATTTTAGATGGTATTCCATATTCAGTACTATAGCTACAAAATGTAGTTCATGGGATAAATCTGGTAGACCATACGGTGTTCTGTAGGGTTATATACTACATCTACAAATTGTAGTTCATGGTATAAATGTGGTAGACCATACTGTGTTCTGTGCTACAGTTATAAATTAACTTAAATGTACATGGTGAAATAACACAGGTGTACATGTGTGTGTGTCTGTGGAGGGTGGGTAGGAGAGAAAGAAAGACTGAGGAGAGAGGGTATCATACTAACAGCAAATGGTCAGTGGAGATAAAGAGATCTATTAGCCTTGTTCCTAATACACCTGACAGGCTGGTCTTTTATTGGGTGTCCTGATGGAAAAGTAACATTTATTTTTTACTCTTTATGCTAGCCATACATTAATATTCACTTATATAACATTACTGAATATCACAAATTGTTATATTTCTACATTCACTGTTTATTTGCGTTAAATAAATGATGACATTCCAGCATTTGTGAAAGAAAAAAGTTCCTAGTTTAAATATTCAGTTACCTGTGATCATTAAACTGGTGATATGAATATCCTTCAGATGTTTTCTGTGTTCCTTGTGAACTTTCCCCTGAGGTTTTGTAGTAGCTTAGGAAAGTAAGATTAAATTTGTAAACAGCCCTACAATAACACAAATGTTGCCCCATAAAATATCATTATGTCCCTGCTTACTGCATCATGCCATAACCGGTAACCAATATGCCTTGTAACAGTAGTAATAAGGTAACTAGTAACTACATGTCATGGTCTTGCAGCCAGATTCTCCTGGTCTGCATGCTGCCCATATCAGTTCTTCATTAGATAACATTTACTTGTTCTCTCTTCCTCCAGGTGTCTTCTGCAAGGTGTCCTAGCTATTGTTTAAAGTTTTCAGAGTACAAGGCAAATCTAAACTTGAACTTGAAGAACAGCCATGCTCTGCTGCTGGCCTAAAGATGGGCCTCCTTGCACTCAGGAAGCTCCCATATGTGCTCGACCTTTAACCTCAGTGTTGTTTATAGTGTGATAGTGCCAATGGCACATTGATTGAACAAGGCTCTATCTTTTCCACAAAGTTCTGAATGTCTGCCACTGCCCTTCGTTATTCCCCTTTCTCAAAGTCTTTGGTCATATTTTCTACACTCAGATTTTTTTTTTCATCTCCCTGCAATTTTGATAGGGTGTCTGTTACGTCTGCTTTGTCCATTTGTAAGTTGCCCAAGGTTGTTGGTTTGTTTGCCTGTTGACCTGACATTTATTTACCTTTGATACTGGCATGTTCTGGGCAATAAATCCATATTAGGGAGGAGATTTGTGACTTAATTTGGCCAGCCACTCACAACGCATCACCAGGTTTTCAATTTTTTTTTTTTTTAAGCATGCACTGTGAGTATATACCATGGCTTGTGATGCTTGCTGGTTTGCTAGCCAGTTTATGGCTAGAGTGGCTGCTTCAATCTCCATCCTCAAGCTGGATGTGGCTGTGGCGAAGGCTCCGGACTCGCTGACAACGGGGCGCCAATTGCTATAGACCACAAATCCCCATCCTCTCCTTTGACCACGCATGACGCATCCATCTGTATATAGTATAGAGTCATCTGGGTTGGATGCTTAATAATTCGCTCTTTGATTTCCGATTCTGCTCGTCCCACCACCCACTTTTGGTATTCTCATCTGAGCCACATTTGAACTTTGGTAAGGTGTGGATGTTTCTGGGCATCAATCCACTCGGCATCCATGGGGGATTTCTTCAGGGCTGATTATCTGCCCTATGACCTCTTCAGCCTCTGCTATCATTGACTGCCCTCATTTTATTCATGTACCTTTTTGTGTCTGAAACTCCTTATTTAATGGGTGGTCCTTCCATGCTCTTGATTTGTATGTACTCTTTTACTTGGGCACATTTATGTTGAGTTTTCATACTCAGTATGTTCAACAGGTGTCGCATGGCATCCATCAGCGTGTCCCTGGGACATCTGAGCACCATGATCACTCCTTCATTCTCTCCAGCCGGGTTGTTTAAGTTGCTGATAAAGTAAGCATGCTGATGCCATATTTCAGTCTTGACATTACCAGCACTTTCAATGTTCAGAATAGAATTTTTAGTGATAGACCCATAATGGGTATTATTTTTCATGCTGCTAGGTCATTCTTTGCTTCCGGTATCATCTCATCCACATGTTGCCTGAAGTTGGGCATCTGTTGAAAGTAATCCCCAAATATTTAATCATGTGACATCTTTCTGTGCAGGTATTTTCACAGTAACCCACCTCTCCCCTGCATTTCGACTTTTGGTGTTCAGTTATCCAAGGAACACCATAAAAGTTTGGCTTTGGTTGGCACATCCAAAGATTGTCTCGTCTTCCATCTCCCTGGAACTGCCAACTGGTGTTCTTTGCAGCTGATGCCATGAAGGTGTCGTGGTACAGCACTGTATAGTTTCAGTCCCTGAGTATAACTAAAAAGCAAGGGGTGTGCAATATTTCCGTAGCAGACTCCACTGCCATGGGAACTATGGTCATTGCTGCCCCATAGCCAGGCTAGGCCTGTTGTTATGGGTACCAATGGAGAGGTGCAACAGGGTGTTGGTTAGCTATGGGTCACAGTCGCTAATGCCAGCATGTCAGCTATGAGTCTCTGATGCCAGCATGTCAGCTATGAGTCCCTGATGCCAGCATCTCAGCTATTAGTCTCTGATGCCAGCATGTCAGCTATGAGTCCCTGATGCCAGCATCTCAGCTATTAGTCTCTGATGCCAGCATGTCAGCTATGAGTCCCTGATGCCAGCATCTCAGCTATTAGTCTCTGATGCCAGCATGTCAGCTATGAGTCCCTGATGCCAGCATCTCAGCTATGAGTCTGATGCCAGCATGTCAGCTATGAGTCGCTGATTGCCAATTCAGACAATGTCCTCACATTTCCCCCCCCCCACCCTTTAAAAATGCTGCACAAGATAACTACATCATTCAAGAAAACATCAAATGTTGAAATGAGGAAAAGATATAGATAAATCAATATCACAAAGTATGTGTGATTCATTATGAATAAATGATGATTTTGTTCACATAGTGCTGGATATACCATCAGAGACTGTCTTTCAAACATATCTTCTATGTATGAGAAGATATCACATCTGAAAGCATGACAAAAAAAATGAAGCTTTTTCATGAGACCATATGTCTGGTGGTGGATGGAATGAGAGAGCAGCCAACAGAGGTTGGTTGTGGTCACCATTCTATGATGGTAGGCAGATGATCTCAATGTAGGTACAATGGCTATGATAACTGCCCAGAAGGAAAGCAATGGTAAACTATCTTCTGGAAATATACCAAGAAACCCAAACAGCAACATGGAAGGTCAGATAGGAAAAAGATCTAGTGGTGAGTCCCCCAGGCCAGATAGATCTAATTTTAACACTGGGGAAGAGTGTGAGACAGAGGTCAGTACTAGTAATTGTGATGACGGACAAAATCCTGACAGTGTTACCAAGGAAAACCCCCGCATCAAACTAAAAAGAAACATAAGAGTAGGAACATGGAATGTAAGAAGTATGTATGAGGGAAAGTATCAAATAATAAGTGACGAGATGAAAAGAACGGGGATACACATTTTGGGAACATCGATGGAAAGGATCAGGACACTTCAAGAGCGAGAATGATAAAATTTTTATATACTCTGGTGGAGAATTAGAGGAAAGAATGGAGTGGCTTTTTACTTGGACAAATCAACATCAAAAGCATTACTAGGTTACAATCCAGTAAGTGATAGAATCCTCACTATCAGACTTAAGGGCACTCCTAGAAATGTAACAATCATCCAGATATATGCACCTACATCAGCAGCAGAGGAAGAGGAAGTAGAAGACTTTTATAACACACTGCAAACAATGATAGACCAGGTACGGAAAAATGATATTATATTAATAATGGGGGATTTTAATGCAAAGATTGGTACAGAAAGAGCAGAAGATGAAGGATATGTTGTAGGGAAATTTAGCACAGGACATTAGAAATGAGGCAGGTGACAATCTAATGGCGTTTTGCATGGAAAATGAGCTAATGATTGCTAACACACTTTTTAAACATCCAAGAAGACTTTACACATGGACATCACCTGATGGGAAAACCAAGCATCATATAGATTACATTTTAGTGCAAAGAAGGTGGAGATCAAGTATAACATCAGCAAAAACTTTACCAGGTGCTGATTGTGACACGGACCATGAGTTATTAATAGCAGACATGAAGATAAAGATAAAAAAGACAGTTACGGGATCAAGACCACTCCACTTTGATCTTACAAATATACCAGAACAATACAGTATAGAAGTGAAGAACCGTTTCGTAATCCTGATGGCTGTACAGGAGGAGATGACACCAGATGAATTGGCTATGCAGGCCAGAGATATCTTAACAACAGCTAAAGATTTGGTTCCAGTAAAGAAAACAAAAGAATGGATGAGTTACAGCAGGCATACTAGAACTGATAAAACAATGTAGAGAAATGAAGGTGCAATGGAAAATGACAAACAACAACAAAGAGGAATATAAATCTTTAACAAAAGAAGTACGAAGAAACATAAGAAAAGACAAAAAAAAACAATACATACAAGATTGATGTGAAGGAATAGAAGGACATCAGAAGTGTAGAAGAGATAGTGAAATGTTTAAAGAAATGAACACACTGACGAGAAATGTCACAGCTAAGCTAAATGTAATTTGTGACGAGATATGGAATACCTTGACAGAGACAGTGGAAATTTTAGAAAGATGGAAGGAATATTGCAGAGGAATGTAAGAAACAACTGACTGTGGAAGCAGAAATCAACAGTGTGAATTATTATTGTAGGAGAAAGAACCCGAACCAACAATAGAAGAAGTTTTATGAGCAATAAAGAATCTGAAAATCGGTAAATCACCTGGATGTGATAACAGCTGAACTTATTAAAACAGGAGGAAAGGAATGTGCAACAATCTATCATGCACTATGTAAAAAGATATGGCATTCAGGTATTTGGCCAAAAGAATGGAAATGAACTGTATTCATACCACTGCCAAAAAAGGGTAACCTGAAATTATGCACAAACTACAGAACTGTTGCCCTGTTAGTCATGCTTGTAAAATTCTGTTAAAAATCATAATGGGTAGACTTCGTAAGAAGAATGGGATTTCCAACACATTTGATACAATTAACATCACAGCTGTATCTAGACCAACAGGCAGCAGTAAGAATAAATGGTGAAGCAACAACTTGGTTTGATATAAAACAAGGGGTCCATCAGGGGTGCATATTGTCACCTTATTTATTTAACTTGTATACTGAAAATATAATGTGGAAAGTAAAAGAAGATGTAGACAAATAATATTAAGATGCCATAACAATTGGAGGTTATGAAATACCAGAGGTTAGATATGCTGATGACACACTATTACTGTCCACAACACAAAAAGGAATGGAAAAACTAATTATGTCAGTCCGTAAGAATAGTGAAGTGCAAAACCTCTATCTTAATGTAAAGAAAACTAAATTGATGACAACTGACAAAACAAACAAGACAGCTGAAATATATATATATCAATGAGGAAAAACTGGAAGAAGTGGAGAGTTTTGAATATCTTGGATCACTACTAACTAATAATGGAGATACAATGAGGAAAAGTAAAACAACTAAAGAACCTGTGGAGAGAACAGACAGAACTACAAAAATAAGACTTTTAAGGGCATGCATCTTTCCCATCGCAATATATGCTGGTGAGACTTGGACACTTAACAAAACAGCTGAGAAACACATAAATGCCTTTGAATGTAAATGCTACAAAAGAGTTCTTCAGATATGGACACAAAAAAGAACAAATATATCCATACTACAAGAACTTAATACTGAAGAAGGCTGGCTGGTAAAGAGGATTAAAAAGAGAAAACTTAAATATTTTGGACACATTAAACATCACGATAATCCAGAGAAGACCATCTTGGAAGGGTACATAATGGGAAAAAGAGAGGAAGACCAAGGCGAAGATGGCTGCAAGACATTGTTGATGATCTGCAAATGGATGCATCAGCAGCAGGCCATCTTGCTCACAACCGAGAGGCCTACAGGAGTGCTGTTAGACAGGCAAAGTTCCGCAAGGGACATGCAAATGAATGAATGACTATGTCTGTCACATGGTGCAGGTGCCTCGTCCTGGTGTGACAGCTTGCGTACCCTGACAACCCCCAGAGCTATACCAGTAGGAATTTTACTCCTGGCAGGTCCAACAAGGATAGGAAGGTCTGCCTCGGAATTCGATGGATAAAAGTGGATTATGACCTTGGAATGTCAAAAATATGAAATTTGGAACATGGAATATAAGAAGTTTATACAGACAAGGGGCAAATAAAGAATAAGCAGATGAACTAAGTAGGTATGACATGGTCATTACAGCATTACAAGAAATCAGATGGCTTGGTGAAGATGTAACAGTCATAGGAGATATGGTACTAGTGTATGGAGGTATTACCGATGGAAGACATGAACTTGGGACAGGTTTTGCTGTCAAGAGAAAAGAATGGCACTTGGTGATGGACTTCAGTGCCATCAGTGAAAAAAATCAGCAGCCTCCACATCAAGGGAACAAAGAAAAGTATAACAGTAACTAATATACATGTGCCAACAGAAGATACAGAGGATGAAGTCAAAGAAGAATTTTACAACACGTTAGAGAGAGCAACAGAGAAGACCTATGTCTAGGAGATTTCAATGCAAATATAGGAAATGAGGAGTCACACAGACACACTGCAGGAAAAGAAAGTCTGCATGAAACATCTAATGATAATGGATGGAGACTAATAAATATGGAAGAAGCTTAATGGAATGAGAATAAGCAGCACCACAAAATAAGAACATCCATAACCAAACATGGAAATCACCAGATAAACTAACATGCAACCAGATAGACCACGTTTTAACTAATTCCAAGCACACAACAAACATACTTCAGATCAGAAGTTACAGAGGGGCTGAATGCAGCAACGACTATTATCTTGTTGGAGCTAAAGTAAAGTTCAGACTGAAGAAAAATGTTTATAGTAAATTAAATAAAATAATAATAATATATAGAGTAATAAATAGAGATACTCTGAAAAGAGAAGACAATAAAGAAAAATTCAGAAATGAGCTAAACCATAAGATAAACATGAGAGAGAAAATGAAAATAAAAACATTGATGACAGATGGGAAGATATACAAAATCATTATAAAGAACAGAGGAAGAATGCCTGGGAGTCAAGACCATAAATAAAAGAAAGAACTGGTTTGATGAAGTCTGTAGAGAGGCAGTCATAAACAAAAGAACAGCAAGACAGATATGGTTGAATGACATGAACAACAAAACAAATGAGAAGTACCACACACAATGTAAAGAAACTCAAAAAGTTATTCATCAACAAAAACAACAATATATGAAAGACATGGTAAGCAAGATGCAGACATGCCATCAGAATAAGAAAAGCAGGGAATTCTATAAAAAAATTGCAAACAGTAAAGCAAAGGTGTAAACAACCTCTACAGAGCTTGAAGGATAATAATGGAAATATGATAAATAATGAAGAGAAAATCTGTAGCAGATGGAAAGAATATTTTGAAAAACTACCAAACTGTGAAGAGCCTATAAGCACATTACCATGTGAAGAAATACAGACTTGTGAACCTGAAATAGATGAACCAGACTTAGAAAAAGTTATCTACAGTATCATGCTTCTACAAAACAAAGCAATGGGTTCAGATGGAATTACCGCAGAACTGATTAAGAAAGATCTATATCAACATGAACTGATATGCGCATTAAAACAACAAATATGAAGAGAAGAAAAACTCTAGTGAATGGAGAGAATCATTACTGATCCCAGTATTCAAAAAAAGGTGTTAAGAGCAAACATGAAAACTACTGAGGAATATCATTACTACAAACAAGCTATAAAATACTATCTATTATACTTTTAAATACATTAAAACCATACAGCGAGAACATACTGGAAGGCTATCAAGCAGGTTTTAGGAAGAATAGATCAACCATAGAACAAATATTTTATCTATGTCAAAGAGCAGAAAAATTCTGGGAATATAGAAAAGAAGTATATAATATCTTAAATGACTTCAAGAAAGCTTAGGACAACACAGATAGGAGCAGCTTATGGAAAATTATGAAATAATTTGAGCTACCTAATAAATTAATCACTTTGACCAGAATATGCATGAATGATGCACAAGATGTATATAAAGGAAGAAAGTCAGAACCCTTCTATAAAAGAACTGGTTTAAAACAAGGTGATAAATTATCTCCATTACTAATCAACCTAGTACTAGAAAAGGTAATCAGAAAAATGAGAGAAGAAACCAGTACAAAAGAACAAGCTAAAATACTAGGATACCCTGATGACATTGACCTAGTGGGGGAAACTATGAAAGAAGTCATCAATACCTGCATACACCTGAAGGATGGAGCACTAAAAGTGGGCTTGACCATTAACCAAGATAAGATAAAATATATGAAGATTTCAAGAGACCAAAGGCAGAATGATCCAGATTATATAAATGTTGGAGATATGATCACTGAGAAAGCAGAAACATATAAATATCTAGGCACAACCTTCAACAGAAGCAACATAGTAAGCAAGGAAATTAAAAGCAGAGTACAGATAGGGAATAAAAATATACCTCGCCTTGCAACACCTGTTAAAATCCAGTCCCAAAACACCAAAATAACAATCTCCAAAACTATAATAAGACCAGCCATCATGTATGGATCAAAATGTCGAGTACAACAAAGAAAGATGAACAACAATTGCAAATCTTTGAGAACAAGATCCTAAGAAGAATCTTTGGGTCCAAAAGTGGAGAATGGAGAGCTAGAAAGAACACTGAACTGAACAGCTTATTTAAATCCCATCGAATTATAAATGTCTTGAAACTGAACAGATTTCATGTAGAAAGAATAAAGGAGAACAGACAAATGAAAATTATGTATACACAATTCCATTATCATCTGTACCAGAGCATACACCATGGAAAGAAGCAGATTATACACAAATAACTATTCAGACTGAAGTGAAAGGTGTGCAGAATGGTGAAATGCAGAGCAGTCTTGTAAGATCAACAACCACACTTAGTGTTCTAGATGACAAATATCCATGTGACACCTGGATACGTGTGTATACAGATGGATCTGCACATAATGCCATAAAGAATGGAGGGGCAGGAGCATATACTGAATATCCAAACAACACCATTGACAAGATTTCCATACCCACTGGTAAATACTGCAACAACTTTGATGCAGAAGTTAGGGCAATTATTGCTGCAGTTGAAAAACTATCAGACTCCAGAATTGATACATGTCCTGTAGTAATTCTCACAGATGCAAGATCAGTACTGGAAGCTCTTCAGTGCAACAAACTACCAGACCTTAAAGATGCCTTGTCAAAAATTGGCTTACAACACGGAGTCACTTTGCAATGGATTCCCTCCCACTGTGGGATACCAGGCAATGAGAAAGCTGACCATCTGGCCAAAGAGGGCACTGAAATGGAGCAACCAGACATACCAATCACCTATAATCAGAAGAAAAGCATGATAAAAACCTACAAACACCACCACATGATGACTATCACATGCTAAACAGAAAGGAACAAGTCACCATCTTCCGTCTCTGAACAGGACACAGCTGACTCCGAAGTCATATGTATACAAAGTTTAAGGTTGGTACTACTAATCTATGTACATGTGCCCAGGTGCCCCAAACTGTGGAACATATCCTCCAGAACTGCATCAACTACGAGACACTGAGAAATAATTACTGGCCCAGTGAAACCACTAAAGAAGATAAGCTCTACGGTTCCATACATGAGTTACAAAAAACTGTGAAATTTATCCAAGAGACAGGACTGCAGATATAGACAGACAATGCGAACGAAGAAGAAGAAGAAGATGTATACACAAGAGATGAGGGGAACAAGACCGAAGGATAGACCAAGACAGAGATGGAAAGTCAACATAGGATATAAAAAGAAATTGTAACTAGGAAAAAAAGTAGAAACAGCTTTATTACTTAACGAGTACACAGTTGTGATGTTTCAGCGTGAGTCTTAATCATACAAAAACATACAGGATGAAGAAATAGAGAGAGGATATAAAGTATAAATTCACATGAATGCTACATTAAAAACAAACCAAAAAAGAAAAAAAAAAAATTAATAAAATGAATAGGGCACTTAGCTGTAACTTGTAAGAAGCTGTGGCTTGTCTGACACTGTATCAGAAATGTGCATGGTGGAGTGCAGAGAGTATTTAAATGGAGACTTGGGATGTGTGATAGGTGGGTCATAACTGAGGGTAGTGGGTGGAGAAACCATGGAGGGGAGAGAGAGTGATACAGTGGTAATCTAGCCGGGAGAAGGTGAAATATGTGATTATAGTTGGGATAGAGGGGTTGTAATATGATGCTGTGAAGAGGTTCTAAGCTCTGTGTAACAAGTGAGAAGGGAGTGGAACTTAGTGGGGAGAGATTATAATTGTGGAAGAGGAGAATGTTAGGTGTAGCTGAATAATGAGTTCAAACCATGTGGTTCCAGAGTCCCATATTCCAGAATGTAACGGTTCTCAAGCGCTAGACGGCTTGTGTCATCTGATGGTGTTACCAGAAAGTCAGATTTGCCTCTGGTTGGGGCCACTGAAATGATTTTGGACTGGTTTCGAAGCATGCGGTACCCTAATCTGAGGTCAGTTTCACCAGTGCAAGTTATTCTGCATCTTTTGCATACAATGACATATATCACATTGTGGGTCTCGCATGTGAATCCCTCATGGAGAGTGAGGATAGTTTTGGGAAAGGTGATTGAACAAACCACAGCTTCTTACAAGTTACAGCTAAATCATTTTGATTTTTTTTTTAACATAGCATTCATATGAATTTATATTTTATCTCCTCTATTTCTTCGTGCCGTATGTTTTTGTATGATTAAGGCTCATGCCAAAACATCACAACTGTGTAGTTGTTAAGTAATAAAGCTGTTCCTACTTTTTATCCTAGTTTATACATTTTGGTATTACAGCTTTAGTGCGGTGGCTCCATGTATAGTTACATACTCATATGCTAATTATCGTGTGTTCATAAAAGAAATTGGTGTCACCAACAGGAGAAAGAAGATTAGGAAGAGAGAGAAATGGAGGTGAACTTTATCTGTAGCAATGACTCAGAAAGCTGAAGAAGAAGATGCCATATGTAAATTGTGTAAGATAGGCATATAAGAAATGAGTCACTGGAACTGAACTCAAAAGACTTCAGTAACAGCTTGGACAACTCTGCTGCATGCGGCACATTATATGATTATGCTAAAAAACTCAGCTGCACACAGCACATATGATTATGCTAAAAAACTCAGCTGCACATAGCACATCATATGATTATGCTAAAAAACTCAGCTGCACATAGCACATCATATGATTATGCTAAGAAAACTCAGCTGCACACAGCACATCATATGATTATGCTATGTTTAAATCATTAAATGTAACTATGATCATTGTTTACACTGTCATTAGCCATACAATTAGCTTGATAAAAACATTTTACAAAAACGGTGAACATCAGAACATGTTACTTTCAGCTCAAATTGTCTTGTTTCCAGTTTTCCTGAAAGCATTTTGTATGAATAATAAAGGTAGATAGAGGTGTATGGTGCCGCCTTGTAAAACTGCACCATACACCTCTACCTACCTTTATTATTTGAATCAGTTTTACTGCAGTCACCTTCCCATTTATCTGTCACATTTTGTATGAAGTCTTCAAGAACCAGTAGTTTTTATTAGCATATTATACACCAATATATACACAGAGCCCCATTTACGCACAAGCTGCTGAATTCAATATATACACAGCTTCATTAGTGAATTCTGCTTCATTCAGATGTCATTCTTTTCACTGCTACTGAAATTTACAACAGATGTATAAGTATACGTAAAGAACCAATTATTAAATGAATGAATTACTTTTTCCTGTATATAACTGATAATAAAATATTTCTTTGAAATGCAGAGTTAAGAATCTTCCTGCACAATCTGCCTCTATACATTTATCTAGGTAGTATAGTATCATTCTCTAGGAAAATTGGTGCCAAAATTAAGAACGGATGCAATAAAGGAAGTCAGATCATTGGACAAATTTACCTATACTGAAAAACAAATATGTCACAAACGAAACAAAAAATAGCATTGTACAATGCAGTTTTCCTCCAAACTTTGTGCTACTAATTGCCAAAAACAAGTAAAATAATCACAACAAAAAGGAAATATTTAAGCAGAATATTAAATGTAACAAGAAGGAACCAAATCAGAAATGACACCATCAAGGCAAGGTCTGAAGTAACACCAGTACTACACCACATTTAGAAGCAACAAGTCAAATGGTTTGGCCATGTTACATGGCCCTTGCCAAACGGTATACGACTGAAAGTATTCATGCTAAAGACTGTAGAAAACGGAGGGAGAGGCCGCCCACGCAAGTGCTGGAGGTTAGTAATTACAGAAACCTTAAATATCCTGTTATGTGAAGCAAATTGCCCTACTGATTTAAGGCAGTTTCTCTATCTTTTTTTCTGCTCAGAACTCAGCTTTTTGCATTATAATTTTTTTTTTTTCTGAACCTTTTCCTCTCTCCATTCCAGTACTTTAGGAAAACATTTATGTTTTTTAGTCAGAAATTAGATGCAGGCACCAAGTGCTTCTACAGCTATCACCAAGAAACTGATGTAGATCATATACATGTTTCTGGTTTGATAAATATGATCCAATGGTTCAATGACTGTGACTCCTGCCCCACATCATATTTCTTGCTGTGGAAGTTTACCATGTAAAAAAACTGAACTCTAGTTTTTTTATCTTCAGGATTCAAGCACTGAATACTAATTGCTGATGTAGATATTCACCATTTGTGAGCTTTAGATAGATAGATGGATGGATGATGCAAAGGATGTTAAGTAAACCTATAACAAATTGACTCCAAAGATTATGTTGACAAAATTAGCCTAGGACAGACAATGGGCTGACTAAGATTGATGAAAGAAAAAAAAAAGAAAAAGAGAGAGAGAGTGAGCAGGTAACATGATGACTTAAGAGATAGAGGCTGACAAGATAAATCTAGAATGAATGAATGATCTTTATTTTTAAATGGTAAAGAATTGGGCTCGCAAGCCTGTCTTACTTTCTGCCTTTCATCACTCCATCTTTCATTCTTCCCACATACTCGAATTTAATACAAGTACACAAATTACACAGTGAAAAAAATATATAAAAAGAGTGCAGAATTAAACTATTATATTCACAGTATAAGAGAAGAAATAATTCTTACATCTTTTTACATTCTTCCCGTGTCATTAAATGTCTCATAGGGCTCGTGTGATAGTTCTCAGAGTTTTCCTGTTTTTGGCAAGCTTTTCAACCCCATCAATGGATTCTGTGCCTACTAATATAGCCTCATATATTGAGAACATATGGAATTCAAAAGTTATAAGCACAAAAACCAAGTTAGGATTATTCAATTCAAATATGATACCCACCCTCATTTATGCATGCAAAAGCTGGAAATCAACTAAAGAAATAGACAAGAAATTAGACTCTTTTCAAAACAAATGCCTAAGGAAAATACTTGGTATAAAGTGGAATGAATTTAAGAACAACGCAGAGATAAAACAGATGAGCAAAACAACAACCTGTCTCCTGGGTGATCAGAAAATGAAGATGGACATATATAGGCCATGTGATGAGAAGAAACGATCAGAGAATGCCAAAACAAGCTATCAAGTGGAACACAACAAGCTGAAGAAAAAGAGGTCGACCACGTGAAACTCTAAAGAGGACATTGTTAAGAGAAGCCAGTTTAGTGGGCATAACATCCCTTGATGAAGTTGAAAAACTTGCAGAAAACAGGAAAACTTGGCAAACAACTATGCGAGCCCTATGTAAAAATATAATGGCACGGGAAGGATGTAAGATGTAAGAATTTAGCCTCTCTTGACGATGTCCTCTTTACAGTTTCACGAGGATGACCTCTTTCTTTGGCCTGTTGTGTTCCATATGATAGCTTGTTTTGAGATTCTCTGTTTCTTCTCATCACATGACCAACATATGTCCATCTCCTTTTTCTGATCACCCATGAGACAGACTGTTCACTCGTCTGCCTTATCTCTGTGTTGTTTTTTAATCAATTCCACTTTATATGGATTATTTTCGAAGACATAATTAACCTAACAAAATAGGGTGCGCACACACGCAAGCATATACATAAACAAAAATACATTTTCAGTACAGTTCTTCTAACATATATTCTTTAACATTCATTAAAATCATTTCTAACAAGATCTAACAAGTTACTTTTAGAACTATGTCCTTTTAGAACTTGATGGCTGGCAAGCCATGGATTGAGAAACTACTGGTTATTCTATGGAAGCATATAGTTACAGCAAGTAAATAATGAAAAAAGTTTGAGTTAAAGGATGAAGTATTACTAATGGATTTTAAATGGTAGGGGAGGGTGTTCCAGAGATGTACTGCAGAGTATGCAAGGCTTCTCTTACTTGGATCAAGCCTGGATTTAGGAAGAAGACAGTGTTTAAACGTTGGCTATGTTTGGTGTTATACGTAAACAGTTACAAGTAAGGCAGAGCACTGTGCAACAGAATTCTGTGAACAAAGTTAACTTTGTTAAAAATGACTCTATATTTGAGAGGTAGAATTCTGAGTTTTTAAAACAGACAACAGGTAGGCTCTGCACACTAAGATTGGTAAAATGAGTCAGAACAAGTAACAGGTTGGCTCCAGAGGCAAATGTTAAGAAAATAAACCATGGACAGGCTATAGGTTGACTTAGGCTAATGCTGAAAATGTTCAATCTTAGAGCTGAACAGAATTAGAACACCAGATGAGAACCCCAAGTAATCTAACAATATATGATCTGCTGGAACTGCAATGAATAAACTGCTGGACCTTGAAGGCTCAATAGAGCAACACTTGCACACCTGCTAAAATCTAACCCTAGAGATTGCATCAGAAGCCACTCTAAGCCCCAAAGAACTTTGTGACCAGATCATGAGTCACTCTGAGGTCATCAGGATAGATGCTTGCAAGTAGGGGTCCTGGGGTATAGTAGCGGCCATTGAAACTTTCAAACAGCCGGCCAACCTGAATATTTGAGGAGAAATAAAAAAGAAACTAAATAAATTATTGGGTTTTTTTTTTTCTAACTTTTGTTTGTTTTGAAGTTATGACAGCACAGAGTACCGCACAGGAAGAAAAAACTAGCAGTCAAATAATATATATTCACTTTGCTGCTAGACGACAATAATTATATACACATTTTATAATTATGTGAAAACTTTGTAGCTGATCTTCAGTAGTTATGTAAACACTTTGTGCTTAATAGTTAACAAATGTGTACACATTTTGTAGCTATCAATCACAGCACCCTGGGTGCTCATAACTCATCTGTCGTTAACAATCATTTTACAGGTTCCAAGGTATAATAATAATGACAATCACTTTACAGGTTCCAAGGTATAATAATAATAACAATCACTTTACAGGTTCCAAGGTTTAATAATAATATATAAAAACATTATTCCAGAACTTCATGAACAAGGTGAGAAATGTTGATACGGCACTATCTTTCCTACCATGTGAAACTCGAGCTCTTGGTTTTAATTTTACAAACAACATCAATTTGTAAGGAATATGTATCATTCCATAACTACTTATCTGATAAAGCTCTATACATGTGCAGACGTGGGTTGGGGGACATGAGACGGCTCTTCTTTTTTTCTTTTTTTTTTTTGTTTTGCTTTAACCATTATTTTTTTTTTAATGTGACAATCAGCTGTAAAATCCAAATTACTGGCTATATTTTTTGGTTATTTTCTTTTAGTTATATGTCTTTTTTAATTTGTTTTACTAAATGAGATTTCTAAAACATAATTTAAATCCTGGAATAACAACTAACCAGCATGAATTTTTTTTTTTGCAACAACTCACAAGACCTCTGGGAGTCATGACCCAGAGGGGCCCACCCCCCTTAGAGTGTCAGGAGTTTAAAGGGCCGAAACACTTGTCTGAGGGGGGGGGGGGGGGGGGTACTTCCTCTGATGATCTGAAGGAGTTGTGTTGTTGTTCCGCTCTCTACGGTAGAGAGTTTCCTGCATATATAACCAGCATGAATTTTTTTTTTTGTAAACTATTAACAATTATTAACTCTTTCCCTCAGTCAGTCATTTGCATGTCCCTTGCGGAACTTTGCCTCCCTAACAACAGATGCCCTGCTGCTGATGTTTGCAGATTACCAACGATGTCTTGCAGCCATCTTAGCCCTGGTCTTCTTTCTTTTTCCCATTATGTACCCTTCACAAATAGGCTTATCTAAATTATCATGACGTTTAATGTGTCCAAAATATTTAAGTTTTCTCTCTTTAATCCTCTTTACTAGTCAACCTTCTTCAATATTAAGTTCTTGTAGTATGGATATATTTGTTCTTTTTTGCGTCCATGATATCTGAAGAACTCTTCCGTACCACTTACATTTGAAGGCATTTATGTGTTTCTCAGCTGTTTTGTTAAGCGTCCAAGTCTCACAAGCATATGTTGCGATGGGAAAGATGCATGCCTTTAAAAATCTTTTTTTTTTTTTTTTTGTAATTCTGTCTGTTCCTTTCCACAGGTTCTTTTGTTGTTTTACTTTTTGATGAGCGATAGATGTCCTTTTAATTTCCCTCATTGTATCTCCATTATTAGTCAGTAATGATCCAAGATATTCAAAACTCTCCACCTCTTCCAATTTTTCCTCATTGATATATATATATATTTCAGCTGCCTTATTTGCTTTGTCAGTTTTTCATCAATTTAGTCTTCTTCACATTAAGATAAAGGTTTTGCTCTTCACTATTCTTACGGACTGACATAATTAGTTTTTCCATTCTTTTTTGTGTTGTGGACAATAATACTGTGTTATCACCATATCTAATCTTCTCTAACATTTCTCATTATATTTTCAGTATACAAGTTAAATAAGTAAGGCGACAGTATGCACTCTTGACAGACCCCTTGTTTTATGTCAAACCAAGTTGTTGTTTCACCATTTATTCTTACTGCTGCTTGTTGATCTAGATACAGCAGTGATATTAACTGTATCACATGTATTTGGAAATCCCATTTTTTTCCATTATTTCCCAAAGTTTTTGGTGTTGTACACAATCAAATGCCTTTGAAAAGTCTATAAAAGATAAATATAGATTCACATTAAATTCTCTCCATTTCTCTATTATTAATCTTATATTGAATATATGATCTCTTGTTCCTCTTTCTCGTCTAAAACCAGCTTGGTATGAATACAGCTCTTTTCCATTCTTTTGGCCAAATACCTGAATGCTATATCTTTTGACTTAGTGCATGATAGATTGTTGCACATTCCTTTCCTCCCGCTTTAATAAATTCAGCTGTTATCTCATCACATCCTGGTGATTTACCATTTTTCAGATTCTTTTTTGCCCATAAAACTTCTTCTATTGTTTGTTCGGGTTCTTTCTCCTCCAATAATAATTCATGCTGTTGATTTCTGCTTTCACAGTCAGTTGTTTCATACATTCCTCTGCAATATTCCTTCCATTTTTCTAGAATTTCCTCTGTCTCTGTCAAGGTCTTCCCTATCTCGTCACAAATTACATTTAGCTTAGCTGTGACATTTCTCGTCAATGTCTTCATTTCTTTAAACATTTCACTATCTCTTCCACACTTCTGATGTCCTTCTATTCTTGCACAACAATCCTGTGTGTATTGTTTTTTTTTTGTCTTTTCTTATGTTTCTTCATACTTCTTTTGTTAAAGATTTATATTCTTCATTGTTATTTGTTTTCCTTAGTAACACCGTCAGAATATTGTCCGTCGTCATAATTACTACTACAGACCTCTGTCTCACACTCTTCCCCAGTGTTAAAATTAGACCTACCTGGCCTAGGGGACTCGCCACCAGATCTTTTTTTTATCTGACCTTCCATGTTGCTGGTGGGTTTCTTGGTATGTTTACAGAAAGTAGTTTGCCATTGCTTTCCTTCCGGGCAGTGACTGTACTAGTCAGTGATCATAGCTAAGGTCCTTACATTGAGATCATCTGCCTACCATCATAGAATGGTGACCATAACCAACATTATCTGTCAGCTGCTCTCCCATTCCATCCACCATCTGTTCCATGACTTCACATCACCCTGATCGGGGGGCTATATAGGTACTCCACCTTTCCGAAGGTTGTGCTGTAGACTAGCAGAGGTAAGGAGGCATCTTATTTCTCCTCTGATAGGGGATAGACCTATCCCGCTAACCGAAACTCTTCATTATCAAACAAATCTACACAATAAATGTATATAATATGCACAGCTGCCTTGCTTATACTGGGAAATGAACAGAGGCCTGTTTTTAGCTCATTTAATAATTTACAACTTGAATCTGCAAAACAGAGTAGAAAACTAGAAATATGCGTGTATTTATTTAGTTTCTGTCAATCTTCTACAAAGCTCATGACAGGAGCTGAGTAAAGAATTTTCTTGTAACTGAGATGGATGTCAAAACTGATCTGCCTACAACAATCTTTGACACTGGGTAAGAAAACTCATCAAAGCTGTGCATTCAAGCAAAGTTCCTTAATCATGTAAAGTCACTCCCTTCATTCACTGATGCTGTGTGCAGTGAAATCTGATGTGCCCCAACTTGCATGCAGATATCCTTACTTTCAGAAGTATTAGTGTCAGTTATCTATTTTTACAACTAGGCCAGCTACTGGTAATCAGTAGTGGGTCACAAACCAGCAACCTCTCAAGTGAGGAGGCATGTCACTACTTGCAGTCTGGACTGTAGAGTTGGAATCAGACTGGAAAGCAATTGTGGGCGAATCATAGTCTGCAGAAATGTATCATTTATGAAGAAGTCAGAGTCTGTCAGTCACAAAAATTGATGTTTCAGAATATGGGTCAAAAGTTTTGCTTACCAACTCCACAGCCTGCCCCCAAGAAATGGTTATTTTCCAACAGCACAGCATGGACCTCATTTATGCAATTATATATTATATATATATATATATATATATAATGCTTACTGTAATACACTGTATTCCTGTTGTTGTTAATCTCTGTTTGTTGTGTTTCTAACATGTGAATAAAATATTTGGAGCTCATGTATATCTGCAAGGAGTTGTGTGGCTGGATTAGAATGACATCTTACCTCTGGATGCTTCACCATAACTACATCTTCTGTGAAGATGAGATTTTCCTCTGCAGCGTAGCGATCACTACCATCATTGACCCACACATTATAGAATGGCTGGTACCTTCCTCGCTCACATTTGTCCACATTCATCTGTTTGATCCACTGCTCACTGGCTTGGCATGTTTCATCCCAGCCTCTGATCACACACAGATAGTTGTACTTCTTGTGTTTCATGACCATGCCTACCGCAAACATCACCTACCCAAACACACATTTCATTGTTATTCTTTACCCGGAGTAAATATTTTAGCAAAAAAAGTGATTAAAATAGAATTATGTGAACATAAATAAAATAAACAGCACCAGGTATTGGAACAGAATCTGGACTTGGTGGAAAATAGCAAATGCAAATAATTTTTGAGGATCTAATGATGAACTTGAAACTAACTTCGTCATACATGTTTCTGAAAACTGGATGTCATCATCATCAATCACTATCACAAGTGTATGAGGATTTCTGGGTGGGCAGGACACAGGAAGTGCCAGAGTTCTGCCGTCAGTGCACACGTGTAAAATAACTAAGCCTCCTCAGATGAAGATAACAGGGGCCCCTGTAAACGTAGCCTCCAAGCCCTCAGAAGTGGTGGCTATTGATTTTACAGTGCTTTGAGAAGGACAGCAAGGGATATGAGAACATACTGAACATGATGGATGTTTTTAGAAATTCACTGTGGCCATACCCACATGAGATCAGGAAGCTATAACTGCTGCTAGGACTCTAGTAGAGAAGTGGATCTCCTGTTTCTGGGGGTTCCCCAATGACTGCATTCCGATAGAGGGAGAAATTCTGAATCGGATGTAGTTGCAGAGCTCTGCAATGTGTACAACATGCACAAGAGCCACACCACAAAGTACAATCCTCGTGGGAATGGACAGTGTGAAAGGTTCAATAAAAACTCTCCAGGACCTCTTGCGGCCATTATTGCACAATCAGAAAAGGATTTGGTCAGAACATTTAACAGAAGTAGTTGCTATTCATAACTCTACACTTCATGTCTCTTACTCACACTACTATTTGTTGTTTGAGAGAGAGGCAATACTATCTATAGATTTCACGCTGAATACTAAAAATGATGAAGGGGCAACAACTGTGGAGGAGTGGTTGGAAGGTCATCTGGAAAGACTGCGAGATGTACACTTAAGGATGGGCCAGCAAATGCATAAGCTAACAGCTGAGAGAAAGAGTAAGGAAGACAGGCTGTCAAGAGCAATTCTGTTACAGGTAGGAGAGATGGCGAGGAAGAAGATGCACTACCAAGAGAGAATGAAGATCAATGGTCAGAAGAGATGTACAAGACTGTGGGAATACCTTCTGAGTTAGAAGGCCCATATACAATCCGCAGAGAGAATGATTCAGTTTCCACATTTAAAGTAGCGGGGCATGAACTCAAATGCCACAAGGAAAGAATCCATCCAATCGAGCCTGCAGACAATAACTTCAGACTGCCTGTTATTGCAGAAAAAGCTAGTGTGTTGCAGGACAGAAGAGTGATGATGTCACCAGAACCAGGTGCTATCACTTACAAACAAATCAATCTTACCCAATGGATAGGTCCCAGAAAAGAGAGTAAGTACAAATCCCTCGCCAATCAGAATGGATCAGATGGAATAAGCAACTCTAAGAATGAAAGTCGTGGACATGTTAGATACACGTGCCAACATGGAACATAATGTTAATTATGAACGGTGAGTAAGAGCACTTTTGTAGGTTTGTCGGGATGCCATTTCAGAGGGGGGACGCGTGATGGTATAGGTTAGAATTTATCTGAGGTTAGAGATTTGGAAGGGGGGGGGGGGGGGGGAATATCTGGGCTTGGATGCAGGAAGTGATGGTCATTCTGCTACTGCCACGTCATCCGCCTGGGTAATGTGCCATGATTATTCTCCCTAGTGTGTCAACGACTTAACGGATAAAGTTTAATCAGACCGAAGTGGCATGAATAAACAGTTATTCTGCTCGTTAGCATGCCTATGATGGGCCTAGAGTCTGCAGGTAGCTGGAGTCTATGTATTACAACCTGATATTATCACCACTCTAACCGGCCACAGAGATTAATGTCACCTGGGGATGGGGGAAATGATTACTATCCAAGATCTGAACCCGCTTTTTTTTTGTGTTAGGGAGATTAAAGGCAAGACCTCCACTATCAGTTTTTCATTATCAAATAGGTAGCTGACAATAAAAGATCTATGGCTCTTAATGGTGGCAGTTTTCTTGGTCAAGGTCTCGGTTGTAACAAATGATCACAGCCAAATCACAATGTCATGCACCCTTATACATGTTAGTTTATACATTAAAATTCTCAAATGTTCCTAAATGAGGGCTAGGTGCTCAAACTGAAGTTATTCAAACCAAGGAACTGTGGCTTTTTCTTGGGCATAAAAGACACATTCAACGCAGTTCAGCATACTCTGCCAAGATATTTCCAGCAAGTAGAACCCTTCCTCGCCCCTGGAACTCGCTGCTTTGTGGTAAGTGCAGGTTTATTTTAGTAATAGCATCTTATGTTAGTGCAGTGTGTATGACAGATTAACTGGAGATTATATTATTGTTACTACTGAGTAGGGAAATTGCTAATACTGAGCTAGCCTGTCACTGCAGTTTTCCACTGTTAGTGTAAGGTTTTGTTCGTGCTACAGATTATGATGTTAACTGGAGTTATTATAGTTGCTAGTAAGCTGACTTTTAATGTTGAGTTTTTCATTATTAATTGTAATGTTTTATTTTTGAGGACGGATGTGTGAAGACGGATGTGTGAAACTGCTAAGTGAGTACGTGCGGCAGTGGAGTATGGAAGCAACTAGTTTCATGTCCATTGAGGTAAAGGTGTTACAGAGTATGAAAGTTGTGACAGTGGGTCGGGTCCTGTAGAGCGTAAGACTGGGTAAACTGGTGTAGGTGTACCATTTCACATAGTCAGACGTGAGGTTAAACACTTGCAAGATTGTAGCTAGCTTGGTCCATATGGCCAGTTCCTCTTCTGCGTTCAAGGTTGTTGGTCACTTCAGATCCTGATCCCTGTCGACATGGCAAAGCCCAAAGTCCTCTCCAGATCCTGATAGGAGCCCCAGTCCATGAGTGTCCATGTGGCAGTGGAGTCCGGACTCCAGAACATATGGCCAGTGTTTTGTAACTGGATGCAATCCTGATGAAGGGAGGAAGTTATCTTTCCCTGCACCATGGTTACTTAAGTCTGAAATATTGTGCCTGCTAATGATCAGGGATGGAACGGCTGTAGTATATAGAAGTGTGAAGTATAATGTTGGTATGGAAATGAGTGAGAGTGAGTTCATGTAGATATGCAATGACATTAGCGATTGTGTTAAATAAGACATTTGTTTCTTACCGTTTGCTTATAAGACCTTTGGATTTTTTGTTTGTTTGCTTGTTTCAGATAAGACATTTTTCTTCACCTTCATCATTGTATTTGTCCCTCATTCTTTTGCCGTTCATTTGATCTGCATGTCATCACTGAATAATTGTGCTCCTCCACTGGTAAACGCCCTTGTTGTATGATTGTTTCTCCACTTACCACCGCCACCGTTGTCACTTATCAACATCCTGGGAACAACTTGCCATCTGGGTCATCCAAAGTATACAATAAACAGACGATCCCTGACAAGGCGGTCCTCTGTGCGTTTTTCTTTCTCTGGTGTGAATGAAGTGGCATGAGAGTGAGGCTCCTGTCACACAGCATAACTGCTGCAGGTCCCTCACTGAGTTACATCAGACGCTCAGTAATACACCATAGCCACATACTAAATCAGACATTCAGTAATACATCATAGTCACATACTAAATCAGACACTCAGTAATACATCATAGTCACATACTAAATCAGACACTCAGTAATACATCATAGTCACATACTAAATCAGACACTCAGTAATACATCATAGTCACATACTAAATCAGACATTCAGTAATACACCATAGTCACATACTAAATCAGACATTCAGTAATACATCGTAGTCACATACTACATGTGGATCCTCTCACATACAGTCATACCATCACCACCCCATCTCATTACCTTAGGTCTCCATTTCTATTTAATCTTTTCTGCACTTCAGAGTTCTGACTCAAAGCTTTGTCTCCATGTACCTCTGGAACCTCTCTATCTTTCTCCCTGTACACTCCAAATCACTGCTTGAAAAATTGGCCACATGCAGAAAAACCTCAGATTTAAAGTAATGAAATACTTCTCAACTGTACAGTTTGCTATCAGCCCACTTACCTTTATTACACTCTCAACCAACATATCTTTATTTACCATCAGCCCATTCACCCTTGGTCACAGTCAGCTGCATAATGCATTCCTAAAGTACATATCCACATCTATACAACAACAAAGATGACAAGACATGAAACAAGTAACCAACTGCACTTCACTTGTGCTTTATCTCTCTTCTTTTGGTCTGGCCTTGAGACTGTCTGCTCTTCCATCTTGCAGTGAAGATGACGAATGAGGGCATCACACTGGACCTGAAATTGGTAACAGTGATAAAAATAATTTGTTATAACAGAACGATCATCTGTGGTAGATACCTTACTCTGAATATATGTACATTTATGTCACTGAAGCTTTAGCACAGGTTTTTGTACTTGAAACATTCATCTTATTTTCATCAACATTGTCCAACTGTGAACACTAGCATGATTCTTACAGCAACAATCAATACTAGATATCTGAAAAGCAGTGTGGTCAGTGCACTATTTTTCATGGCAACGGTCAGTGGTCTGATGTCCAAGGCAACATGCTGAACAGCGCTGTGGACAAGAACAATTCGCTCTCCTCCAGAAACCTTGGAAGCAAAGGCAGATTGGTGAGATTCTGACCGCTTTGCCATCTTGTGGGCTGACCAGTCAAGAAGAACACGGCCACATTAATGCCGCATCCAACCCCCTGTAAGCCTCAGTGGCATGACACTGCCGTTACCTTGTACCGTACGGTCTCCAGCAGTGTTCGCTCAAGTCCAGACTGATTTGCGTTGCTCCTTCCATTACAACCTCAAATTCACCTTTATCTATACTTTACCACTGATACAGAGTAAATGCTTCTTCAAACCTCAAGTTCGACACAATTTTCTATTTCAAGAGATAATTTGGCTCCTCTGTGTCCTTGCATCTATCACAAAAACTTGGTAGATAAATATTTATTAAAGCTCTACTAACAGAAACTGATCTTAGCTATATGAAAATAAGACTTAAATGAAAGCTGTGGCACCAATCATCTATTTTCATAATATCTTACTCATTCATTCATTCATTCATTCATTTGCATGTCCCTTGTGGAACTTTGCCTCCCAAACAGCACTCCTGTAGGCCTCTCAGTTGTGAGCAAGATGGCCTGCTGCTGATGCATCCATTTGCAGATCATCAACGATGTCTTGCAGCCATCTTCGCCTTGGTCTTCCTCTCTTTCTTTTTCCCATTATGTATCCTTTCAAGACGGTCTTCTCTAGATTATCATGACGTTTAATGTGTCCAAAATATTTAAGTTTTCTCTCTTTAATCCTCTTTACTAGCCAGCCTTCTTCAATATTAAGCTCTTGTAGCACAGATATATTTGTTCTTTTTTGTGTCCACGATATTTGGAGAACTCTTCTGTAGCATTTACATTCAAAGGCATTTACTCTTTCCGTGCCGGAGGAAGAAACACGGATGTGTTGTGGAGTGCCAGAGTAAAAAAGCGGGTCTTGATATGTTAGGGGGTATAGTTATAAGATGGAATGGAAAACAGTATTTCCATGTACTTCCGTATACTTATTATGTTTCAAAGTATAACTAAATGAATGAAAATTTCTTAAATGCAGAGTTTTGTAGGAAAAAATAAGTAATGTGATGTTTTTAGACAATGATTGTGCCCAGCTCACCATTGGCTAGGTCTAGATCTGCACTACTTACCATCTGAGATGTGTAGATCTACTTGTCGATCTCATATTCTGATTCTATGTTGCATTCTCGCTAAATTAATGTCTGAAATAACCTTCTAACTACTTCTCCCGTCGTCTAATATGTCTAGATCTACTTGGGATACATTCAAGAGCAGTGGGGTGGTCACAGGCCATGTCCATACCCCTATCTACATCATCAAAAATTGAAAAATTTCGGTCTTTCTCTTCCTTTTTCTCGCTCGGCATCGCTCGTAACTAGGCACTCTTTCGCCATTTTGAAAAGTGTCACAGGAATTGCGGACGAAATATGTACAATCTAAATGTTACACCAGTTGTTTTATTGAAACAATCCAATGATCATTATAATGACCATTGGCACACATCGGGTATACCGGAAGCATCATAAAAGTAACCAAAGGCAAGGAAAGAGTTATGTGTTTCTCAGCTGTTTTGTTAAGTGTCCAGGTCTCACAGGCATATGTTGTGATGGGAAAGATGCATGCCCTTAAAAATCTTATTTTTGTGGTTCTGTCTGCTCCTCTCCACAGATTCTTTATTTGTTTTACTTTCTGAAGAGCGAAATATGTCTTCCTTTTAATTTCCCTCATTGTATCTCCATTATTGGTTAGTAGTGATTCAAGATATTCAAAACTCTCCACTTCTTCCAGTTTTTCCTCATTGATACATATTTCAGTTGCCTTGTTTGCTACATATTACTGGATTTAATTAAGTGCCAGATTACAGAAGCACTAAAAAAAAACATGTTGCCTGAATGATTCTAATGATTAAAAACCACAAATAAATGTATTAATTTTGACAATAAAGATAATGCTGCACAGTCATACTGAGGTAATCTGACTGGACCCTGCAGATAAACCTTAAACTTTCCAAACAAATCTTCTGATATCAATGCTATACCATGAGGCTATTTATTCTATTGTATGCATTCAGTGTCCCCTATTTTTACTGTGTGTTAAAAACGACACTTAAAACAAAAATAGAATTTTATGATTTCATTAAGGAATAAACTTGATGTTCCACCTGGCCTATGTAACGTATCTAGCTGTCCTGTATGGACATAAGGCACTCATAGCTTCAGTCCTGGTAAGTTTTGTATTTTAAATTAATTTTAACATTAACTCTTTACTTTAATAAAACTTCTCTGACAAACTACTTTTGATGCTCCAACCCTTTTCTTCAGTCTTACAGGATTATAGGTTTATAAAAAAAAAAAAAAAGAATTTTATTACTATTTTAACACTGGCCAAAAACTATTGATTAAAGATTGGTTATTATTTTATATTAAGATAAATAAATAAATAAATTTCATTTAGCGTTCAGAATACAAGGAACTTTAATCACACAATAACTTGTACAAACTCCCTATAACTGCCAGCTGTTGTTCTTTGCACCTGATGCTGTAGAGATGTTGAGGCACAGCATTGTGTCAGCGTGGGAGCAGGTTACGGCGGCTACTTTTTTCAGTCCCGGAGTACAGCTAAAACCAGGGGGTGTACAATGCTTCTTTAGCAGACTCCACCACCATGGGGACTACGGCGATCCCCACCCTGTTGGCCAAGCTGGACCTGTTCCTGGGGGTACCACACTTCGTGAAATTGCCTCAAACAATAACACAAATGAAATGAAGCATAAACTACAGAAAGTCTTGATTCTAAGGACAATAACAAAACCATCCATGTGTAACTTTGCTTACTTTGCCGGCATCAGATCTCAGGGGAAACAAACTTCAATTAAAACCCACTCCTTGAACCATGGCTACATCTAATTACATATTTTCTGTGGAAGACATCAGTCTCTGACTCGATTCAGAACAGTATGTGTCAGATAAGTAGAAAACAGATAGTCTATAGACACAAATTTGTGTCAAATCTGATGAAGCTTGATATAATTTTGTGTTACAATTACACATTAGATGTCTTGAAATGGATAATTCAGCTTGTATGATTACATGTCACTGGCATTTGGGAAACGGGTCATTTTAATGAAATGACCAACTGTCAGATATCAGAAAAAGGATAAATATTATGATTATGTGACATATAACATAAGGAAGCCAAGATTATGTCCTAGTAATTGACCTGTAGCAATCGGTGACCTATAGCTGACATGCTGGTGTCAGGTTGGCAAACCTTTGCTGACCACAACCCCGTCCCACCTCTCCATTGGTACTCCTACTAACAGGCTTAACCTGAGCAGCAAGGCAGGGATCACAATATTCCCTATGGTGGAGTCTGTTAAAGAAGTATTGCACCCTGGCTTTTCACTCAGGGACTAAGAAAATAGCTGCCATGATTCTCTAACAAGCTGACATGATGCTCTAACAAGCAAGCTGCCATGATTCTCTAACAAGCTGCCATGATTCTCTAACAAGCTGCCATGATTCTCTAACAAGCTGCCATGATTCTCTAACAAGCTGACATGATTCTCTAACAAGCTGCCACGATTCTCTAACAAGCTGCCATGATTCTCTAACAAGCTGCCATGACGCTCTAACAAGCTGACATGACGCTCTAACAAGCAAGCTGCCATGATTCTCTAACAAGCTGCCATGATTCTCTAACAAGCTGACACGATTCTCTAACAAGCTGCCATGACGCTCTAACAAGCTGACATGACGCTCTAACAAGCAAGCTGCCATGATTCTCTAACAAGCTGCCATGATTCTCTAACAAGCTGCCATGATTCTCTAACAAGCTGCCATGATTCTCTAACAAGCTGCCATGATTCTCTAACAAGCTGCCATGATTCTCTAACAAGCTGCCATGATTCTCTAACAAGCTGCCATGATTCTCTAACAAGCTGACATGATTCTCTAACAAGCTGACATGATTCTCTAACAAGCTGACACGACTCTCTAACAAGCTGACATGACCCTCTAACACTTTAACAAGCTGACATGACACTCTAACAAGCTGCCATGACACTCTAACAAGCTGACATGACACTCTAACAAGCTGACATGACCTCTGGCACTCTAACAAGCTGACATGACACTCTAACAAGCTGACATGACACTCTAACAAGCTGACATGACACTCTAACAAGTTGACTTGACCTCTAACACTCTAACAAGCTGACATAACACTCTAACAAGCTGACATGACACTCTAACAAGCTGACATGACACTCTAACAAGCTGACATGACACTCTAACAAGCTGACATGACACTCTAACAAGCTGACATGACACTGTGCCTCAACATCTTTACCATATCAGTTGCAATGAGCACTAGTTCGCAGTTTCAAGGAAACTGAAGGCCAAGAAGAACAGATGAATGGGTAATTCATCGTCATCATTATCTAACATGGTGCTTTAACAAATAATTCAGTACCATGATTATGTGACATGTACGTTATATGTTAATGGATAAATCAGTATTATATCTGACATATATGTCAAGAGATGATTCAGTATTATGATTATGTTGCAGATGTAGAAAAATGGATAATTACTTCCAGATCAAACAGAACTGCTCTATGGGCATCATCATATTCCATAGCAGCAATTGTTTCTTGAATCCTGCCTAGTGTATCAAAAACATTGATTCCACGCTGTAGAGAAACTTCTGCCAGCAGTACTATCAGTTCAGCGTCATGTGGTATGAACAAATTTGACAACTCCACAGAGTAATACGTCAAATCTTGCCCAAGATCAGTATGTAGATGTCCTTCCAAGTTCAGCAAGTTCCTCAGCATGCGATGTAGAATTTCTTGGTGTGTGCATCTGTCGCAGTAAGCTTCCACAATTGGAGTGTTTCGTGCAGAAAAACTTTCAACAAGGTTCTCAAAACTCAGAGAATATCTCCCACCGAAAACATCAATAAATGAATACCTTTCAAGGCCAAATTTTGATGGGAACTCCTCCCATCGCAGAATAAAATGACCAGGGAAACTGACAGGCTCTAGGACAAGTCCCAGGCGCTTTGCTACACACATAACAATCAAACAAAGTGTGATAGGTATCCCCTCTCTCCTACTGAGAACAATATTGATAAAAGAATTCCTAGGTGTGTAATAAGTATCAAGACTTCTGTTAAAGGTAGGTTTTACCACCATTTCTATGGCATGTAGAATCTGCCTGCACTCATCAGAACTCCACAATGATTTCTTCTCCTTTGTTACCACACTTTTGTATGAAAGAGCTGGATGATTTGGGCTCACAGACTTCAGTGCTTCTTTTGTTAAATCAGCAAGTGAATTAAACTCATGTTTTATGTCTTCTACACTGAAGACAGCTCTGGGCTGAAACCACTGTGCAATAAGAGTAATACCAACTTCTATGTCCTGCTCTTCCAAGCTTGTGGCCACGAATTCTTCAATTACTGGAGTGAGTTGCTGACGATGAAAGAACCAAACTGACTTCTCTGCATAGAATTTGAGAGTCAGATTCTGCCACTCGAGGCTACTATCCAGGATTTTGTGTAGCTCATCTAAAATAAACAAAACTTGCAGCTTTTTATCAACCTCAGATGGCAGGAGCCTACAGAAGTTATGGAAATCACTTTCTGCCATAGCCTCTTGATATTTGATCAGTCTGATGTTGGTCTCACTAGCCATGTCTTGTAATCTTCTACCCACAGTCTGCTGTACAAGAAATCTCTGCCGTGTGACTGATTTCCAACATGGCTGTGTAAAATACCTACAAGCCAAAAGTCTTCGCTCAGTCTCAAGGTGTATCTCTGGCCATCTTGATATGAAACAAAAATATAAAACATTACATCATAGATTATTTTTGGTACAAAGAGCAGATGATATGAGAAAATAAAAGACATTACATTACTGATTATCATGCACAAAGAACAGATGATATGCAACAAAAATATAAAACATTACACTACAGATTATCTTAGGTACAAAGAATAATGATATGTAATAAATATATAAAACACTACATTACATATAATCTTAGGTACAAAGAAAAGATGATCTATATATATATAAAAATGGATGTATGTGTGTATGTTCCAGCATAACTCTGGAATGCCTGGGGCAATTTCAACCAAACTTGCTACACATATGACTTACAGTCTGGAGAGGAGTTCTGGGGGGGGGGGGGTATGACACCACAAGCACCCTTAGGGTGTGGGTGGGAAGAGGTAACATTTTTTTCATAAATTCATGGAAGGAAAACATAAAAAAAGGCTAAGAGAAATAATCATGAAATTAGAGCATTATTGGTTTAAGAGCAGCATTTGTAACCTCCCATAGCAAGTCCAAATAATTTTGATGGTCTCTTTTTGTTTTAAACTATATCTGTAAAAATAAATTTTAACTCTGATTTTTCCTTATGGTTATATTAGCTTTTTATTGTATTTTATAGTATATTTCATTGCTCAGTGACAGTGTGCCATTTTTTTATTTTTTTAAATTAGGGATGGAGAGAGAGAGAGAGAGAGAGAGAGAGGGGGGAGAGAGAGAGGGAGGGAGGGAGATGGAGAGAGGAGGGGAAGAGAGAGAGGGAGGGTGAGAGTGAGGGAGGGGAGGGAGGGGAGAGAGGGAGGGAGATGGAGAGAGAGATGAGGGAGAGAAAGAGAGAGGGAGGGAGGGAGAGAAAGAGAGGGTGAGATAGATTTGAGATCGCCATGTTTCTCCCATGGACAACTTTATGTTGCTTGCTCAAGGGTGAGATCACCCAAGAAATTATTTATTCTTGCTCCTGGAGGTGAAACTAAAAATGTTGTTTATAATCAAGTTTTGAGTTAAATTAATATTATACTGAATTTGTAAAAGACTTTACTTTATACTTTGTAAATACTTAAATACTTAATAAAATTGTTTTGACTATAGACAGAATTCATTCCTTTTCCTGTCTAACAGAAGATGGATAAATAAATACCCAGGCAACGCTGGTTAATCAGCTAGCATGCAATATAAAATACTACATTACTGATTATCTTATGCACAAAAAACTGATGATATGCAATAAAAATATAAACCATTACATTACAGATTATCTTAGGTACAAAGAACAGATGATATGCAATAAAAATATAGAAAACTACATTACAGATAATCTTCAGGCACCAAAAACAGACTTATGTTTCATATTTTTAAAATACCACTCATAAGGAGAAAAACAAAATCATAAAATTGCCAGTTCATTTGAATGAGATTCAGCTGTCATTTGTTTCTGAAAACAGTATCTGTTTTATTAATTATCCAATATCATTTTGCTTATTATTATTATTTTTTTATCTTTTCATCTTTTTTTTTCAAGAACATTCAACAAGACAAACCTGTTACTTGAACTTTGAAACAAAACATTGCAAACACTTGTTTAATCAGCTACATGCACAACATTTGTTTCAATAAAGATGGGGCCACAGTGAGGATGATTCTGATGTGATTAACTTCACAAGCACTGATAGTGAAGTATTTGGACCACTTCTCAAGGACTAATTTGTTTCATTGCCAATGTTCCCTAAAACATGGGTCAGGTGCTTGTTTTAAATAACAACCTAGCCAGCCATCTGAGTCAGCAGAAATGCACCATTCATGAAGGAGTCAGGGTTGGGCGGTACAGAAAGAATAGTGTCAGAGTCAGAAACAATTCTGGAGTCAGCAAAAATGTAATTTTTTTTTTTTTAAAGGGACTGAAGTGTACAAAAATAAGTGAGCTGGAGTCAAGTATTTGCCATACTGACTCCACAACCCTGGTTTTGATTTATATTTGATAAAATAAATATTGGACGACTATATCAGCTGACGATTATTCACCCTCATTTATGCAAGTGAAAGCTGGAAAACAACTAAAAATATAGACAATAAATTAGACTTTTTTGAAAACAAATGCTTAAGGAAAATACTCAGCATCAGGTGGAACAAATTCAAGAACACTGCAGAGATAAGACAGATGAGCGAAGAACAACCAGTCTCATGGGTGATCAGGAAAAGGAGATGGACATATGTTGGTCACATGATGAGAAGAAACGATCAGAGAATCCCAAAACAAGCTATCAAGTGGAACACAACAGACCAAAGAAAAAGAGGCTGACCACGGGAAACTCTAAAGAAGACATTGTTAAGAGAGGCCAAATTAACAGGCATAAAATCCCTTGATGAGGTTGAAAAGCTCGCCGAAAACAGGAAAAATTGGTAAACTACCTTGCAAGCCCTATGTGACATTTAACGGCACGAGAAGGATATAAGATAAGATATCAGCTGATATAGAAGTAAGGTTAGACCAAAGGAAACATGGAGATGAACAACAGAGAGGATGTTGAGCAACAGAGGGCTCACTTGGCCAAGAATGGAAAAAAAAAGGCAAAGGACAGGCATTTGTGGAAAACCCTTGCGAAGGCCCCATCCACCTTTGGTGCTTAAAGTTCAGAGAGAGATATATATCAGCTGACAGACATTTGGTTTTTCTAATAAGTGCATGAAATACCCAAGGTCAAACAGAATAACTAAAGAAGAAATTGTTTATTCATAACTAGAATAACTAAATACGACATTCATTTTTTCATGATGAAAGAAACTAAAACTAACTAAAGACATTAATTTATTCATGCCCGCCCCAATTAATTCGAGTTCAGAACAGCGGATGGAGTATCCATGCATCTGTGGCAGGAAATTTAACACTCAATGTGGCATGAATATACACAGAACGAAGAAAGGATGTGGTGGTTCCTCGCTGCCCAATACTCAACAGTGCACTGTGACGCCATTCTCAGATAAGACATTAGAAGATCTCTGTCAGGATATAATCCACAGTACAAGGAATATTCAGGTTGGGTCAGCAGCATGGAGGCAATGCAGCCCTCCGATGAGTCCAGAGACAAGGTTAACTTTCCACCAGCAAGTGTAAAAAGCATATGGGAAAACCTAGACGCAGGATTATGCAAAGAACTGGACAAACAGCTAAGAGGAAAAAACCTGAAGCAAAAACTGGAAGCATTTGGTAACATCATATATCTTCACTGCCACAAAGAGGTTGGAACCAAACAGGACAAAAGAGAAAAAGTGACACCAAGAAAGTCCAGAAGACAGAGGAAAATAGAAGCAATAAGACAGCAGAAGAACCATGCCAGGAAAATGTTCAAGAAGGCACATGAATCAGAAAAAGAAGGACTAAGGCAGGTCTGGCAGCATCTAAAATCCCAGCACAATGCCCTTTGCAGAGCTGAAAGACTATGAAAACCAGATACGCAAGTGAGAAGTTCTACAGAGATCCCTTCAGATTTGCCAGGCAGTTATTTGAACAGCCAAAATCAGGTACGTTGAAAACAGGTAAGGAGGTGCTCGAGGAACATCTGAGCAAGACATACTCTGATAAAAATCAGCATACACCTCTCGAGCAGATGAAAGGTCTAGTGTGGCCCTGTGCACCAGGCAGCAAATTCAAATGCAGCACGCCAACCTTACAAGAAGTAGAGAGCATTGTAAGAAAAGCTAAAGGCAAGTCAGCACCAGGCCCAAATGGCGTTCTTTACATACTATACAAAAGATGTCCTGAAGTACTAAAGAAGTTTCATAAACTCCTACGAACAGTATGGACCAAAGGAGTCATATGTAAAGAATGGAAAAAGGCTAACGGAGTATACATCCCCAAGGAGCAGAATTCCACTGAAATCAACCAGTTCAGACCGATCTCACTTCTGAATGCGGAAGGAAAGATATTCTTCTCTGTGATGGCAAAAAGACTAACAACACACCTCCTAGACAATGGTTACATTGATATATCCGTGCAGAAGGGAGGAATCCCAGGTTTCCCAAGATGTCTCAAGCATGCGTCGATGATTTGGGAAGCTATTCAGCAGGCAAAATCTGGAAAGCAAGATCTACAGGTAATATGGCTTGACCTAGCCAATGCGTATGGCTCAGTACCGCACCAGATGACATAGCTAGCACTAGACAAGTATCATGTGCCAAAAGAAATCACAAATATGGTGAAAAGGTACTTCACAGGGTTCCTCATGAGGTTTGGAACATCAGGATATATTACAAGATGGATTGAGCTCCAGGTAGAAATTGCAATGGGTTGTACAATATCTCCCATACAGTTCATACTAGCCATGCAAGTAATCCTGAGAGCAGCAGAAGGCCCAAGATTCAGAAATGGATGTCAAATGCCACCACTAAAAGCATTCATGGATGACACAACAGTAATAACAACCAGTGAAGCACAGGCACGAAAGATGTTAGAGCGTTTGGACAGCCTTATCATATGGTGCCGCATGAGCTTCAAGCCAAAGAAGTCAAGAAGCCTGTCACTCATAAAAGGGAAAGTGACAGAAAGATTGTACACAGTGGCAAATCAAATAATCCTGACTGTAGGGGAAGAGCCAGTGAAGAGCCTTGGCAGAGTATATGATGCATCCATGAAGGACTCAAGTGCTGTGAAGCAGGTTATATAAATGGCGCAGAATGGACTGAGCATCACAGACAAAGCAGGCTACTGGGTAAGTTCAAAATATGGTGCCTCCAGTTCATGCTGATTCCAAAACTGATGTGGCCACTATTCATTTACGAAGTAAGCACCAGCACAGTAGAGGCAGTCAAAAGAAAGATAAATAAAGCCATAAGAAAGTGGTTGGGCGTACCACCAGGATTAACTGATGTAGCGCTGTCCTGCAAGAAGAGCAAATTGCACCTGCCATTCAAATCTGTGGTTGAAGAATACAAGGTAGGAAAAACAAGACTTGCAATGACGCTACAAGAATCTACAGATCCTTTGGTATGAGAAGTGCAGCCAACACTTAAAACTGGACAAAAATGGAAAGTAGGTGAGGAAGTGACCACAGACAGGGAAACACAGGAGCTGAAAGAGGTAATAGAGTACACCCAGACCAACAGAAGGGGATTTGGTCATGGCGAAATCAAACGGTGGTCAAAGGCCTCCTGCAATGAAAGATGGGATATGATCATCAGTGAAGTAAGGAATTCAGAGGATGACAAGTGGGTCCAGAAGGCAGTCCAGCAATTACAACAAGGGCAATAGACAACATGGGAGGAAGTCCTGCAGAGATCACTAACATGGAATGACATCTGGAAAATGGCACCCTTGAGGCTCAGCTTCATCATCAGAGCTACTTATGACCTTCTGCCTACAGGCTCCAACCTATACAAATGGGGTGTATCAGAAGATACAAAATGCCCTCTCTGCAACGAAAGGCAAATATTGGAACATGTGCTGTCAGCATGCAGAAAAAAGATAAAGCAAATAACACCAAAAGAGTTGAGGTCCCACCTAAATACTTCATAGGTGCTGGTACAACATCAAATATCAAAGTGTAGTTCTGCGCTCTGTAGAATGTACACTTTGTTATTTTGGAACCAACGAGGTGTTCGAGGCCGCCCTGCACATTGACTGCCGGGGGTAAGGTCCGCATCGCGTTACGGGTGGGCCCGGTTTGCAGTACCACCAGGTCACAGCCTGTTGTTTTCGTTGTCTCAAAAAAAAAATAAAATAAAAAATAAAAACATACCCTTACCTTCACTGCTAGATGGTACAAATGACTGGGATGTGACAGCGGACCTTCCAGGAAGAAGAGAACACCCGACTGCCATCAAGAACACAGAAATGCGACTGGACATTGTAGTGTACTCCACAGAAAAACAGGAATTAATAATGATCAAGCTTATGGTCCCATATGAAATTAGAATAGAGGAACAGCGTTTATTCAAATTTGAGAAGTACAATGATCTGGTCAAGCAACTGAGGCAGGGGCAGGAATCAGGGCAAAAATGATAGCTGTAGAAGTGGGAGCAAGAGGATTCATAGCAACATCAGCATATGACCTATGTAAGCAACTGGGCATAATGGGACAAGCAAGAGCAAGGACATGAGAAGTACTTCCTCTGATGATCTGAAGGAGTTGTGCTGTTGTTCTGCTCTCTACAGCAGAGAGTTTCCTACATATTCATGATCAAAACAACTAACTAAATAAAACATACATTTAATTTTAACAAAGATTTCCAGCTAAAGAGTGGATTAAATCAACCACAGCATTTACAAGAAAGTAATCTCTATACCTTAACAAAGGGTCAACAGGTATATGGACACCAACATTAACTTGAGATACAAATTTTACAAATAGGAAATAAAGCTTTTCATACAGTGAAGTAACAGAACACACAGTTGTTTGATTAGACCTCGAAAAAAAATCGTTGACAAATCACTTTTAGGCGTGAGAGAGGAAAAATCACAAGAGAATTAGCTGGAACTTGAACCAGAGACTCCGGTAGGACGAGCAACCGTCTAGTCGTGAGAGAATCATATACAAAATCAGCTAAGTTACACGTTATTAACTCGCGGAAAGGCGACAGCTCGTCCTGCTTGAGTCAGTGGTTCGATTCATAGTTATTTTCTTGCAATTCTGTTTTTCCTTCTACAACTTCTGCAGTGACTTTTAACGATACTTTGATCTAACACTACACATTGATCACCTTTGCTGAAACTTTATTCTCCATAACGAATTGCTCTTTATAACATCCTTGAACAGTGAGCAAGTCTGGCACAAGTTCTGAAGATCAAAAACACTTAAAGCTGAATCTGCAAACACATGCTCTAAAACTTCGGCAGGCAAATTCAGGATTCCTCTCTCATCTTCTGCTACCGCCTCCATTTTGTATTTTGTACACATCAGGTAACTGTAACGCAAAATATGTATGGCAGGATCGAATCCCACTGAAGTCTTAATCGAATACTCGGTGGAATATCAATAATAAAATTAGTATTCGCTAGATAAGTCTGATTAGATTCTCTTCCATTATTACAGTGGGCGATTCAACACATGTTTGTTGGGTTAATCGAAGATTGGCGCAGCATTTTCTCTACACAAATTAGTTCAGCACATCATCAAGAAGGTTCTAGATGCTAGCACAACCAGCCATGGTCACTCATTCATTCATTTGCATGTCCCCTGCGGAACTTTGCCTCCCTAACAGCACTCCTGTAAACCTCTCGGTTGTGACCAAGATGACTTTCTGCTGATGCATTCATTTGCGGATCATCAACGATGTCTTGCAGCCATCTTCGCCTTGGTCTTCCTCGCTTTCTTTTTCCCATTATGTACCCTTCCAAGACGGTCTTCTCTAGATTATCATGACGTTTAAACACTCTTCTTGTGACCTTTCTGCCGATGATTGCACAGTCTACACCAGTGACTACGATTGTATTAATCTAGAATCAACTCTTCAGGTCGAGTTATACAATTTAATTAGATGGAGCAAAACGATGGCATGATTATAAACACCGATAAAACAAAATCAGTGCTCATAACAACAAGACAGAAACTACAAAACGCAACAAAAACAACACTTCGCTTCAGCACAGAAATATCCAAGATAGAAAACGTTAGCGAACACAAAACACCAGGTCTTATTATTGACCAACATCTGACCTGGAACTCTCATGTGCAAGATCTAACAAAACTCATCGCACAAAAAGTATACCAGGTAGCCAAAAATAAGCACTTCATCGATCAAGACACAAGGAAGACATGCTACATATCACATGTACAAACACATTTAGACTATTGCTCAACAGTCTGGAATGGTTGCTCAGTGTCAAATACAAAGAAAAGCGAGCAGTAAAGCTTATTAGTGACAAAGATCAAGCACAAACAACTAACCAGCACAAACGTATCAAAATACTGGCTCTTAAGAACAAGTTCCTCTTCAACAAAGCCAAGTTAGTACATTAAATTATTTCACGGCATGCTCCGCCTTATCTATGGAACCTGTTTAAATTTAGCCCAAAGTGCAGCTAACTCTTGACAACATATGTCTTCCAAAACCTAGACTTGATCTTTACAAGAAAAGCTTTTGTTACTCTGCTACTCATCTTTGGAATACCCTCCCATCCTGTATAAAAAAATATAAATTATACTCCTTCCTACAACTACAAACTTTCCCAATATCTATTTGATGTCGACTACATGTCTCCATGAATCATAAAACTTAAAAGTTATTTTAGACTGCTCTTACAGACACCGAATACAGTTACTGTAATTGTTTGTTCTGAACAGTCCCGAAATTTTTGTTTCGTAGATAGTCATTTATATATTATGTAGTTACTTCTGTACTGAGTGAATGGATAAGAGCGAAACGTAAATGTTATATTTTATTTTATGTCTTTCAGCTTCAATGTTAATTATGTTTGTTACATAAAAAGCATATTTGTAGAATGTCTGGAATAGAGTGAAAGATAAGGGGCAGAATGTCAGACGGGCCTGCGTGCCCAATTCTAAACCCTTTTGAAATAAAGATCAATCAATCAATCAATCTCTAAACAGCGGTTATGAACTGAAGCAAGTGTTTGTAATCCACTCCCTAAACAATGGCCATCGACTGAAGCAAGTGCCTGTAATCCACTCCCTAAACAGTGGCCACCGATTGAAGCAAGTGACTGTAATATACTCCCTAAACAGTGGCCACCGATTGAAGCAAGTGACTGTAATATACTCCCTAAACAGTGGCCATCGATTGAAGCAAATGCCTGTAATATACTCCCTAAACAGTGGCCATCGATTGAAGCAAGTGACTGTAATATACTCCCTAAACAGTGGCCACCGATTGAAGCAAGTGACTGTAATATACTCCCTAAACAGTGGCCACCGATTGAAGCAAGTGACTGTAATATACTCCCTAAACAGTGGCCACCGATTGAAGCAAATGCCTGTAATATACTCCCTAAACAGTGGCCATCGATTGAAGCAAGTGACTGTAATATACTCCCTAAACAGTGGCCATCGATTGAAGCAAGTGACTGTAATATACTCCCTAAACAGTGGCCATCGATTGAAGCAAGTGACTGTAATATACTCCCTAAACAGTGGCCATCGATTGAAGCAAGTGACTGTAATATACTCCCTAAACAGTGGCCATCGATTGAAGCAAGTGACTGTAATATACTCCCTAAACAGTGGCCATCGATTGAAGCAAGTGACTGTAATATACTCCCTAAACAGTGGCCACCGATTGAAGCAAATGCCTGTAATATACTCCCTAAACAGTGGCCATCGATTGAAGCAAGTGACTGTAATATACTCCCTAAACAGTGGCCATCGATTGAAGCAAATGACTGTAATATACTCCCTAAACAGTGGCCATCGATTGAAGCAAGTGACTGTAATATACTCCCTAAACAGTGGCCATCGATTGAAGCAAATGCCTGTAATATACTCCCTAAACAGTGGCCACTGATTGAAGCAAGTGACTGTAATATACTCCCTAAACAGTGGCCATCGATTGAAGCAAATGCCTGTAATATACTCCCTAAACAGTGGCCACCGATTGAAGCAAGTGACTGTAATATACTCCCTAAACAGTGGCCATCGATTGAAGCAAGTGACTGTAATATACTCCCTAAACAGTGGCCATCGATTGAAGCAAATGCCTGTAATATACTCCCTAAACAGTGGCCATCGATTGAAGCAAGTGACTGTAATATACTCCCTAAACAGTGGCCATCGATTGAAGCAAATGCCTGTAATATACTCCCTAAACAATGGCCATCGATTGAAGCAAATGCCTGTAATCCATTCCCTAAACAGTGGTTACGGACTGAAGCAAGTGGCTGTAATCCACTCCCTAAACAGTGGTTACGGACTGAAGCAAGTGACTGTAATCCACTCCCTAAACAGCAGTTACGAACTGAAGCAAGTGGCTGTAATCCACTCCATAAACAATGGTTACAGACTGAAGCAAGTGGCTGTAATCCACTCCATAAACAATGGTTACAGACTGAAGCAAGTGGCTGTAATCCACTCCCCAAACAGTGTTCACTGATAATATACCCCAGCAAAATCATTTCTTTGATCTTGTTGCCTTGGTTTTTAGGCCAATTCCTGGGGTTATTTGGGGCGCTGATTCAGAAAGTTGAATTGGATAGATCGCACCAGCTCTAGTTTCTTAGATATGGTTGAATTTATAAAATTTTAGTCCGCTGTTTTACAAATCTCTTCTGCAGAATTGGGATATCATTAACAAGCTGTCTTGTTTGAATGAGAAATTTGTGTATTTGATTTACCCACATTTTGTGCTTGTGTGTGTGTGTGTGTGTGTGTGTGTGAGTGCATGCGTGCGTGTGTGTGTTTTGACACAACTATTTCACAACTGTTCGTCTATTTCCTTTCCTATAATGCACACCGGTACAAAAATGTATAGCTGAAATGACAAAATCGCTTTTGTTCTGTTTTATTGCATAATTATGTGCAAAAAATTAAGATGGTAAATCTCTATTTTAATGCAAAGAAAACTAAATTGATGACAACTGACAAAACAAACAAGGCAGCTGATATATGTATCAATGAGGAAAAACTGGAAGAAGTGGAGAGTTTTGAATATCTTGTATCACTAATAACTAATAATGAAAACACAATGAGGGAAATTAAAAGGAGGACATCTATCGCTCTTCAGAAACTAAAACAACTAAAGAATCTGTGGAGAGGAACAGACAGAACAACAAAAATAAGATTTTTAAGGGCATGCATCTTTCCGATCGCAACATATGCCTGTGAGACCTGGACACTTAACAAAACAGCCGAGAAACACATAAATGCCTTTGACTATAAATGCTAAAGAAGAGTTGTTCGAATATCATGGAGACAAAAAAATAACAAATATATCCATACTACAAGAACTTAATATTGAAGAAGGCTGGCTAGTAAAGAGGATTAAAGAGAGAAACTTAAACATTTTGGACACATTAAACGTCATGATAATTTAGAGAAGACCATCTTGGAAGGGTACATAATGGGAAAAAGAAAGATGACTGTAAGACATCGCTGATGATCTGCGAATGGATGCATCAGCAGTAGGCCATCTTGCTCACAACCGAGAGGCCTACAGGAGTGCTGTTTGGGAGGCAAAGTTCAAGAGGGACATGCAAATGAATGAATGAATGGTAAATCATGTTTTCGTAGACTATATAAATTTGTATTTCAAAGGTTTCTTAGCCTGATCTGTTTAAAACAGTTGTGCTGTATAATAGTTATGACAGTATGGAAGGTGTGTGTATATTCCCACTCATATCATTTCATTTATGCAAATCAAACACCGTTCAGCTTATGGCTACTTCAAGACGGAGCTGCTTGAATCATCCCGACATATTTTGCTATATTTGTGGGGAGTACACACTGAAAGCAAGTAGGAAACCTATTTCTGAGTTTGTAAAAACTGCATATGTGGGTTATTTTGTGTCAAGCTTGGAGATCACGATAAGCCATGGACTCCTCATATTGTATGCAAAACTTGTACGGAGCATTTGCGCAAGTGGACAAATTGAAAGAGAAGCTGCCTGAAATTTGGAGTACCAGTGGTGTGGTGAGAACCGAAAAACCTCTTCGATGACTGTTCTTTTTGTATTGTTAATATCATAGGCATCAACCTAAATAATCGTGACAAGTGGTCTTACCCTGATCTACCTTCAGCCAGGAGACTCAGATCATGTATCCGTTCAACCTTTTCTTGAATAACCACAGCTCTTAGAGGATGAGTCTTCCACTCTCGCGAGCCCTATAAGGATCTTTGCGGTTTGGCAATTCCACCCTCGAGAGCCCTATATGGCATCGGAGTTTCTTTCGTTGAAAACACGATGTTACTTTTTATTTAACCAGTTAGAACTCTTCTGAATTCAAAGTTAAACTAGTGTTTTAAGCATGGGGGGAATAAAGACGCCATTTTGGAATCATAGATAGGGGGTAAAATTCAAGTTTATTTCGAGATTGAGTGGTAGAATGGTCACACCGACCGACTAGATCTAGCTTACTATAAGTGTTTCTAGTAGCTGTAGATCTGTTAGATTTATTGGATGTCACAAACATCCATAAATAGTGATTTTTCTGTTTTGAAATTTGAATGACTACGTATTCTATATTGGATTATGACACAGCTAAGGTAAGTATAAAGTATATTTTATTGCTCAGCCCCAACATTTTTTAGCGCCAAAAATCGTTCCATCGTTTCACACCAGTTTTTTTTTCTTTTCTTTGTTTTTTTTTATGACAAATAACTTCATTTATGGAATCTTCATTCATTTCCACTTATTTTAATGTGTGATACACTTGTGGTGATCACGGAATTAAGTCGGTACAATAAGTTTTACACAGGGACCCCCGTTCTCCAAAATGTCCACGCCTTTCTCCGACGTCCACGTTGTCAAAAACTAAGGATCGATTTGGAAGTACGCGGTCGTGAAAGAGTTAGAGGATGAGTCTTCCATGTCCAATATCGCAAAAGGTAAAGAAAGTGGGGGCTCACTTAGTGATCAGAATAAACTGAGTGATCTGATCAAGGACTTAAATCTTTCCACGGAGTCTTCTGAACTGGTTGTCTCCAGACTAAAGGATAAGAATGTACTTCAGGTTAGAACGAAAATTACATTTCATCGAAGGAGAGAAAAGGATTTACTGCCATTCTTTACCAAAGACAACTTAGTATTCTGCAGTGACATCGGAACCTTGTGAAGAAACTGGTCTTTCAGAATATAACCCAAGTGAGTGGCGTTTTTTCATCAACAGTTGAAAACGTAGTTTGAAATAACGGCAACAAATATGGTTCTTCTCCAATCGGTCATTCCACCAGGATGAAAGAAGAGTACATCTCTTTAGTCTTGGAAAAGATAAATTACCAAGAGCATCAATGAGTGATTTGTATAGACTTGAAATGGTTAATTTCTTCTTGGTCAACAAAGTGATTACACAAAGTATCTTTGCTTTTTATGCCTTTAGGATAGAAGAGCCAAACATGAATATTGGGAAAGAAAGGATTAGCCTCTGATGGAATAGTGGCTGGAGGACAAAATGTTTTGGTAGCGCGAGATAGAATCATACTGCCACCTCTACATATAAAGCTAGGTATGATGAAACAATGTGTAAAAGCTTTTATCAAAGACTGTTCGTGCATTGAATACATAGTGCATAAGTTACCTGGACTTACCTTGGAAAAACTAAAGGCAGGAATTTTTAACGGTCCACCGATCAGACAGCTTGTAAATGATCCACATTTCATAGCATAATGAATGAAATCGAATCATGTGCCTGGTCTTCAGTTGTTCTTAGCAACAAGAAGGCAGACAACAACACATGATTAGTAGAAGATATGCTCTTTCATTTCAACAGGTTTGACTGTAACATGAGTGTTAAAATAACAATATCTGTAGATATTGGATTGTGTACAGTGACTGTGTGCAGTCACTTAGATCGCTTTCCGGAGAACTTTGGTGATTTAAGTGAAGAGCAAGGTGAAACATTTCATCAAGACAAAAAAAAAGAAAGAAACTGAAGCCAGATACCAAGGAAGATGTGATGCACACTTGATGGCAGACTATTGTTGTAATCTTATACGGGATTGTCCTCAAAGACCCCACTTTCGGAAGTCTTACAAAAGAAGCTTCTTGTGTGTGGAATGAGTGGAAAGTTTGTATCATAAACTTATGCTTTTGGTATGAAATAAGTAGATTTTCATGTAGTACACTTTTCTTTTAATGTTTAATATGTTTGCTTCATACGTAAAAGGTATCAATTTAAACACCACAATAAAATATCCTGATTTGTTATGGGCGAGCAGAGTGAAGAGTGGTATACTAGCACATGTTCTTTATCTAAAAAAACTAGAGGTGACAGGGGAAAACTTGTGCCATTTCTTTTTAAATCAGCAGGTCAAATATAACCAGAAACAGGTCTAACATTTGAGACTCCAAAATGTATGCTGGCCAGTGTAATCAATGTCCAGTAAACTTGCACAGTAGCACTCGGTGATCGCTCTAACCGGCAATTACCGACAAAATACCGATTTAGAAAAAAAAAAAGAAACATTTGGAAGTCGCCGGTTACCTGTACCGGTTTATATTCAGGGGAATTTAATTAAAAATTATTTCGCTGCCACGAATTTTCTGTTGTAATCCAAGGTAGTGCCGTCCTTTTCATGCTGTCTAGAAGCCCTGTTGGCTCGACTAATCTCTTTCCTCTGTAATTTGATCTTTCGGTTAGAAATGTCGGTATCAGCTAAAGACAACGATTGCTAATGGCGCTAGCTTTGAAGTACTAAAGGTAGATATGTGGTTCTAGTAATAAAAGTAGATAGAGGTGTGTGGTTCTAGTAATAAAGGTAGATGAAGGTTTGTGTTTTTAGTAATAAAGGTAGACATAGATGTGTGGTTCTAGTAATAAAGGTTTGTGTTTTTAGTAATAAAGGTAGACATAGATGTGTGGCTCTAGTAATAAAGGTTTTTGTTTTTAGTAATAAAGGTGGACATAGATGTGTGGTTCTAGTAATAAAGGTAGATATAGCTGTGTGGTTCAGTTTTACAAAGCGACAGAGGGAGTGAGGAAAGTAAGAAAAAACACAAATGGCAGAAAGTATGAAAGTAAGATGAGATTGTACAAATGAAAAACATACATCATTCAGTATTTCGGCGTCAGCCTTTTTCAAGGATTACACGCAAAAAAAAAAACAAACAACACAACACATAAATAAAAAGAAGAAAAATGAAAACGAAACATTTAGCTCAGTGGCATCCTTCCTAGTACAGAATACAACAATGCGCCCCAAAGCTGGGAGACCACAAAGGAAAACAACTTCAACCAATCGTATGTCAGCGCCGGTGAAAGGGAGATAACAATATGGGTTGGTTTAGGGAGGGGGGGGGGCCTCCAGGAAAGAGATCAGGAGGCAATAAATACATGATAGCTGATAGAGAAGAAAGTGGGGTAGGTGGGGTGGGGACCGGGAGATAAAGTAAAAAATGATGAATGAAAAACTGCAGAAAAATGCGTTGGGCTAAGACAAGAAAGTCGAGTATAAATAGCAGAAATTAGGCGTAAGTCTAAAGAAGTTTAAAAGGAAGCTGAATATACTGTTAATTCCAGATGGGAGGAGACAGCCAGCCTGGAAAATAAGGCGCTGTTCTAGTTTAATTTTTTGTAGTATGGATATATATATATATATATATATATATATATATATATATATATATATTGTGTGTGTGTGTCCATGATATTTGAAGGACTCCTCTGAAGCATTTACATTTAAAGGCATTTATGTGTTTCTCAGCTGAGACACGGTTTAAACAACTTTGATATGGCCAAAAAAAATTCAGCTGTCCAGTTTCCAGATTTTGTTAACATCAGCCCAGACAGCAATGCTCATTCTTGTGTCCACTGTTCCTGTAACATTAGTCCAGACAGAAAAGGTCACTCCTGTGTCCAGTGTTCCTGTAACATTAGCCCACATAGCAATGGTTATTGCTGTGTCCACTGTTCCTGTAACATTAGCTCACATAGAAATGGTCACTCCTGTGTCCAATGTTCCTGTAACATTAGGCCACATAGCAATGGTTATTACTGTGTCCAGTGTTCCTGTAACATTAGCTCAGACAGAAATGGTCACTCCTGTGTCCAGTGTTCCTGTAACATTAGCCCACATAGCAATGGTTATTACTGTGTCCACTGTTCCTGTAACATTAGCTCAGACATAAATGGTCACTCCTGTGTCCAGTGTTCCTGTAACATTAGCCCACATAGCAATGGTTATTACTGTGTCCAGTGTTCCTGTAACATTAGCCCATATAGCAATGGTTATTACTGTGTCCAGTGTTCCTGTAACATTAGCCCACATAGCAATGGTTATTACTGTGTCCAGTGTTCCTGCTGAGAGGGGCTTCAGTCTATATAACCCTAGTAAAAGGCAACCAGAGAAATTGGTTAAAGGATACTGGAGCCAGCAGACTGATGATGATGATGCTCATGGAGGAGATTCAGAAGGTTCTGACTTTGTGAGCACTCTGTCATGGCTAAATCTTGCCGTGAGTAAAGTAAGAAAAATATATTCACAGAGACATCTACTGTCTGCTGATGTCTGTGCAGCTCATTTAACTTTATATAACAGTACTGAAAGTTGTAATGAGAAAACCAGCATCTCTGAAAGTATTTCATCCAAGGTGAAGGACATGTACAGCCGTGCCAGTTTCAAAAAGTTCTAGCACGATCACTGAGCATATATATCAAAAACATAACAATAATAACACTAGCACGTGAAACTGTATACCAAGAACATAATAAAATGTGGTCATGACAAAAGTTTTAATCACACAGTGAACAAAAGCAACCCTGAGAACTGTCCACATCTTGTGCTCTATTACCTTGCACTACCAATTATTATCACATGATTTCTTAACAAATCAGGATACACTGATGAATTTAATGCTAAATAATTATGTAAATGCATGATGAAGTCTCAATCATATGTAAGTATACAGAGAACAGCACAAAGATTTGACATATAGTTGGCAGACTGTAAAAATATCACCTTACTATCACGTTTACTAATAAATCTTGTTAAACAGAAAATTTCCTTAATATCCTTGGACTTTTGCATAAATTTGGTTTGCTGCTTCTCTAAGTTTACAGCAACTGATATTACACTTGTGATGATATGGAGGATGGAGGACTGACAGAATTCAGACAAAGCACGAAGATGTGAGCAAAAGGAATGCAGTAAGAAATGCCCGAGAACTGAAATCTAGACTCTGGATGGATGAGCAACCTCATGGCAATGACAGTTGGCGAACCTGAAAGACTGGTGGTCTCTCTGTAACCGTGAATATGAATTCTTGACAACTCTTGATGAGAATCTTGGAAATAGTCATCAACACACACTGATGCTGGGGGGGGGGGGGTGTGTGTGTATTATAATTTCCAAACTGAACCTAATAAAATAAGTTTTCCTGGCAATTTTCATCATTCTGCTGATCCTATCTCCGTCAATCACACCGAGACAACACAGAGACCTGTTCAGAGTATTGGCTGGCTGTGACTAATTCTTATATTACTGCAACTCGCCTTCTCATATTTTTGCAATCCTTCCAACACAATCTTTTTTTTTTTTTTGAGAGGAAAGTGCTATAGGTTTATTAAAGGTCCTCCTTTAATTATAATTATTCTTCTTGATCCAAGAAAATCAATGAAGGAAGGCGCTCAAGTTATCAGAAGAGTTTCTTCCTGACTAAGTCACCCTTCTAATGTTATGTTCTCTGTTCTTTCTGACCAGTTTCTATGTTATACTCTAATCTTTTTTTTTTAAAATCCAGTCCTACTGATACTGTACAGTCTGCCTCTCATAGCAGCCACACTGTGTGAGCATTCCCACATAAATCATCTTCGTCATTTTGATTTTCCAGTTTTATCTCATAAATGCCTCAAGGAAAAAAAGAATTTATCCTTGAAAATTATACATAGGGAAAAAAATTACCAGTTTATTTTTACATTTTTATTTTATAAATACCACAGGGCAGCCAACATGCAAGACAGGTAAACAAAATAACAGCCAAATAAAATGAAGTGATGGATACATTATGTGCTTTAACTCTTTTGAGCAGATAAAATTATTGGACATACATAGATTACTTTTTAATCTATTATGCTTCATTTATGACCAGCATTACCTAGCAGGGTTAAAGCGAGCATGTCAAGCTATTTTATAGTACTCTTTCCTGGGACTACTGTTCCAACTACCTTTCTAGAACATACAAGTATATTGTTGGCAAGTCACAGATGCAAACATTGGCATAGCATTGTCATCCTAAAACTGCTAGAAATCAGCAAATCGCAGACCTCTGGGAACTTCTTTGATGATCTGGGATGTGTTGCTACTTTTCTCTCCAGTTTCCTGCCCACGGCTACCATTTTAATAGCTAATATATTATTTTGCATATGTTTACAGTAAATTATAAAGGGTTAAAGCATTTTTTAAAAAAATTTCTCATGTACTTTTATGAACACAAGAGTGTTCTCAGAATAATAAACACCACATGCACTGCATACCCAGGCACATAGGAATCAAATGAATGTGCTCACAGGCTAGCCAAGAACAGAAGCACCATGCTATATCCCCATGAACAAAAAAACACTGTGAAATACATCTGCAACTGTTGACAGCAATGGATGGATTACTGCATTAGTGATACAACCAGAAGATCATCACATGCAGTCTACCAACACCTAACTCAGAAACAAGAACAACCTCAACCTGACAGATCAATGTGCAGTCTGTTCTCAATATAAAACACTATCCTCAATAAATGCTCATAATTAAGTGCATTCATTGCAACAGAAAAGAAGAAGAAACACTTTCAAACCACCTGCTGGACTGTCCTTGTATGGAAATCCCTAAGAAACATCTGCTGCTACCACCAAACCTTTCAGATGCCAACATTCTGTACAGAGATAACAAACCTGCCACCACCAAACCTTTCAGTTGCCAACATTCTGTACAGAGATGACAAATTTACCACCACCAAACTTATCAGTTGCCAACATTCCGTACAGAGATGAAAAACTTACCACCACCAAACCCTTCAGTTGCCAACATTCTGTACAGAGATGACAAACCTGCCACCACAAAACCTTTCAGTTGCCAACATTCTGAACAGAGATGACAAACCTGCCACCACCAAACCTTTCAGTTGCCAACATTCTGTACAGAGATACAAAAAAGCTAAAAAAAAAAACATCTGTAAAATTGGTGCAAGGAAAGAAGACTTGTAAACCTGAAGATTAAAAGCATCATCTTTTACAAAAATGACAAATTTGTTTCTAACTTAAAAAAAACTTATATGTGCATTAAATTCTAGAATTAATGTCACGATGAGTTTGTATCCCAAACAGTTTAGCTTATTTGATAAAAAAGGAAAAGTCAGAATAAGCCATTTGCCCATTTTGTCCTTTGAAATACGACTCATTTACATGTGTGTTCAGTATCATTCTAATAACTTCCACTACTTTGGCAGTTTAGAAGATGTCTGCCTGATGTCTACAGACATTTTATACACTCACTATGGAAGTACAGGATTGTTCACAGAATTACACAGAAAAAAAAAAAAAATTGAAAGAGTTAAACCAATAACATCAAGAGCACAGAAAAACAGCCAATGTGAAAGCAATTCAGTGAACTAAAATATTCCAAAAAGTTGACATGAACCAAATAAAATTAAACTGAACAGCTAACACCATCCAGCTTTTCCAATATGGCAAAGATTACGATATAAATGTATGAATGTAAAGAACATAACTAACAATCAAGATTACCATTACCAACAGTGAACATACTAATGTCAAAACTGTAATTAACAGGTCGCACCTAACAACAGTGAACATAATGTCAAAATTGCAGTTAACAGGTCGCACCTAACAACAGTGAACATATAAATTCCAGAAAAAAAAAAATAATAACTCTTAAGATTACAAGTATATACTGTGAACATATGAAAGTCACTTTAGCAGTATCAATGTTAAACATATAAATGTCATTTAACCAGTTTTAACAGTAAATGGCAAAAAAAAAACTGAAAGTAAGAATTTAAAATGGCATCAGTCAACGTGTTTAAGCATCACATTTGTAAAATTTCAACGTTCACAAACACCATTCTGATGTTTGTCAAATCAGTATCTTAATAACTATTATGTCACAAAATATAACAATAAAATAAACATATTAAAAAAACATGGAATTATCTAAAAAAAAAAGAACAATAAAATTACAGGAATATTTACGCCAGCGATAGATCTAATCAAAGATACATTATATTTGTAATAGACGAATGTAAAACATAAACATATGTAATGTGCCCCATGCTGGGGATAGAAGAGAAACAAAACTTCTTGAAAGCAATGTATTATTTCAGAACATGTTCACAGCCGCTTTTTTATCCGTCTGCATTGTCAAGCACAGGCTTCTGTGAGAAACAGAAGGAGTGTGTACCACGATGGCTGCAGCAAACTTACTGCACTGATGTTTTATTACAAGTTTAGCCTGATGGGATGTTGGAAACAAAATTCGCCAATGTTTTAGTGTCTGAACTGATATTTCCTATACAGTTTCTTGTACATATTCTTCTGCTTGATTATGAAGAGATCAATATCTCATTTTTCTGTACTTTTATTATGTATTTTTATTTCAAAATGTGGTCTAAACCAGAATAAAGCTTTCACCATGACCATAACACGTAACTCTGATTAAACCACCTAGTATTTTGTCTTGACATTGTACCTCGACATTCACTGCAACTAACACTTAGTTATCTTACTCTTATCACACTTTTTGACACTGTATCGTGACATTCACTGTAACTAACACCTGGTTATCTTAACTCTTATCACACTTCTTGACACTGTATCTTGACAGCCACTGCAACTAACACTTAGTTATCTTACTCTTATCACACTTCTTGACACTATATCTTGACAGACAGTGGAAATGTTACTTATCTTGCAGAGGTCACTACAAACATATTTTCCCACAAAACAAATATTATTTACCACTTTAAACAATTATCTATTATTATTCTAGGTAATACTTATCTGCAGCAGTACCCTGAAGTGATGACACACAAAATCACACATTTGAAACCAGATCTTTGTTAGTACTCAGGAAATGAACACATATCCCACCAGAAAGAACACTGTTCCATTCTTCACATAAGCAGAAACAAAATTAATGAATCCTTGTGCTTCATCTACACAGAGATTCCAGAAGGTAGTACCAGAAGGATCAAGATTATCAGTGATGCCACTGTGAACTATAAGGATAAGAAAATCATCAGGGTATCCAAAAACTCCATCATGACGCTGTCATAAAGGTTGCACGGATTAGCCTTAGAACCTCATCCAAACAAACAAAGCTAAATCCCATTATAGCACTGACAGTTAACAGTGCAGTATGTCGTTTAACAAAATTAATGTATGTGTAAAGTGTGGCAAACACCATTCTCTAAGATGTTCTTCACTTTTTTGTGACAAAGATTTTATTTTAGATTAACTTCAGTTTCGTTTCAAGTGTCAAATTTTGACCAACAAACCTTTTCTGCCAGTGAATGAACAACAAATCTTTTCTACCATATGAATGAACAACAATGGCTGGACAATAATTTGAAGTCCACAAGGTGTGCCATGTTGATGTATGTGTCCACACTGTATATATGACCCATGGCATGTGCTAGAAAAACAGGGGATGTAAAGCAAATATCAAAATAATGTCGGCTATAATGAATTTCCATATTTAACTGTGCAGGTGTGTGTACCAAATAAATGTGACATATATTTTCAGTTTGACCCAAAATGTGCTAAAGCTATGAATCCCATAACAACACAAACATGACAACAGACTTACACACCACGAATATAATAATGATGCATGTATAAACATAATCATTATTTTAAAAAATGTATGCAACATTATTGATATACTGACAAAAAAAAAATCACATCAATATAATGAATCTGATAAATGCCTTTTTTATTTAACTCCTTCACTCATTGTGAAACATTAACAAATATTAACCCTATCTCAGCCCCAAAGAGCAAGTATCACTGTATATGCTTGGATAACTGTACACAGAGATATCTGACAGGGTCCATATTGTGCACACTTAGATAACACACAGAGATGTATGACAGGATCCATATTATGCATACTTCTTCTCATTGTCTGATGTGTGATATATTCATCATCTGTTCTCAGTGTCTGATATGTGATATATTCATCATCTGTTCTCACTGTCTGATGCGTGATATATTCATCATCTGTTCTCAGTGTCTAATGTGTGATATATTCATCCTCTGTTCTATTGTCTAATGTGTGAAATATTTATCTTCTGCTCTTGAAGTCTGATGTGTGACATTTTCATCTTCTGTTCTATTGTCTGATGTGTGACATATTCATCTTTTGTCCTGGCTGTCTGTTGAAGGTGCATGTGGAATTATGCCACTTGTAATGAATTTTCTAATGACTCCTACCATTTTTATCATCAATTCTTTCAAAATTACTGTCAAAAACTTCACAGACAAATCAATCTGTAATGTCAAAGTTTTGATGTGTAGAATGGTTAAGTCACAACCAAATTTGATTATTAATTTTACATAAAAAATAAAAATATTCATACTAATCCCCAGTACATGTACTAAAGTACACTTGACAAAAATCACACAACAATCAGAAAACAAAGAAAGTGATGAAAATGAAGCACATAAATTAGTCTTTCCCAAAATGGGCGGTGGAAAGATCTATGAACACAATGATGGAAAAAAAGGAGTGGTGATGGAGAGAAAGGAGTTGTGTGGGGTGTTATATAAAAACTACATAATCTAGTAGTATAAAAACATCTGATTTTAAGTTGTTCTTGGGTTCCTATTCTGATGAGAGGCTCTTGTTGCCTGGTACTGATGTCACTATATCTGCATTTTGTTGCTGAATGTAAACTGTTATTGAATTGTACTGAGCAGATTCTGTTGTCCTCACTTGAGCCTTTATCTCTAACAGACCCTATCTTCAAAAGATCTTGACAACAGCTGCCACAGTATTGCCTCAGTAAACTCAGTGGTTCCCTGATTGTATCCTCCAACAACAGAGGCTGGACTGAATCACTCTTGTTTATGGTGTTGAAACAAACAAACAAATGACTTCTCTAAGCCTGAGGCTATTACAAGCATGAAACATGAGCTAGTTATGATCTAGCCATTCTCTGAGCCTGAGGCTATTACAAGCATGAAACATGAGCTAGTTATGATCTAGCCATTCTCTGAACCTGAGGCTATTACAAGCATGAAACATGAGCTAGTTATGATCTAGCCATTCTCTGAGCCTGAGGCTATTACAAGCATGAAACATGAGCTAGTTATGATCTAGCCATCTGTAAATGTGTTAAGACCTGACCTTAGGAAGTTCTGTTAAGCAAATCTTTGCATTTTGCTTCAGTTTGCTTTGGTTAAAGAACTGTTACTTGCAAGACAACTACAAACAGATACAAAAATTGGTGTTGTTGAGAAATCTTTTCACAGAGAAAGACTTTTCATACACCAACATTTTTTGCTTGTACAACATCAATGACAGGCCATCATAGAGCTCCATCACTTTCTTGAAAAAAAAAAAAAAGCTATACCTAGTGTGGTTACAGTGCACTGTGTAATTCAGAGGCAACATATGGTGACAAAAAGTTTAAGTGTGTGACTTCACAATTCATTAAGTACTGTCATCACAGCAAATAGTGTCACTGTATATGCTCTTAATTCTTCACATATTGTGCACACTTGGATAACTGCACACAGAGAGATGTCTGACAGGGTCCATATTATGCACACTTGGATAACTGCACACAGAGATGTCCGACAGGGTCCATATTATGCACACTTGGATAACTGCACACAGAGATGTCTGACAGGGTCCATATTATGTACACTTGGATAACTGCACACAGAGATGTCCAACAGGGTCCATGATCTTTTTCTTTTTTTTTTTTTGCATCATACACCAAATTTTACAATCAATCAATCACTAGCTGACAATGGGAATGCAGAAATGATCCGAAGATTTTTGCCTGTAACATCTCATCCAGCAAACATACTGACTTCCCATCAGCAAACATTACTGACTCCCCATCAGCAGACATTACTGACTCCCCATCAGCAAACATTACTGACTCCCCATCAGCAGACATTACTGACTCCCCATCAGCAAACATTACTGACTCCCCATCAGCAGACATTACTGACTCCCCATCAGCAGACATTATAATTCACTGAAGCCTCATGTGATGAAGACTGTCAATTTTTTTTAGCAATAAAATATTTAAAATCTTAAAGTACACTGTGATTTTCTTTTGACCTAACCTTTTGCACACTTAATTGACCAGTGTAAAAATAATATTACCATAAACAATGGAAAATTTTTTTTTGTAAAAAGTGATGTGTGAACTGACATGTGTCTGTAACATTGTAGGTCTTCATTTCTATTTAAATGCATCTGTAACATTGTAGGTCTTCATTTCCTATTTAAATGCATCTGTAACATTGTAGGTCTTCACTTCTTATTTAAATGCATCTGTAACATTGTAGGTCTTCACTTCTTATTTAAATGCATCTGTAACATTGTAGGTCTTCACTTCTTATTTAAATGCATCTGTAACACTGTAGGTCTTCATTTCTTATTTATGTCATGGAATTCTGTAGGGTGTAGAACTAAAAAACTAGACTGCTTAATCTAAGGGACAGAATTCTGCTATATTGTAATAACTTAGAATTGTTTCCCCTGGCGAGTGTGAACTTTTAATGACCTACCAATGAAGAAAAATCAATAACTGTCATACTAGGATTTTATAAGTCATGTTTTGTCACCAACTCAGACAGAATTCTCGTGAAAAAGTGACTGTTGGCACAGAGTAATGTTAAAATACAGTCACAACAAACTATGAATTTGGGTACAAAGATTATTTGTTAGAAACTTCAGATATTTCCAGCAGTTGAAGGTTAAGTAAGCAGTGTTGTTCACGTGAAGGTTTAGACTTCTTGGCCTTTTGGTTAAGATCAATTTTGGCTAAGATCAAAGTGTAGTTCTGCGCTCTGTAGTATCTACACTTTAATAGTTATTTTGGAATGAACAAGATGCTCGAGGCATGCCCTGCACATTGAATGCCGCGGACATGGTCCACATCTCATTACGGGTGGACCCGGTCTGCAGTACCATCGGGTCATGGGCTGTTGTTTTCGTCGTTTAAAAAAAAATTTAGACTTTTCGAGACAGAAGTTTCTGGATGGGGCTGATAAAATCCCAGTCATATAAAAGAGGTGGAGCTGACCAAGTAGGAGAATTAATGATTAGGATTATGTAGAGACATGTAGGTTAGGTTAGCATGAGGACAACCTAGGAAGATGGTCATGTCTGATCAGTGTCGTCAGAATGTTTGTGATAGGGAGATTTTTATAGGCTTGTTCGGTCAGTTTTTTAAATCATGACTTGATGTATTCTGGACTACATGTTTAGTAGTTATTCAGCAATTTCGCCTCATGTAGTGAAAGTAATAATTGCTTTCCTTCTTAGGGCAGATCAGTAATGGCAATTTGTTAAGAGTAGAATGTGAACTAAGTTACTGTTGATAAACAGTTGTTTACCCTTTTTGGTCTGATGTGAGCTTTTACTTGTGGTTGCTGATGTGAGCTTACTAGTTGTGGTTGCTGATGTGAGCTTACTAGTTGTGGTTGCTGATGTGAGCTTACTAGTTGTGGTTGCTGATGTGAGCTTACTAGTTGTGGTTGCTGATGTGAGCTTACTAGTTGTGGTTGCTGATGTGAGCTTACTAGTTGTGGTTGCTGATGTGAGCTTACTAGTTGTGGTTGCTGATGTGAGCTTACTAGTTGTGGTTGCTGATGTGAGCTTACTAGTTGTGGTTGCTGATGTGAGCTTACTAGTTGTGGTTGCTGATGTGAGCTTACTAGTTGTGGTTGCTGATGTGAGCTTACTAGTTGTGGTTGCTGATGTGAGCTTACTAGTTGTGGTTGCTGATGTGAGCTTACTAGTTGTGGTTGCTGATGTGAGCTTACTAGTTGTGGTTGCTGATGTGAGCTTACTAGTTGTGGTTGCTGATGTGTGGATTGTTTTGCATTTGAGGTGTTCTGATGTTAGTAAGTATGGCAATATTTTGTTTGATTTTGAATGTTGGTAGTCCTATTCTAGCTGTTAAAGCTGTACACCCCCTCCCCACATGGCAAACTTCTTGCTGGAGTTTGGAGCCTGTCACATGTAAATTCCTGAATCTTACATCCTCATCAGTCACTTTAAAATTGTTCTCATAATTAAACTTGTTGTCTAGTTGTACAACTACTTTCCTGTTGAATGACACAACACTGTTATATGTTGGTTCTGTTGGAAGATTGTCTGTGATTTCTCCAGTGTTGCTATTATCTAGTAGTGGATTTGTGAGCCTGTGTGTCTGCTGTTTCTATGTGTATAAACAAGAAACAAACTTGTAGAAAAGGATATTATACATCAACCTTTAGTATCTAACTTCTTTAACAGTGGTTCCAAATATCTCAGTTCACTCCACCAGACCCTTGACATTTAATAGAAGCACAGTTCAGCTTGCTCACTAGATTTATGAATCTCTTCTCATCTGCTTTATTTAAATGTGTCTGTAACACTGTAGCCAACACAAATCTGACAGTCACTCATATGTCTTCCTTTCACAAGTTATGAGCTATATATGTTTTTCCCTTTCATATGTTGTTTCTTGTCCCTAATACATAGGCTAGATTTTTCTCTTCTTTTCCTCCCTTTTTTTTAAAAATTGTGAATGAATGTGCTTTGTTAAAGTATCTCCTATCTTTGAAGAAAACAATGTAACTGTTAGTTACTACAGTCTTAGAGCAATAACCTTGTACATGTTACAGCCTTACAGTAATAACCTTGCACATGTTACAGCCTTACAGCAATAACCTTGCACATTACAGCCTTACAGCAATAACCTTGCACATGTTACAGTCTTACATTAATAACCTTGCACATGTTACAGCCTTACAGTAATAACCTTGCACATGTTACAGCCTTACAGTAATAACCTTGCACATGTTACAGCCTTACAGTAATAACCTTGCACATGTTACAGCCTTACAGTAATAACCTTGCACATGCTTGTATACTTATGTATGTACGAGGGTCATACCGAAAGTTTTGAGCAAAAATTTTTTAAAAATCAAAATTTATAGATAAAGAAAATATAAATATGTTACCTTAATCTGTATCATTTTCTTCACTTTTCAACATAATCTCCATTTCTCTGCACACATTCTTCCCATCGCTCTGCAAGTTTGAAAATACCCTCCCGGTAGAATTCCATTCCAGCTGACTGAAGGCACAGGCGCGCTGCTTTCTGGATGTTTGGACCCAGCGGGCAAACTTTTCTACAGCCTAGGGTTTCAATAATTTCCTGTACTGCATTGTGTCCTATTCTAAGATTTACAGCGATTTTAGATACTGTGACACATCTGTCTTCTTTAATGACATCGTCAACCCTTTCCACATTGCGTTCATATGGCCACGTGACACGTTGGTGACGTCATGTGACCTCTACATGAAGTGCAAATGACGCAGGTTAAGGCGATACATTAATACTTTCTCAATTTATAAATTCTGACTGTTAAACAAATTTTGCTCACCACTTTCGGCACGACCCTCGTACATATGTACAAACACTTGATCTGAGCATCACACTCACTGCCAGAAGAATGAAAACTGTCCAAAATAAAAAAAAATTTTTTAAATGCATGAAGCTAAATGTTTTTTTGATTATTTATAAAACTGAAAGGGAATGAAAACATGTGTACATACATTCCAGCAGTTCTAAGTTGACTAGAAGAGACCAATCTCTCAATCTAACCAGCACAAGAAGCAAGCAAACAATGCTGCAGCAAAGGTCTTCTGTAGGGCACAAAATTAGCAATGTAAATTTCTTTTTTAACAAAGTTCTTTTTTTTTAAACAGTTTTCTTCTATTTTATCAATTTTTTAAAAAAATCAGGATCAATCATCGAACATCCGCATCAATCACTGCAGCAACAACAAAAATGCTTATAAATATTTTCTTCACTTATTTCTTTTAGATTATAACCAACTGTTCTTTTTTCTTGTGCAGTAATTAATCTTCAGACAAATGCTAGAACAAAAAATAAATATACTTTACCTGCATGTGATGATATGGAAATATAGGCATCAAACAAACAAACAAAAACCAATGTCACAAATGTAGACGCTGGCAAGAATTCATAAAAAAAAAAAAACCATAAATAACATGAAAATGCAGACACCAGACAGGAACAATGCTGAAAACTTGGACATAAAAGAAAACTAATAATGAAGCACTGGTACAAGTGATAGATTACAAAAATACTCTGGCCTTATTAAAATATACTGATATATATCAGCTGATGCTCCAGCTCTGCTCCAAGTACTGGAGAATTATTCAGGAATCACAGTTAAATAAGCTTCCACCTGTTACTTCCTCTCATCAAATGAGTTAAATGAGCTTATTAACACCTTCCACCTGTTATTTCCTCTCATCACATGAGTTAAATGAGCTTATTAACAACTTCCATCTGTTATTTCCTCTCATCACATGAGTTAAATGAGCTTATTAACACCTTCCACCTGTTATTTCCTCTCATCAAATGAGTTAAATGAGCTTATTAACACCTTCCACCTGTTATTTCCTCTCATCACATGAGTTAAATGAGCTTATTAACACCTTCCACCTGTTATTTCCTCTCATCACATGAGTTAAATGAACTTATTAACACCTTCACCTGTTATTTCCTCTCATCACATGAGTTAAATGAGCTTATTACCACCTTCCACCTGTTATTTCCTCTCATCAAATGAGTTAAATGAGCTTATTAACACCTTCCACCTGTTATTTCCTCTCATCATGTGACCAACATATGTCCATCTTCTTTTCCTGATCACCCATGAGACAGGTTGTTGTTTGCTCATCTGTCTTACCTCTGCATTGCTTCTGAATTTGTTCCACCTTATACCGAGTATTTTCCTTAGGCATTTGTTTTCAAAAGAGTCTAATTTCTTGTCTATTTCTTTAGTTGTTTTCCAGCTTTCGCATGCATAAATGAGGGTGGATATTACATTTGAATTGAATAGTCTTAACTTGGTTTTTGTGCTTATAACTTTTGAGTGCTTCATGTTCTCAAAGTTTTTGAAGATCAATGTTGCTTTTGCAATTCTAATACTACCTTCCTTTCTGGTGTCACCATCCTGGTCCATGTAGCTGCCAAGGTATGCAAAATGGTTTACTTTTTCAACAGCTGTTCCTTCTACGTATATTTTTCCTTCATGATTAATGAGAAGTTTCATTATTTTTGTTTTTTTATTGTTAATTTCAAGTACTATTTTCCTAGCCACTGAAGATGGTATCTGTTTTTTCTTGCATCGATTTCACATTGTCACTGATAAGAGTTATGTCATTTGCAAAATCAAGATCTTCTAGTTGGGTCCCATGTACCCAGTCAATGCCCCTTTTACCCATGCAGCATTTGTTCATTATGAAGTCTATGGCAATTCCAAAAAGCAAGGGAGATAATATACATCCTTGTTTATGCCTGTTTCAATCTGGAACCATTCACTCATTCCTTCTTCCGTGTTGACTGTGCAAACATATCCATTGTAGAGATCCTTAATGATGCTGACAATTTTAGATGGTATTCCATATATTCTTAAAATTCTCCACAATGAATCTCTGTGTATGCTATCAAATGTCTATGAAGTTCAGTATTAATGGTTTCTGCTTTTCAATATGTTCTTAAAGTGTTAAGATTTGGTCAAGACAGCTTCTCCCTTTTCAAAATTTTGCTTGTTCTTCTCTCATTGCATCATCCACTACATCTTTGAGTCTATTCAGAATAACTTTGTAAAATATTTTTGACACAAATGATAGTAAGGTTACTCCTCTCCAGTTGTTGCAATCGCTAAGGTTGCCTTTATTCAGTATTTTAACAATGATTCCTTTTTTCCATTTAGAAGGGACTTTTTCTTCTTTCCAAACTTTATTGAACATTCTCTGTAGTTGGCTCATGTTGTCATTGTTAATAGCTTTTAACATTTTGGCTGTTATTTCATCTTCACCTGCAGCTTTGTTGTTAGCCATTAGATTCACTGCTGTCTCAGTTTCAAGCAATGTACTTTCATCTAGGTTGACATTTAGCTGTGGGACTGGTAAATCGGTTTCAAGATGTATGAATTCATTTGGATGTGATCAATTAAGTATTTCTTGGAAGTGGTGGACCCATCTTTGTTTTTGGTCTTTACTTGATGTTAATAGGGTGCCAGTTTAGCTGAAGGCTGGTCTTTCTTTGGATGCAATAGTACCTGTTAGCCTCTTTTGTATGCTATATAGAGTTTTGTTGTCTCCTCTTTCTGCTGCCTTCTCCGCTCCTTTCGCCGTATTGTCCTTGTATTCTCTTTTATCCCTTCTAGCCGAACTGTTTACTTTTTTGTCTAGTTCTTTGTATTCTCTTTTATCCCTTCTAGCCGAACTGTTTACTTTTTTGTCTAGTTCTTTGTATTCTCTTTTATCCCTTCTAGCCGAACTGTTTACTTTTTTGTCTAGTTCTTTGTATGCTGCTTTTGCCTAAACTTTTCCCAAGATCTGTCTTTACATTCAAAATGGTTAATTTGGCTGCTCGTCTTTCATGTATGTATTTCCATCTGTTATCTGATACCCATGCTTTTCTACTCGCTTTTTGCAGTCCAGCACTTGCTTTTGCTGCTGTGGTTCTGAGCTGAAATAATTCCATAAGTCATGTCCTCACCGAGTGCTACGAATTATTTTGTAAGCTTCAGATTAAAATTACTCTTAGCATTTTCATCCTGTAGACTATGACTGTTTATCTTTCTGAGTATTGCTTTCTTGTGTTGGCTTTTAAGTTTTAGTCTTATCTTCCCTATACACAGATTGTGATCACTGATGACATCTGCACCCCCATATGCTCTTACATCTATCAGAGATGTTCTGAATTGTTTCTAATACAAAAATTATCTATCTAGTTTCTGGTTCTATCATCTTGGAGATAACCATGTTGTTTTATGTATCTCTCCTTGTGGAAATATTGTGCAAGCCACATATTTAACACCATGAAGACAATGCTGTTATTCAGGAAGCTGTCCATAAAAAAAAACAAAAAAAAAGAGATTTGTAAAATGCTTTATCCATTCTGTACTGTTGTACAGAGCAAAAACCTGGACTCTTATAAAGTAAAAAATGAGAGAGAATGATAAATGCAGTAGAAATGTAGATGTACAGGAAAGTAGGTCATATTGTAAACTGGAAAATGAAAAGAACAAATGCAGTGTAAACTTGTCAAAGAAATGAGGATCAAGATAACAAAATAGTTTGGCCACATTACTCTCCTGTGGTTGCAACTGTGTATCTTAAACAGTTTTAAGCATTTGAATAAACTCTCATTAAACCAGGATTAACAAATTTGTCATATAACATAAAATCTTTCAATTAGGGACGCTGATTGTATGATACATAAAATAAACCACCTAAACAGTCAAGACTGATCAGTAAAGTGTTAAAATAATGGAGTCTTTAACTGTGAATTCAGAATTATTTTCTAATCTCGGCTTTCTGCTGGACACTACTCCTTCCATTCCCATGATGCTTAGTTCTTTCCATGCGTATGGTCGAATTTTTGACACTTCCGGTGGTCCCAAGCTACCATATGGTCGAAAATTCGACAATCAGTGTTCCATTAAAACAAGCGGTGTAACATTTATATTGTACGGATTTTGTCCGCGATTCCGGTGACACTTTCAAAATGGAGAATGCGTGCCTAGTTACGAGCGATGCCATGCGAGAACAAGGACGCGAAGCATGGAAAGTTTTCAATTTTTGACGATGTAGATAGGGGTATGGACATAGCCTATGGCCACCCCGCTGCTCTTGAATGTTTTCTAAGTAGATTTAGACATATTTAGACGACTGGAGAAGTAGTTAGGAGTAGTTAGGAGGTTATTTCAGACATTCAGTAAGCGAAAATGCCATACGGAGTCACAATACGAGATCGATAAGTAGATCTACACATCTTAGATGGTAAATAGGGGTAAGAAGCGCGAATCTAGACCTAGCCGATGGTGAGCTGGCCACAATCAGTGTCTAAAAACATCACATTACTTCTTTTTTCCTAAAAAACTCTGCATTTCTGAAATTTTCATTCATTTAGCTACACTTTGACACATATTACGTATACGGAAGTAAATGGAAATACTGTTTTCCATCCCATTTTACAACTAGACCCCCTTACAGACAAGGCCAGCGTTTTACTCCCGCACGGAATGACACGTCCGTGTTTCTTCCTCCCGCACGGAAAGAGTTAGAATTATAATTTATGCAACAGGGAACCAGCTGTTTTTCATCCCATCAACTGATAAACAGCATTGTAGCAGTCTATTCACTTGGAGTGCTACCTGGAGAAATGACAAGGACTTGATTGTGACACAATCCACTGATTCAGAAGGCTAACATCTGGCGCACTGCAGCTAACAATCATCTGTAATGCCATCATTGAGCTCTTTCATGCTGCGACAGATTACCATGGTCTGGAAAAAGGTCAAACCAAGAGTCTTCTTGACACGAGTGTAGAACATATCAGGGTCTCGCTGGTGCTCAAATGCCATCCTCTGCAAGCCACGTCCATCAAGGCTGCTCAGACTGGCAAAGAAAAAAAAAAAAGAAAAACAATGGAATGGTTCAATTATTCTGACTATCACGAAAGTCCAAAAATCTGTACTTGAAACTCTGGATTTTTAAAAACCTAGTAAATTTGTTAAATTCCCGTGACTCTGTGTATGACAGCACATGAGCATGTGTGATGGGTTCTAGTTTGGAGAGGTTCTTATAATGTAGATAATTTCATGTGCATGAACTGACTGAATCTCAGGAAGACAATCCTCTATGCAAACTAAATGCTGGTTACACAGAAGAATTGATAGTACTGAAGATCATGTTCAAGAATAAGGCAGTTTGATGGGTCAAGGTAGCACTGAAAGCAGTGAAGATGTTTAAACACAAGCATCATATCAATCTGGGTGTGAGTTAGGGGAATAAGTCTGAAGAACTGGAGTGGATTCAAAAAACAAGGTTCTTTGCATACTTCATCACCAAAGACACCAAGAGAAGCCCTGCTGTCAGAAAAACTAAGTCTATTACTAGGAGCAGCAGTTGAAAGGTGAGACAGGGTCTTGGCCAGTCCTAATAAATTTACCACCATACTAGCAGTCATCTTTGCTCCCAATCAAACTGATAAAAATATGCAACATTATAAAATTTGGACAAAAAGACAGTCATGTAAATAACTATAATAATTAACTACAAAATACTTACTTTGGACATATCTGATCCAATTTGTGATTCTTCAGCCACTGTGCAACCTCTTCGTTACTCCAGTTGGCTATGGATGCCAGGATCTGTCCTGTCTTTTGAGATGGTGACTTTAATGACAGTCTTGACTCCGAAGATAAGCAAATGTCCTTCTGGGGAGCTACTGAGCTCGAAGATGCTGGCGGATCAGGGGAGAGTAAACTTTTAGAAGTTTCTGAAAAAGGTGCTCCAGAAGAGTGTTCCGCTGAAGATTTTGCAGAATTTACTGGTTGTATTGAAGCTGAAGGTACACGCAAAAGTTCCGATCTTGCACCAGCCTCTCTTTCCTCTATGTCTTTAGCATTCCTAAATGCAAATTCTTCTACGCGCTCTTTCTTAACCATGACACCACCAACAGCCTGTTTTCTCGTCATCTCTGAAGCCTCAGTGTTTATTCTCAGAGCACAGGATACTGCAGTCTGCTCTCGGTTCTCTGAAATACTGGATGGCACAGGCTGTGTTGGTTCTGACAGATCGTTTGCTAACTCTATGTTCTTATTTACTGACATCTGCACTGATGGTGATGACTGGATATCAATGAAACCAGATCTACCAGCTCCTTCATCTGACTGCACGCTACTGGCAATGACTGGTGACATGTATGTGTCTGATGAATTAGGAAAATCTCCAGCTCCAGACGTTATTGAAGACAGATCTGCATTTACTCTTGCTAGACGATTCTGTATGTAGCTCCTCTGTTCGTCAGTTACAATAACCTTCTGGCCTGTCAGGGGGCTCATGATGATCTGCCCTGCAACAAAGTTTGAGCTGCCAGAAGAAGGAATAACTGGCATCTTTTCCAGCCCAGGAGTATCAGTTACTGCTTGAAGGTCTGATGCCACACTCTGCTGGACTGCTGAGGACTGGCTGCACTGTTGCCCTTGAGACCTGTCTGACGAATGTTTGTATCTTAAATCAGAAACTAAATATGAAGTCTTATTAATACCTAATGTTTTTTGTTGACAGCTTGCTGAACTGGTGGATGCCTGGTATAAAAATTCTGTACAAGAAGGTGATTCACCGTCTATGAGATCATCCTCCTCATTATCAGACACTGAAAGATCAATCACCTCTCTTTGATTCAGAGATGCAGTCTGAGTGTTTGGTTCTACTTTGACTGCAGAGAGATCAGCTGGTGAAGAATGGCAAGGCAATATGGCTCCACCTTCAGAACAGGGCACAGACACTGTTACTGAATACATGTTATTTGTTACATTATAACTGTCACCAAATAATGATTCTGAACTGGTGATGTCATCTAATAAAAATGAGTCCCAGTGTCTTGGACTGTCCGCATACCAAGCAAAAAGAGGATCATTTGTAACAGTGTGAGATCTAGCCAGAGGAGTTTTAGCTACTGCATGTTTATTTAGAGAGGAAACTAATGTCTGAGGGGATATCACAGTCGCTGTAGATGGGCCGCTGGTGGTATTTTCTTTAGGGCTTTTGTCAGACGATGGGTTTGAATCGGAAGATGCTTGAAAGGTTGAAGTCACGGCAGGACCTGCAGTTACGTCAGAAGCATAAGCTGATTTGCTTGCTAATGTTACTTCATGAGCAGGTTCTGGTGTGAAGGTGTTTGCTGGTGAGTTGACATCTGTTGTTTGCAATGTGTTGTCTGAAACTGTAATGTTTTCACCTTTCACCAACACATGCTGAGACTGTGTTGGCTCTTGCATACACACAGTAATACTGCTATCTGAAGCTGAATCACTGTGTGTTGAGGTGTGTTGGTAATAAGCATGGGCAGTCTGAGCAACAAGAGGCTGGAAATTAGAAGCACTTGTCACATTGTCCATACTACCGGCTGATACTGCCACAGTAAAAATGTCACTCTCATCTGTGTCTGCTACAAGAACCGGACGATCAACGCTTTTTACCAATACTGCATTCTGTTGTGATTTACCTGAGGCAACAGTTCCAGTAATTCCAGGATCTGGAGTTTTAACTGCTGGTTTATTACTGTCTGAAACTACAGCAGTGTTACTAAATAATGCTGTAGAACAAGAAGCTTGCTTTGATGAAGACATTATAGTATTTGAGGGTTGTGATGAAGGTACAGTTCTAATAGTTCTAATATCTGAGGGCTGTGATGGAAGTATAGTTCTACATGCTGCAGTATCAGATGACTGTGATGGAAGCAGAGCTTCACTTGTTGCAGTATCTGATGGCTGTGATAGAAGTATAGTTCTGCCAGCTGCAGTATCAGATGACTGTGATGGACGCAGAGCTTCACTTGTTGCAGTATCTGATGGCTGTGATGGAGGTATAGTTCTACCTGCTGCAGTATCAGAGGACTGTGATGGAACCAGAGCTTCACTTGTTGCAGTATCTGATGGCTGTGATAGAAGTATAGTTCTACATGCTGCAGTATCTGAGGGCTGTGACGGAAGTATAGTTCTATCTGTTGCAGTATCTGAGGGCTGCGACGGAAGTATAGTTCTACCTGTCGCAGTATCTGAGGGCTGTGACGGATGTATAGTTCTACCTGTCGCAGTATCTGAGGGCTGCGATGGAAGTATAGTTCTACCTGTCGCAGTATCTGATAGCCGTGATGGAGGTACAGCTCTAAATGCTCCAATGTCTGAGTGCTTTGACAGGTTTACACATTTATTTCCTGTAATATTTGTTAACTGCAATAAAGATTCAGATCCATCTGTGGACTTCTTCATGACCAAGTCTGAACGCATCTCTTGCTTTACCTGGACATGTGAAAGATGTTGAGGCTCTACTGTGATACTCTGACCTGACTGTGCCAAGCTATTTCTGCCAATCTGTGCAACTGTGTTGATGCCAACATTAAGAACTGAACTGGTTTCAACACTCTTTAGGTTTTCAAAACTTTGCCTCAGATTTTCTGAAGAATCAGTCACCTGAGATTCTGATGTTGCCAAAGTTGTCAGTGGAACCTGTAAATGTTCAGTTGGTGGGGAAGCCTGATAAATATTTGACGCAGTGACGGTCCCTGTCATTAATGAAGATAAAGGCGCACCTTTAGGATTTCCCCAAGAGCTTGCATGGTTTACTTCTTTTGCATAAACAAGCTCTCTCATACATGATGAACCGTACACTGACGTCTGTGATAATGGCAAAGTGTCATTTGGAACAGTCTCTTGTGAAGCTGCTACTTCTCTCAGTTCTGTTAAAGAGCTTATGGATGAAGAGTTTTGATTATGTGGCATCAGTGACACAGCTGATGCTGGACATATCTTTGCCTGACTCTTCTGACGGTCTGGCTGCAAGACTCCACTGTTGTCACTTTCATCTTGCTGTGACATCAGTTCCTGCTTAATCTGAGATCTTGCAAGAGGGTGGTCATGGGAAGCTCTGTACATCTTGCTTGGGGGTGCTGCCTGCATCTGCACTGGTCCAGAGTGACTGGTGACAGATGAGGAGTTAGTGGATGAGGGTGTAGGAGCAGTAACTCCTGGCTGCTGGTCATGTTTACCATGTGAGATTTTGTGACTGAGATCTACGGCTTGTAGCAATGTACTTTTTATGGGTTTCACATCTACTTCCTGCGTGGTTCTTGGAGCCGGCATGCGATGATTATCAGAAAGAAGCAGCTCTCCTGTGGTTGGACCCACATTTGTTCTCTGACTATTCCTATCAACAGACACATGTGGCAGAGTCGCTCCTGCCTTCTGTGGTGGGTGGGACAAAGATATACATGGTGATGTAGCTGGAGCTTTCTGTGCTACCATCTGATGAGAACCCTGCCCAGATCCACCCACAGAAACCAGACATTGCATCTGTGACCCAACACTGGCTAAGTAAGTATCTCCATTATTCTCAGAAGTGTAAGTAGCTTTTTGGACTGTCCTTCTGTCATGATTTGACCGAGCTGGAAAATGATCTCCTAAACTTGAGACTTGATTCAACACACATAGGTCTGGTGCATGCGGTTTGGATTTTTCTTGCATATGGCATGGAATCTCCTGAAACCCTAAAGTATACGGCTTCTGATGAGCAGCAGGGACTTGGTTGGAAAGTGTATTTCTTATATCTGGTGGGAGGCTCTGTTTTTTATTATGAAAGTTACCTTGTTGCATAACTGCATGTGCTGGTCTAAAAGGATGTCTGTATGCTCCTTGTAAGGCAGGATGAATGGGTTCCTTGAACTGACTTACACCTTTTTCAACCACTGAGGCTTGCTGAACATGATCTGAGATCAATCCTGAAAATGATTTTTCTTTGGGTACTGGATATGTTAGTGACAAAGGGGAATTAATTGCTGGTTCATTTAGAGACAATGAGAAGTGCCTACTACTTGAACTACCTTGTAAGTGTCTTTTTTTATCAGCCTGAGATTGAAAACCTGAATGCCCTGGCTTCAAAAGTGGGGGTTGCATACTCTGCTGCTGGCTAGTGCTGAAAACTGCAAGCTGCGAGTTACTGTCTGACTGCTCACTGAAAAGAAATCTTTGCTGGGAGCCATCTTGCTGAGACAGCATTCTCTCGTGTACTACTACAGACTTCTGAGGACTAACCAGAGGCAATGGCCGTAAGTCATCTGCAGCAGTCACCCCTGCCAGCTTATTCTGGTGTGCCAATGGTAACCTCATGTTCATGCTATTAAGTGGTGCAGTGCTGACCTGATTTCTGTTACATGGGGCTAAGCTGGTAGGAAAGCGATAAAGATCTGACACAGATATCAGTGGCGGTGGCTGACGACTAACATATTTTGATTGGCTCCTTTGCAAAGCTTGATGATAATATGGAGTCATCTGACTGGTGGGTGGACAAACCAATGGCTCAGAACTTTGTGCCAGATGTGATCTTAATGTTCCAGGATGTAGACTCTGATCATGTGTTGAACCACTGCCTTTTTGAAGCAGTGGTTTAGGGGCAAGAGAGCACTGAGAAGGTCTCACATCCCTAAGATCAACTATAAATTTATTATTCTGAGCAGATTTGATCTCAGGTGACTTTTCCTTCCTGGCAAGGATTTCACAATTTGAAGTGGCAGTGTTTTTTGCACTGCTGTTAACTGACTGCAGCATGGACTCCACATCCAACTGGCTCTGTCTTTTGTATGATTTAATTCCAGCGCCATCTCTGCTGGTATTTTTCACGTCATTAACTGTCTGTGCAGGAAGGTTACTCCGAGGAACTGTTTTTATGGGAGATAAAGGAAAATGCCTCTCTTGTTCTGCTGCTCTCCCAGCACCTGAAACAATGACTTTCTGTCCTTTAAGGTCTGTAGAAATAGAGGGAATATGTGAGTTGTCAAGATGGGCAATGAAATTAAGACTGTTTTCTCCTTTGATGTGAGAGAGATTTCCAGTATTACATTTATCTGACATCACAGGTGCTTCACCACTGTTCTTATATGAATGTCTTTGTTTCTCTGCCTCAGCTTGTTCTTCCAGCAGATGTGATGCCCCTATACTACAAGCTTCACTGTTACTTGGCCCTAATGTGATTGTCTGATGCTCCAGTAGGAAGTTTGGAGGAGAAGCTACTGGCTGACCGGAAATATTATACACACCACAGGTTCTTGGCTGTAGTGGAAAACCTGGTGGGTGTGTGATCTGTGCCTCTACAATTCTCTGTGGTAATGAAAAACTGCTCACTGGGTACTTATTACTAGCCTGGAGTAAAGTGTGCTGTGGTAAATGCATGACTGAGCTCATGCTGTTTGTGAGCACAGGATTTTGCAGGCTGCTTGGTGGCACAATATGGTTTTCATTTGAAGAGGTGTGCCCTGCATGAGCCAAGAAAAGCTGCTGGTCAAATGGGACTACTGGTGGAGCTGAGGCTGCACTCTGAGGACTAGTGTTCTCAAAGAGACTTGGCACACATGCTTGTTCAAACAGTGAGCTCCCAGGGGGAAGCGTGCTAAGCATGGGGAGTTTGCCAGTGGTGAAGCTGAACATTAGTGACTGCTGCTCTGATGTACTGGTAGCAGGCACTGGCACAGACAGAGAGTAGCCAGGTAAATGAGCTGACTGAGAAGCAGGTATGAGCTGGCTGTGTTTGTCTCTCGCAGAGACATTCACATCATGCAACAAACCTTCAATGTTCTGGACTGCAGCTGACAAGACATTTTGAAATACTTCAGCTCGCTTTCCACTGTTGCTCTCTCCTTCTATCTTTGGTACAGATGAAGGCTCAGACTGCAAACTCTTTGTATCTGCTGCATTCTTTTTCTTCCTAGGAATCTTTTTCATCGAAGCATCCACTATAGCTTTTTCTAAAGTTCGTTTAACAGGCCTAATTTTCCTGCCTGATGTTTTAGATTCTTTCCAGGACTGCTCTTCCTCATCCTGCTCAAAGTCATCCTCCAGCATTTCAGTATAATTCACTCTCTTCACATTTCTTGTTCTCCTTCTTAAGGGTTTGGATGTACTGCTGTCAGCATCAGCAATTTCTGGAGCTGTAGTTGATGTTACCTTCCAATGGGTGTATGACAATGAACTATCCTGATCTGCATGAGCTGATTTCGAAGAAATCTGAGTCAAGGACTTTTCTGCACTGTCCTCAGAAGAGGAAGTTACAGAATTATTATTTTCTCCAAGAGAATTTGGAAGGTTTCTTTCAAGTGCTGGATTTACAAATTTTGTAAGTGAATTCTCAGAGAAACCATCAGTTTGATATGAAGATGATGTAGATACAGTGTCATCTACAGGTGTTTGTTGTCGATTGTTATTATATTTACTTCTATCTTCTACACTACCAAAATGTGATATTCCTTCAGACTTGGAATCTTCACTACCTCCATGTGAATATGTCTTCTTCTGATATTTGTCATCACTTCTAAACTGTCCTCTCCAAGATGGCCTCTTTGCTGACCCCTTCTTCGGCGAACTAATGATAACTCCCGGATTTGATAAAATCTTACCTCCTTTTTCACAAGCATGGCCTTGATTCTGCAGCCGAGCAAGAAATTTCTGTTGTTTTTTCCGATCTTGCTGCTGAGCTCTCAGGCGCTCCCGTTTAGCCAAACGCTGGATCGTAATCTTTTCCCTCCGAATCTTAGCCTCATACTTTCTTCTACTCTGCTCTTCTGAGGTCACTGAAGAACTGCCTTGCCGTCTAGGAAACCCTTGCCAAGTACTTGAATGTCTTGGATACTGATCGAATGACCTCCATGATGAACGAACATCTCCCCTCACACCAGGAAGATCTGAAAATAAGAAAGAAAATATTTTAATGATTATCAAAATTATTGCTTTCATGAGAAACAGAAGGTCTTCAGCTCAGTTAGTTTCTGCTGCTCCTTATTTTTTTGTTAGGAGAAGACTGCATGGTGATAACAGACAAGAAAAGTAAATGGGTAGTGGGAGGAGAATGGAGGATATAAGTCTAACAGATAACATTCTGCTTTGCTTTAGAAACAATCCCACACAAAGAGAGACTGATGATCTGTGGTGATTTTAACAGCCATTCCCAGAGCTGGGGCTATGACCACATAGACAAGAGAGGAGAGGAAGTTGAGAGCTGGCAGTATGATAATGGACTTCTCCTGATAAACCAGCCAATGGATCTCCCAACATTTTACTCAAGGGCTTGGCATACAAAATCAACACCAGATCTGGCATTCCACTCTCCAGATCTGAAGTGGAGCATTACACGTGAAGTTGGAAAACAACTTGGAGGTAGTGACCATCGACCAGTCTTCCTGACAATAGAAAATGAACTCCTTAACACCAGTAGCCCTCTCCCTAGATGGAACTATAAAAAAGCAAACTGGACAATGTACAGACATCGTACAGGTATCCTGGTGGGACAGCTGTCTATAGAAGGTAAGGATATTAACAGCATAGTGAAGGAATTCAATGCTTGTATCCTTCAGGCCGCTCGTGAAACCATTCCCAGAGGAGCTCGCAGGGACTATAAACCATACTGGTCTAGTGAGCTGGGAAAACTCCATGATGACGTGGAAGCAGCTCGAAAGCAAGCAGAAAATAGACCATGCCAAGAACACCACAATAATTACCAACATTCTAAGGCCAAATTTCAGAGAGCAAAGCTGCAAGCCAGACGGGAAAGTTGGAGAGAGAAAACAGAGTCCCTAAACTTTTAAAAGGATGGAAGGAAACTGTGGAAACTAATCAAACAGTTAAATGATGAGAGTACTGGAAGAAGTACAAAGGTTACACTAACAGAGGATGGGAAAACTCTTACAGGTAAGCAGGTAGCAGATCACTTTGCTCGCATGTTTGCACAGGACTGCAACATTGATATCCATCCAGAGAAGGAGCGTACAGTGCGCATCGAGCCACAGAAAGAGGAGGAACAAGTCAGAAAAGTGGAGGTCACGGATGCACCAATCACACGCAGTGAGTTAGACCTAGCAGTTAGTAAACTGAAACCAAGGAAATCACCAGGACCAGATGGAGTGTCCAATGAAATGATCAAGAACCTGGGAATGGCAGCAATGCGAAAGCTGTTGGATATTTTCAATATGTGCTGGAGCAAAGGTAAGTTACCTCAAATCTGGAAGGAAGCAAGCATGGTACCACTGTTAAAGCCAGGGAAAAACAGTGATACTGCCTCCAGCTACAGGCCAATCAGTCTCACTAGCTGCCTATGCAAAACGATGGAACGCATCATTGACCTGAGGCTAAAATGGTACCTAGAAAGTGAAAACCTTCTCATTCCACAACAAGCAGGATTTAGGCAGTACTACAGTACAGAAGATCAAGTGACCTATCTCTCTCAAGAGATTGAGGATGCATTCCAAGAGAAAAACCTTGTACTAGCAGCGTGGATAGACCTGAAGAAAGCCTTTGATAAAGTATGGAAAAAAGGTCTGCTGTGGAAACTAAGAAACTGCAATGTGAATGGAAGACTGTACAACTGGATAAAGTCCTATTTACACAACAGAAGAACTAGAGTAGTAATGGATGGACACAAAAGCCAGAAAGTACTTCTGCGACACGGTGTACCACAAGGAGGAGTCCTTTCGCCTACACTATTCCTTGTATTCATTAATGACCTGGTCAAGGAACTTCCCTATGGAATCAAAGCGGCACTGTGTGCAGATGATCTGGTCATGTGGTGTACAGATGAATATGCGACAGTTGCTACACAGAAACTCCAAAGAGCAGCAGACATCTTGACATCATGGACAAACAAATGGTGTGTAAGTATCAACAGAGAGAAATCAAGTACCACTCTGTTCACTCTCTCATCTAAACAGAAAGCAGGTAAGATCTTTGTAAATGAAATACCCTTAAGGATGGACAACCAACCCACTTACTTAGGAGTGACTCTTGACTCAAAACTGACGTGGAAGCAACACATCAACAGTGCAGAAGCAAAAGCCAGAAGAAAACTAGCCATATTAAGAAAATTGAGTGGAACCACATGGGGAGCTAGTGAAAGAATCCTCAAGAATGTATATCAGCAAAGTATTCTACCACATTTAGAATATGGCTCAACATCTTGGTGCACAGCATCAAACACTACGCTGCATAATCTAGACAAGGTTCAAAATCAGTCACTACGGATTATCACAGGTGCCATGAGGTCCACACCAATAGTAGAAATGCAGAAAATAGTTGGTGTTCAAGCGCTAAAGGAACGTAGAGACACAAAGGTCATGACCATGGGAGAAAAATTCCTTAGCTCTGTAAGCCATCCCCTGAAGGAGAGATTCAATAACTTGGCATTAGGACGGCTTAAAAGAAGCAGCTTCATTCATCAGGCCAAGCGTATGCGTAAGCTGATACCTGACCTTCCAACTGTAGTCGCTCCATTATCATCTGTACCAGAGCATACACCATGGAAAAAAGCAGATTATACACAAATAACTATTCAGACTGAAGTGAAAGGTGTGCAGAATGGTGAGATGCAGAGCAGTCTTGTAAGATCAACAGCCACACTTAGTGTTCTAGATGACAAATATCCATGTGACACCTGGACACGTGTGTATACAGACGGATCTGCACATAATGCCATAAAGAATGGAGGGGCAGGAGCATATATTGAATATCCAAACAACACTATTGACAAGATTTCCATACCCACTGGTAAATACTGCAACAACTTTGATGCAGAAGTTAGGGCAATTATTGCTGCAGTTGAAAAACTATCAGACTCCAGAATTGATACATGTCCTGTAGTAATTCTCACAGATGCAAGATCAGTACTGGAAGCTCTTCAGAGCAACAAACTACCAGACCTTAAGGATGCCTTGTCAAAAATTGGCTTACAACATGGAGTCACTTTGCAATGGATTCCCTCCCACTGTGGGATACCAGGCAATGAGAAAGCTGACCATCTGGCTAAAGAGGGCACTGAAATGGAGCAACCAGACATACCAATCACCTATAATCAGAAGAAAAGCATGATAAAAACCTACAGGAAGCCACAAACACCACCACATGATGACTATCACATGCTAAACAGAAAGGAACAAGTCACCATCTTCCGTCTCCGAACAGGACACAGCCGACTCCGAAGTCATATGTATACAAAGTTTAAGGTTGGTACTACTAATCTATGTACATGTGCCCAGGTGCCCCAAACTGTGGAACATATCCCCCAGAACTGCATCAACTACGAGACACTGAGAAATAATTACTGGCCCAGTGAAACCACTAAAGAAGATAAGCTCTACGGTTCCATACATGAGTTACAAAAAACAGTGAAATTTATCCAAGAGACAGGACTGCAGATATAGACAGACAATGCGAACGAAGAAGAAGAACATTCTGCTAATAGGCCACATTAAAGAAAGATTCTAACACATAGTACTAACACTCTAGGTATTAAAGATAAGTGAATATATATATATATATATTACAAGGACAAACAGTGAATTAAAGATTTGTTTTTATAAAGAAAGAAATATGGGTCCAGAAGCTTCTGAAGGAAGAGCAAGTTTCCTGGAGAGTGAAGAAAGAGCAAGTTTCCTTGGAGTGTGAAGAAAGAGCAAGTTTCCTGGAGTGTGAAGAAAGAGCACTAACATCTGAAACAAGAGCAAGTTTCCTGAAGTATGAAGAAAGAGCAAGTTTCCTGGAGTGTGAAGAAAGAGCACTAACATCTGAAACAAGAGCAAGTTTCCTGGAGTGTGAAGAAAGAGCACTAACATCTGAAACAAGAGAGAGTTTCCTGGAGTGTAAAGAAAGAACAAGTTTCCTGGAGTGTGAAGAAAGAGCACTAACAACTGAAACAAAAGAAAGTTTCCTAGAGTGTGAAGAAAGAGCACTAACATCTGAAACAAAGAGCAAGTTTCCTGGAGTGTGAAGAAAGAGCACTAACATCTGAAACAAGAGAAAGTTTCCTGGAGTGTGAAGAAAAAGTACTAACATCTGAAACAAGAGAAAGTTTCCTGGAGTGTGAAGAAAGAGCACTAACATCTGAAACAAAAGATGAAACAAAAGAAAGTTTCCTGGAGTGTGAAGAAAGAGTACTAACATCTGATACAAGAGAAAGTTTCCTGGAGTATGAAAAAAAAGCAAGTTTCCTGGAGTGTAAAGAAAGAGCAAGTTTCCTGGAGTGTGAAGAAAGAGCACTAACATCTGAAACAAAAGAAAGTTTCCTGGAGTGTGAAGAAAGAGTACTAATATCTGAAACAAGAGAAAGTTTCCTGGAGTATAAAAAAAAGCAAGTTTCCTGAAGTGTGAAGAAAGAGCACTAACATCTGAAACAAGAGAAAGTTTCCTGGAGTGTGAAGAAAGAGCACTAACATCTGAAACAAGAGAAAGTTTCCTGGAGTGTAAAGAAAGAGCACTAACATCTGAAACAAGAGAAAATTTCCTGGAGTGTGAAGAAAGAGCACTAACATCTGAAACAAGAGAAAGTTTCCTGGAGTGCGAAGAAAGAGCACTAACATCTGAAACAAGAGAAAGTTTCCTGGAGTGTGAAGAAAGAGCACTAACATCTGAAACAAGAGAAAGTTTCCTGGAGTGTGAAGAAAGAGCACTAACATCTGAAACAAGAGAAAGTTTCCTGGAGTGTGAAGAAAGAGCACTAATATCTGAAACAAGAGAAAGTTTCCTGGAGTGTGAAGAAAGAGCACTAACATCTGAAACAAGAGAAAGTTTCCTGGAGTGTGAAGAAAGTGCACTAACATCTGAAACAAGAGAAAGTTTCCTGGAGTGTGAAGAAAGAGCACTATCATCTGAAACAAGAGAAAGTTTCCTGGAGTGTGAAGAAAGAGCACTATCATCTGAAACAAGAGAAAGTTTCCTAGAGTGTGAAGAAAGAGCACTAACAACTGAAACAAAAGAAAGTTTCCTAGAGTGTGAAGAAAGAGCACTAACATCTGAAACAAGAGCAAGTTTCCTGGAGTGTGAAGAAAGTGCACTAACATCTGAAACAAGAGCAAGTTTCCTGGAGTGTGAAGAAAGAGCACTAACATCTGAAACAAGAGAAAGTTTCCTGGAGTGTGAAGAAAGAGCACTAACATCTGAAACAAGAGAAAGTTTCCTGGAGTGTGAAGAAAGAGCACTAACATCTGAAACAAGAGAAACTTTCCTGGAGTGTGAACAAAGAGCACTAACATCTGAAACAAGAGAAAGTTTCCTGGAGTGTGAAGAAGAGCACTAACATCTGAAACAAGAGAAAGTTTCCTGGAGTGTGAAGAAAGAGCACTAACATCTGAAACAAGAGAAAGTTTCCTGGAATGTGAACAAAGAGCACTAACATCTGAAACAAGAGAAAGTTTCCTGGAGTGTGAAGAAAGAGCACTAACATCTGAAACAAGAGAAACTTTCCTGGAGTGTGAACAAAGAGCACTAACATCTGAAACAAGAGAAACTTTCCTGGAGTGTGAACAAAGAGCACTAACATCTGAACAAGAGAAAGTTTCCTGGAGTGTGAAGAAGAGCACTAACATCTGAAACAAGAGAAAGTTTCCTGGAGTGTGAAGAAAGAGCACTAACATCTGAAACAAGAGAAAGTTTCCTGGAGTGTGAAGAAAGAGCACTAATATCTGAAACAAGAGAAAGTTTCCTGGAGTGTGAAGAAAGAGCACTAACATCTGAAACAAGAGAAAGTTTCCTGGAGTGTGAAGAAAGTGCACTAACATCTGAAACAAGAGAAAGTTTCCTGGAGTGTGAAGAAAGAGCACTATCATCTGAAACAAGAGAAAGTTTCCTGGAGTGTGAAGAAAGAGCACTATCATCTGAAACAAGAGAAAGTTTCCTAGAGTGTGAAGAAAGAGCACTAACAACTGAAACAAAAGAAAGTTTCCTAGAGTGTGAAGAAAGAGCACTAACATCTGAAACAAAGAGCAAGTTTCCTGGAGTGTGAAGAAAGTGCACTAACATCTGAAACAAAGAGCAAGTTTCCTGGAGTGTGAAGAAAGAGCACTAACATCTGAAACAAGAGAAAGTTTCCTGGAGTGTGAAGAAAGAGCACTAACATCTGAAACAAGAGAAAGTTTCCTGGAGTGTGAAGAAAGAGCACTAACATCTGAAACAAGAGAAACTTTCCTGGAGTGTGAACAAAGAGCACTAACATCTGAAACAAGAGAAAGTTTCCTGGAGTGTGAAGAAGAGCACTAACATCTGAAACAAGAGAAAGTTTCCTGGAGTGTGAAGAAAGAGCACTAACATCTGAAACAAGAGAAAGTTTCCTGGAATGTGAACAAAGAGCACTAACATCTGAAACAAGAGAAAGTTTCCTGGAGTGTGAAGAAAGAGCACTAACATCTGAAACAAGAGAAACTTTCCTGGAGTGTGAACAAAGAGCACTAACATCTGAAACAAGAGAAACTTTCCTGGAGTGTGAACAAAGAGCACTAACATCTGAACAAGAGAAAGTTTCCTGGAGTGTGAAGAAGAGCACTAACATCTGAAACAAGAGAAAGTTTCCTGGAGTGTGAAGAAAGAGCACTAACATCTGAAACAAGAGAAAGTTTCCTGGAGTGTGAAGAAAGAGCACTAACATCTGAAACAAGAGAAAGTTTCCTGGAGTGTGAAGAAAGAGCACTAACATCTGAAACAAGAGAAACTTTCCTGGAGTGTGAACAAAGAGCACTAATATTTGTGATGTAATGCATGTATTGGGGTGTAACTCTAGAATTTCCTCCCCTACATGTAAAATCCATTAACAATATGTAATCTTTTAACTTCAAAGTGTTCCAATATTTACTTGCTTGCAACTATATGCCTCCTTAAAATATAATGAATGACTTGCAGCCACTAAATTCTATTCTAAAATAACACTGTTCTAAATGCAACTTGTTTAGAAATGATCTTAACGTGAAAGAAAGTAATGTGAGAAGAACTGCACTGAAAATATATTTATGTGCCTGTGTAGTTCATAATCTTATATTTGTGATTATAACAGTATTATTTTGCTTTCTTAGATATGCTTTTTTTCTATGTAATCTGTATATACTATTAAATCAAATATGTAATAAGAATGAAAGATGATATGTTTTTTTTTCTATGTAATTTGTATATACTATTAAATCAAATATGTAATAAGAATGAAAGATGAAGGATTAAGGGCAGAATGTCAGACAAGCTTGCACGTCACTTCTTTACCTTTCAGAAATAAAATAAAGCATGCCATGCCAACTGGCATTCTCAATCTGCATAAGCAATGTGTCTTTAAAATTGTGTCCGTATGTGTGTGCAAGTATGCACGCACATATATCAGAGGTATATTGAATACTTTATTCAAATTCATATTCAGCTGCACAATGACAAAATTCAAATATCTGTAGCCAACTTAAAACATGAATGGTAAAAGTTTTGAATGCATAAACAAAAATTTCTCCTCAGTTGCCCTCTACCAGCACCAAATCAGACTGGATTTCTGAAACTGAAATGATTATAAGTGATCAGTTTTTCATTTAGAAATTATCGAATGTGATAATTAAAAGCTTAATTCTGACTGCAGTATTATGAGCAACATATAGTTTTTCACTGACCTGCTACATGTACACTTTTCTTTACTTGTACGTTGTACATTCACTCTTCTTTCTCCCTGTATGCTGTTGTCTAATTAAGGCTTTTTAAAAAAAACTTATCACATTTTGTCCCATCATTAAGTAAAACTTATTTTTACTACTGCTGTATGTTACTCCCCATAGTTTTTAACTACTGTTGTATGATACTCCACATAGCTTTTAACTACTGCTGTATGTTACTCCCCATAGCTTTTTACTACTGTTGACCCATATGTTACTCCCCATAGCTTTTTACTACTGCTGTATGTTACTCCCCATAGCTTTTTACTACTGCTGTATGTTACTCCCCATAGCTTTTTACTACTGTTGACCCATATGTTACTCCCCATAGCTTTTTTACTACTGTTGACACATATATTACTCCCCATAGCTTTTTACTACTGTTGACCCATATGTTACTCCCCATAGCTTTTTACTACTGTTGACCCATATGTTACTCCCCATAGCTTTTTACTACTGTTGACCCATATGTTACTCCCCACAGCTTGAATGTAGTGACACTGTGTATACTCTAGTTATTCACTAGTTCTTCATGTCTGTATATGAAATGGAAGTCAGGTCAAGGGCTTCAGAGGCACAGACATTGACCTAGTATTAAGGAAAAACATGACCAGTTTATCAGCTACTTACAGAGTATGTAGTGAAGATGTGAATATCTACTCCACAGTGGGAAGATTAATCAACTCTTGTTTCTTGTGGAAATGAAAGCTTGAGAATTATAGTCCAAAAAAAATTTGAGAACAAATTTTTCTGACCTGGAAGAGACTTCAGTCAGTGTTTCAAAGAGTTCTGAAGTGCTATCAAGACTAAATTTACATAAATCTACTTTCTGCAGTCCTTTTCACCTTATAAAATATTTATCTTGGAGAAGTTGCCTTAGCATCCACATAGCTGTTTTACTCTAATTGGATGATAAGTGTTTCATGCAAATATTTATATTTTAATTGTTTATTTTTAACTGTGATGTCAATGGCAGGACCAGATTTCTTAAGATGATAACACACAGCATTTACTGTAAACATAACAATTTAATTTTTTTAAAACTTTCCTGGTGAAGAATTACATTTTATAACTTTCCCAGTATTTGTGCAAGAAAATAATTATAATTAATAAATTTCATTTAAGTTATATCAACAAAGTTTCATTTGCCAGGCAGAAATCAATCCAGGCCCATGCTTTGAGCAAGTAATGAGAATAACATTTAAACATTTTTTATTAGTTTACTAAGATTAAAGACCATGATACAACCTAAGACACGGAAGAATGACATTAATACAGTGTTATGCACCCACAAACGATGCAGATGACAAGGTGAAAGACGACTTCTGTCACCAATTACAACAAATCATCAACAAAGTCCCTAAACACGACATCTTAATTGCTATGGGGGACTTCAACGCTAAGGTAGGGATGGATAACACCGACGTTGAAAAAGTAATGGGAAAAGAAGGAACTGACATGGTTAATCAGAATGGAGAAAGATTCATCGAAATGTGTCTAACAGAGGGCGTGGTCATTGGAGGCACAATATTTCCACATAAACAGATGATAGAACTAGATGATAGAACTAGAAAGCAGATAGATAATTTTTGTATTAGAAAGCAATATAGAACATCTCTCATAGATGTAAGGGCGTATAGGGGTGCAGATGTTAACAGTGATCACAACCTGTGTACAGGGAAAATAAAACTAAAACTGAAAAGCCAACACAAGAAATCAATACACAGAAAGATAAACAGCCACAGCCTACAAGAAGAGAATATTAAAAGTAAGTTCAATCAGGAACTTGCCAATCATTCCACACCACTCAGTGAAGTAGAGGAGATAGATATAGATGAATTATGGAATTCTTACAGCAGAGCCATAATCACAGCAGTAAAAGCAAGCGCTGGACTGAAAAAACCAAATAGAAAAGCATGGATATCAGAAAACACATGGAAGTACATACATGAAAGACGAGCAGCCAAATTAGACATTCATTCATTCATTTACATGTCCCTTGCGGAACTTTGTCTCCCAAACAGCACTCATGTAGGCCTCTCAGTTGTGAGCAAGATGGCCTGCTGCTGCTGCGTCCTTTTGCAGATCGTCAACGATTTCTTCCAGCTATCTTCGTTTTGGTCTTCATCTTCTTCTTTTTCCCATTATGTATCCTTCCAATATGGTCTTCTCTAAATTATCATGACGTTTAATGTGTCCAAAATATTTAAGTTTTCTCTCTTTAATCCTCTTTGCTAGCTAGCCTTCTTCAATATTAAGCTCTTGTAGTATAGATATATTTGTTCTTTTTTGTGCCCACGATATTTGGAGAACTCTTCTGTAGCATTTACATTCAAAGGCATTTATGTGTTTCTCAGCTGTTTTGTTAAGTGTCCAGGTCTCACAGGCATATGTTGCGATGGGAACGATGCATGCCCTTAAAAATCTTATTTTTGTAGTTCTGTCTGCTCCTCCCCACAGATTCTTTATTTGTTTTACTTTCTGAAGAGCGACAGATGTCCTCCTTTTAATTTCCCTCATTGTATCTCCATTATTAGTTAGTAGTGATCCAAGATATTCAAAACTCTCCACTTCTTCCAATTTTTCCTCATTTTCAGCTGCCTTGTTTGTTTTGTCAGTTGTCATCAATTTAGTTTTCTTTGCATTAAGATAGAGTTTCTGCTCTTCGCTGTTCTTACGGACTGACATAATTAGTTTTTCTATTCCTTTTTGCGTTGTAGACAGTAACACTGTGTCATCAGCATATCTAATCTAATTAGACATGCTGAATGTAAAAACAGATTTTGGAAAAGATCTGGCGAAAGCAACCTACAAAGAAATAGACAAGAAAGTAAAAAGTTCAGCTAGAAGGGATAAAGGAGAATACATAGACAATATGGCGAAAATGGCAGAGAAAGCAGCAAAAATAAGAGACGGCAAAACTTTATATAACATACAAAAGAGGCTAACAGGTACTATTACATCTAAAGAAAGACCAATCCTTAGCAAAACTGGAACCCTATTAACATCAAGTAAAGACCAAAAGCAAAGATGGGTTGAACACTTCCAAGAAATACTTAATCGACCACACCCAAAAGAACTGTTAAACCTTGAAACCGACTTACCAGCCCAACAATTAAATGTCAACCTAGATGAAATTACATTGCATGAAATTGAAACAGCAGTGAATTTAATGGCTAACAACAAAGTTGCAGGTGAAGATGAAATAACACCCGAAATGTTAAAAGCTATCAATAATGACAACATGATGCTGCAGAGAATGTTTAACAAGATTTGGAAAGAAGAAAAGGTCCCTTCTAAATGGAAAAAAGGAATCATTGTTAAAATACCAAAAGAAGGCAACCTTAGTGACTGTAACAATTGGAGAGAAGTAACCTTAATATCAGTTGTATCAAAAGTATTTTGCAAGGTCATTTTGAATAGACTTAAAGATATAGTGGATACCACAATGAGAGATGAACAAGAAGGATTTTGAAAAGGGAGAAGCTGTCTCAACCAGATCTTTACTCTAAGAATAATACTTGAAGAACATACTGAAAAGCAGAAGCCATTAATACTGAACTTCATAGACTTTAAAAAGGCATTTGAGAGCATACACAGAGATTCACTGTGGTGAATTTAAGTCTATATGGAATACCATCTAAAATTGTCAACATCATTAAAGATTTAGACAATGGATACATTTGAGCAGTCAAAACAGAAGAATGGATGAGTGAATGGTTTCAGATTGAAACAGGTGTGAAACAAGGATGTATGCTGTCTCCTTTGCTTTTTTGGAATCACAATAGATTTCATAATGAAAAAATGCTGCACTGGTAACACAGGTATTGACTGGGTACATGGGACCCAACTAGAAGATCTTGATTTTGCTGATGACATAACTCTTATCAGTAACAATGTGAATTCCATGCAAGAAAAAACAGATAGCCTGTCTTCATTGGCTAGGAAAATAGGAATTGAAATTAACAAGGACAAAACAAAAATAATGAAAATTCCCATTAATCAAAATGGAAAAATACACGTAGAATGGGCAGATACTGAAGAAGTCAATCAATTTGCATACCCTGGCAGCTACATAGACCAGGATGGTGACACCAGAAAGGAAGTTAGAATTGCAAAAGCAGCATCGATCTTCAAGAATCTTGAGAACATATGGCATTCAAAAGTTATAAGCACAAAAACCAAGTTAAGATTATTCAATTCAAATGTAATATCCACCCTCATTTATGATAGCGAAAGCTGGAAAACAACTAAAGAAATAGACAAGAAAATAGACTCTTTTGAAAACAAATGCCTAAGGAAAATACTCAGCATCAAGTGGAACAAATTCAAGAACAATGCAGAGATAAGACAGATGACTGAACAACAACCAGTCTCATGGGTGATCAGGAAAAGGAGATGGACATATGTTGGTCACATGATGAGAAGAAAGAGTCAGAGAATCCCAAAACAAGCTATCAAGTGGAACACAACTGGCCAAAGAAAAAGAGGCAGACTGCAAAAAAGAGGACATTGTTAAGAGAGGCCAAATCAAGAGGCATAAAATCCCTTGATGCGGTTGAAAGACTCGCTGAAGACAGGAAAAACTGCCGAACTACCTTGTGAGCCCTATGTGATGTTTAACGGCATGGGAAGGATATAATATATAAGACATAAGAAGATCACAGTCACTGTTACACATGAGTTTTACCACCTGAATTTGTTTCATTCATGTCAGTATTTTTTAATTCATTTTTCTCAAGTTATTGTGAGCATTTATCTCTCTCTCTCTCTTTCTTTTCTCTCTCATTATCACTTTTTTTTTTTTTAACTTCAACCAACTCTTAAACATCCTTGACTTGCCACTTTCTAAAAGGGACTGTATAATATTCAACTGTGTACTGAAATGTTGTAAGAAACATCTTGCAGTACCGAAGAACTTAACAATGTGTCCAGATATAGTGCCAGACCACGGACTGACTGACAGTTCTATATTAGATTTGACAACCTATAATAAAGGAGATATCTTTCTTTCCTCATGCGCTTAGTGGGACAGATAAAACTTTTGTTATAAACTTTATATAGCCCGCGATTCATAAACAAATTAATATAATATATGCAGTGGCCTCTTGTGGAACTGCATCCATTCTGTCAGTAGGAGACAGGACTGCATATTCTGCCTTTAAATTGCCAGTCCTGTATGTGATGCTGTCAAAGGATCAGAAAAAATCAAGGTGCTTCAGCAGTGCACTGTTAGCATTTGAAATGAGTGCACCATGGCTTACAAGAAAGCTCTGGAAAGTCTGATCAAACACTTCAGAACCTGTGCTCCAATAAGTGTCCTGACAGGAAGAGTGGTTGTATTCTTGATGGGTGACTTCAGGCAAACACTGCCTGCTATTTCATGGTCAACACTTTCTGATGAGCTAAACACCTGCCTCAAAGCACACTCTTGAACAAACATGAAAAAGCTGACGCTAATTACAAGAACAAACATGAAAAAGCTGACGCTAATTACAAGAACAAACATGAAAAAGCTGACGCTAATTACAAGAACAAACATGAAAAAGCTGACGCTAATTACAAGAACAAACATGAAAAAGCTGACGCTAATTACAAGAACAAACATGAAAAAGCTGACGCTAATTACAAGAACAAACATGAAAAAGCTGACGCTAATTACAAGAACAAACATGAAAAAGCTGACGCTAATTACAAGAACAAACATGAAAAAGCTGACGCTAATTACAAGAACACACATGAAAAAGCTGACGCTAATTACAAGAACACACATGAAAAAGCTGACGCTAATTACAAGAACAAACATGAAAAAGCTGACGCTAATTACAAGAACAAACATGAAAAAGCTGATGCTAATTACAAGAACAAACATGAAAAAATATGACACTAATTACAAGAACAAACATGAAAAGTTGACACTAATTACAAGAACAAACATGAAAAAGCTGACACTAATTACAAGAACAAACATGAAAAAGCTGACACTAATTACAAGAACAAACATGACAGTTCATAAAAAAATAACATAACTTTAGCTGCAGTGTTCTCAAAACAGTTCCTAGATTTAGGTAATGGCAAAACAGACTCTTGACACACAACTAATATAGTTTTCATGAAACTTTTACATCAAAGGTGATTCCAATGATGAATTTAAACCAAGAGTTTTCCCACATGTAAAAATGAATACATGGCTGGCTATGTGATAGTGATATTTTGGCTCCCAAAAATGACACTGTGAACAATCAATCTGCAGATTCAAAGTGTGCTACTAGGTCTCTGCAGTAATTACATCTGATACAGTTATGGACCAAGATGAAACAGAGTATTATCCAGTAGGCTTTCTCATTTATTTGAAAATAGATGATTTAATAAATAGATGATGAAATAGATTAAGGTAAAAATACTTTCTGCTACGCTTTCTTCACTCTTTTTAACTGAACCATACGCCTCTAGCTACTTCATTACTAGAACCAGTTTTACCAGTAATTTCTTTTATCTCTTTAAACAAAAGACAGCACTTCAGAATCTTTTTCATCTTGCCCTAAAAAAAATATACTTTAAAAGTCTAATCTTCCCTTAAACAGAAGACTGTAAGTCCGTTCTTGCACTGCTCACTTACCACTATAATCTGAACGGCCACAAACTGGATCTTGTATCAGCACTTGAATGAGAGCATCCGTCATAGCAATAATTTCAACATTGGGGTCGTCTGGGCCTACTTCCTTAACTGCTACTGAAATGTTCCTACTTTTATGTTGATACTCCCCTGAAAATTCCTCCATTTTCTTCTATTCCGTGCGAAGTTATGAACCACAAGTGTGGCTCACTCTGTCATTGACTCCTCACTCATCTTTTCGTATCAACATCCGGTTCGTCCAGATTTTTGCCAATGTGAGATTCAAAATGTGTTTTAAATCTCCGATTGAATAAGTCAAGTCATTTCCGTGTCCCTTACAGAACTTTGCCTCCCAAACAGCACTCCTGTAGGCCTCTCGGTTGTGAGCAAGATGGCCTGCTGCTGATGCATCCATTTGCAGATCATCGACGATGTCTTGGTGCCATCTTCGCCTTGGTCTTCCTCTCTTTCTATTTCCCATTATGTACCCTTCCAAGACGGTCTTTTCTAGATTATCATGGCGTTTAATGTGTCCAAAATATTTAAGTTTTCTTTGTTTAATCCTCTTTACTAGCCAGCCTTCTTCAATATTAAGTTCTTGTAGTATGGATATGTTTATTCTTTTATGTGTCCATGATATTTGATGAACTCTTCTATAGCATCTACATTCAAAGGCATTTATGTGTTTCTCAGCTGTTTTGTTAAGTGTCCAGGTGTCACAGGCATATGTTGCGATGGGAAAGATGCATACCCTTAAAAATCTTATTTTTGTAGTTCTGTCTGCTCTTCTCCACAGATTCTTTGGTTGTTTTGCTTTCTGAAGAGTGATAGATGTCCTCCTTTTAATTTCCCTCATTGTATCTCCATTATTAGTTATTAGTGATACAAGATATTCAAACTATCCACCTCTTCCAATGTTTCATTTTTGATACATATTTCAGCTGCCTTTTTTGTTTTTTAGTTCCCGTCAATTTAGTTTTCTCTGCATTAAGATAGAGGTTTTGCTTTTCACTATTCTTTACGGACTGACATAATTAGTTTTTCCATTCCTTTTTGTGTTGTGGACAGTAATACTGTGTCATCAGCATATTTAATCTTTGGTGTTTCATAACCTCCAATTGTTATGGCATCATAATATTCTTTGTCTACATCTTCTCTAATATTCCTCATTATATTTTCAGTATCATCATCATGTGCCGTGCCGACTGGCGTAGGCTATTATGCTTCTCCAGAGTACACGATCCTTCATGCAGGCCATCAGTTCAGTTGGTGATCTCCTCTCACACCATCCCGTCAGACTGTCCAGTATCATTTCTCTTGGTCTTCCTCTTGATCTTCTTCCTTCTATTTTTCCTGTTGTTATAATATTTTCAATGCCCCCTCTTCTCATTGCATGTCCTATGAAAGTACATTGTCTCTCTCTTATCTTTTTGACAAGGTTTTTTGTCTCTCCAGCTCTTCTCCTACATTCTTCATTAGTTATTTTTGCTGTCCAGGGGATTCGCAACATTCTTCTAATAAACCACATTTCTGCTGCTTCCAATGATTTTTGTGCAGACTTGCCTATTGTCCATGATTCACTTCCATATAACAAGATAGGTTCAATATAGCATTTTAGGACTCGTTTTCTAACATTCATTGATAAGGATGTGTTGGTCAATATGTTTCTCATTCTCTGAAATGCAGTCTTTGCTTGGCCTATTCTGTTCCTAATTTCTGTTCTGCATTTCCCATCTGAAGTTATTACTGCTCCAAGGTATTTGAATTTCTGCACCTGCTTTAGAACAGTTCCGTTTAATTTAATACTGCATGCTGGTGGATTCTGTTTCTTAGATATAACCATAGTCTCTGTCTTTTTGATGTTCAAAGTAAGGCCTTTCTGTTCACTTTCTTTGGCGACTTTATTCAAGAGATTTTGCAGGTCTTGTTGGTTCTCAGCTATCAGTACTGTGTCGTCAGCATACCGAAGGTTGTTAATATTGTATCCTCCAATTTTTATGCCTGGTTCTGTGATGATTGTTCTTAGAATATTCTCGCTATACAGAGAAAAAAGGTCTGGAGATAGTACACATCCTTGTCGCACCCCTTGTTTTATAGGTTGATATTTTCCAATTCTATTTTCAACTCGAACTGCTGCTTCTTGCTGCCAGTATAGATGTTTTACAATCCTCAGGTCTTTGCCGTCTATATTGATGTCTTCAAGCATTTTAATAATTTCATTATGTTTCACCTTGTCAAATGCCTTGGTGTAATCAATGAAGCATTTTCAGTATACAAGTTAAATAAGTAAGGTGACAATATGCACCCCTGACAGACGCCTTGTTTATGTCAAACCAAGTTGTTGTTTCACCATTTATTCTTATTGCTGCCTGTTGGTCTAAATAGAGCAGTGATATTAATTGTATCAAATGTATTGGAAATCCCATTTTTTCCATTATTTCCAACGGTTTCTGGTGTTGTACACAACCAAATGCCTTTGAATAGTCTATAAAAGATAAATATAGATTCGCATTAAATTCTGTGCAGAGAATTTAATGAACAACTGTACTTTTTTATCATTTCATGTCCATTTTAGGACCACCACAACTGGGGAAAATTTATCAGTAAAGCCAGGACAGTGGAGAGCCAGGTCGAATCCCATGGGTCAGTTACTATAAGGTTCCTTATCCAAACGGTGCACTTTTGTAACACATGATTTAAAATAGGAACAGGATACTCAGGTTTGGTCAATTTATCCAGGCAGTATTTATAAACTGGATCATTGTCTTGCTCAATCTGATCTTTGCAGTACTGTATCAATAATGTACAATTATTCACCAAAACTCTAACAGCAAAATGTCCAGAAAGTCATCTGACTTCATTTAAAGCACGGAACGAAACAGCTTCACAATTTACAGCCAGGCAAAGTACTTCAATGTTTTTCCTCGCCGATGACCTACACTGAAAATTGCATAAACTGTTCTGACAAGTGTTTAGATATCTTTCATTAATTGCCAATAGAACCTTGTCAATTAAAATGTTTATTTCGTCTGAATTTGCTCCATTTCTTTTAAACATTTCAAATGTATTTTCTCTGTCATCACATGTCAACAAAGTTTTTAATGTGCTCTTATACTGGTTTCCTAACACTTGGACCGCAAAAAATGGGACTCTTGAGATATATGGCGTTTCAAATTGTTTAATTTCCATTCATCCCAAATTTTCTCTCTGTAGCCCATTCGTTGCCAATTTTCGCTTGTTTGCAAATTGTGCAAACTATTTACTTCATCGTTTTCATTGTTATACATCTATTTGTCTCTTAAAACAACACGCAGCTTACCAGAAACGGATGGCATGTCAGTTTCCAGAAGTTTTTAAAGTCTCACTACACTTTCTATGTAAAAATTGAAGAAAATGACGTCATAAAAATGTGCTTCACAGTCAGTCGTGAAGATGAATGCAATGAATGGTTGCCATCTGCTGGAGTAAGTTTTTGTACTCAAAACGGAATGGTGTTATCAACGGAAGAAAGAAATTTTTTGGTTGAACAAGTGTTTCGAAATAGCGATCGATACACACGGATAGTTGATTTATAGCAAAACATCCTGATAAATAAGCTCCTCATCGTACTACGGTTATAAATTTGTTGAATAAGTTTCGTGATACAGGAAATGTGGAAGATGCTCCGCGATCTGGTAGGCCTGCTGTGTCTGAAGAAAAATGTCTAGATATCCAAGATAGAATCCTGAAAAGTCCATGCAAGTCCTTAAGGAAAATGTAAGAAGTGAACGTATCACTGAGCATTCATTCATTCATTTGCATGTCCCTTGCGGAACTTTGCCTCCCAGACAGCACTCATGTAGGCCTCTCGGTTGTGAGCAAGATGGCCTGCTGCTGCTGCATCCATATGCAGATCGTCAACGATGTCTTGCAGCCATCTTCGTTTTGGTCTTCCTCTTTCTTTTTCCCATTATGTATCCTTCCAATACGGTCTTCTCTAAATTATCATGACGTTTAATGTGTCCAAAATATTTAAGTTTTCTCTCTTTAATCCTCTTTACTAGCCAGCCTTCTTCAATATTAAGTTCTTGTAGTGCGCAAAATTCTTAAACATCGGTTAAATTTTCATCCATACAAGATTTCTGTTGTGTCTGAACTAAAAGAGTGTGACAGTCAATCCAGAGTCAACTACTCCATGTTGTTTCAAGCATTTTTAGCTGCAGAGGACGAGTCAGTTCTCGATTTAACACTCTTCTCTGATGATGCATGGTTTCATCTATCTGGGTATATTAATAGCCAAAACAAAATATATGGAGCAGTGTTAATTAATCCCAATGCATTTCAAGAAGCACCGCTACATGATGCGAAGATTGGGGTATGGTGTACCGTCAGTAGAAAACGTTTAATTGGACCAGTTTTCTTCAACAACACTATAAATGCCGATCGGTACCGTACTGACATTCTGGAACCTTTTTAGAACAGCTGAATGAACGTGAAACTGAAGAAGCGTGGTTCCAGCAAGATGATGCAACTGCACACACAGCTAGAGCAATTTTCGTAAATCGCATAATATCTCGTGGAATTTGGCCTGTTCGTTCTCCAGATCTAAATCCATTAGATTATTATCTATGGGGTTTCTTGAAAGGAAATATTTACAAAAAAATAATATACAAACAATTGAGGACCTGAAAGAAACAATCAGAATTACCATTCAAGAATTAAAAACAGACACTTTGCACAAGGTATTTAACAATATGAAGAAACGTGTACAGTCATGTCTTGAAGCCTGTGGTGGACATTTCCAACACTAATGAATATTTCAGTGGTACATTCCAGCTAACCCAAAACAGCATTGTATCATTGCAGTCACTATTGTAACTAAGTAAATGACTTTTTGAGCCCATTTTGTGATGACGTCATTTACTTCATTTTTCAATTTTTTTTTTTCATAGAAAGTGTAGTGAGACTTTAAAAACACCCTGTATAAATTCTCACTGCCGTTCTTCCTTAAACCTGTAGCATACGAAATTTCTTTTTTGGACATCGATCGTTCCCGCTTTCTTTTAAATTACGCTCCGACATATTTAACATCTATAATTTAGTATCCGAACAGACATGAATATAATCCAGTACTCCAACTTATTTTCATTTATTTGCATGTCCCTTGAGGAACTTTGCCTCCCTAACAGTACTCCAATTGTATGTAAGAATTCATTGGAATATTATGGTTCCAACAGTACGTATAGTACACAATGGAATAATCACCTCCATAAATTAGCCTGCAGTACAGTGTGATCAGAGAATCCCAAAACAAGCTATCAAGTGGAACACAACAGACAGAAGAAAAAAGAGGCCGACTACGTGAAACTCTAAAGAGGACATTGTTAAGAGAGGTGAAATTAATAGGCATAAAATCCTTGATGAGGCTGAAAAGACGCCGAAAACAGGAAAAATTTAGCCTACTACCTTGCAAGCCCTATGTGACAATTAACGCCACGGGAAGGATATATTATATAAGATATGACAGTGTGAACTTAGATTCTAGATTCTACTTACACTCTTGCCTGCCAACGTCTCTACTGCAAATCTGACAGCCCGTTTGACCTCAATTGGTACTCTCGAGTCCCATCCCTACTTGTTTCCCTCTCTCCAGAAATACCCTTCTGAAACAAAAAAGCTATTGAACAAAGAAATTCTGGACGTCATTTCTCAGCAAGATAAAAACAGTTAAAAGAAAAACATGTACCATCATTGCATTTTTCTTAATCGCAGTTATAGCAGGGAGTAACATCTGGAAAATGGGAAATAAACGTTGCAGTTTCATATTCCTTGTGGCCCGTGTACCTTAGAGAGAACAGTGCTCTCCACTTATAACTACCATTATGAAAAACAACAGACTGAGATGGCTTCTGGAGAGGATGGATGAGAACAGGCAGATAAGAAAGTCTAATACAGAAGTGAGACAGACCAAGAGGGAGAGCGAGATAATGGTGGCGTAACAGCCTGGAATAAGACTTACAAGCCCTGGGAGTGAGCAGTTGGTAAGGAAAGACTAAGAACAAAGAAGAATGGAGACAAGTCTTGCCTACAGCAATGAGCCCCAACGGATGAGAGAGTTGAATTGATGAATGAGCTGAAAAGTGCGTTTTAATAATAAGCAAAGTGTGGTCTAAAGAAGAAAAAAAAACTGCATGTAGAGACTCTCAAATATCTAAAGATTTTAAGTTAAATTTTGAGTTGAATTTCACAAAATATATTAACTATCTTAGTTGTTATTTTGAGTCAAATTCACCATGTAAATAAGTACAAGTGGATCTGACTGGCATGTTAGTAGGTAAAGTTATAAACCTAGCCTACTGGTCAAAAGTTTGGGTTAAAATTCAAATGGTAATTTGAAACATAATTTTTTAATATCATCAAAATAACAACTAAGATAGTTAATATATTTTGTGAAATTCAGCTCAAAATTTAACTTACAATCGTTAGATATTTGAGAGTCTCTACATGCAGTTTTTTTCTTCTTTAGACCACACTTTGCTTATTATTAAAACGCACTTTTCAGCTCATTCATCAATTCAACTCTCTCATCCGTTGGGGCTCATTGCTGTAGGCAAGACTTGTCTCCATTCTTCTTTGTTCTTAGTCTTTCCTTACCAACTGCTCACTCCCAGGGCTTGTAAGTCTTATTCCAGGCTGTCACGCCACCATTATCTCGGTCTGCCTCTTGGTCTGTCTCACTTCTGTATAAGACTTTATTGTCTGCCTGTTCTCATTCATCCTCCCCAAGTGTCCTAGCCATCTCAGTCTGTTGTTTTTCACAATGGTTGTTATAAGTGGAGACTGGAATAGTGTGTGTACTTCTTTGTTAGTTCTAATTTTCCATTACTGTGATATAGGATCTCTAACTGGTCCAGAAATTCTTCTCAAGATTCTGTTTTCAAAGATGTGTAGCTGTGCTTCATCTTGTTTTGTAGTGCTCCATGTTTCTGATCCATACAAGACAACTGGTCTAATCCGTGTCCTGTAAATATTTGGTTTGGTGTTGTAAGGTTAAAAAAAAGCTAATCCTGTCATGCCTTAGAGGCACATAGGAATGTGGTGTGAGTGCTCGTATTTTCCTTGACCTGTCAGCACAATAGAGGGTGATGTGGTCAGCATCATGCCTGGTAGCCTTTCATTTCCCAACTCCACAAGAGGTCGGGTACCCATTTCTACATGGGTTCTACTGGGGCTTCTCCGGCAGCCGGATTCGAACCACCGACCTTAGCCGTGAGAGACAAGTGCGCTAACCACTTGGCCACTCAGACGACTTTGGTGTTGTAGGGCAGGATTTTTTATTGTAACAAGTGTCTAAGGGCAAAATAAGTGTTGTTTCCTGCTTGTATCCTAGCTTTTATTTCATTTATGTTGTAACTACTGAATAATGTCCACATATATTTATATGAAACTGTTCTTTAATCCTTATACCATACCTTTTATGTGGATCTCATTGTCTTATTTTTCATTTTTTGGCCTCTCTGTTCTTATGTATTCAGTTTTCTCATAATTTATCTTTAGCCCCACTTTTTCTGCTTGTTCTTGCAGATATTTGAAGACTTATGTGGTCTCTTGTAAAGTTTCTCTTACAATATCTACATAGTCACATATCCTAATATTCTCGATCTGTCATTGATGATTTGTTCTTTGTTTATTGTTCTTATATTTTTTTTCTAGGAGCAGACAGAACAGCACTAGGGACAGGGCATCACCTTGCTTCGGGCCTGTTTTAGTTTGGAATTGATTTAATTTACTTCCTTTATATAACACCGTGCTTTCTGTCTTCTCCATGCATAGTTTGCTTATGTTAGTGTATTTCTTAGGTTTCCAAAACTCCTTCATTATTTTCCAGAGGTTGTTTCTATGGATGCATGAAATCATTGAATATGTTATGGACTTTTTTGTCCATGTTCCCAACTTTTCTCGACTTTCTGTCTGAACAAGAATATCTGGTATGTTGTAAACCTGTTCCCTCTGAGCCCGGATTGATAATCTCCTAAGATTTCCTCCATATAAGGTTTATTCAGTTCAGTAATATTGCTGATAGCATTTTATAGCTTGATGGTAATAGTGATATGCATATATAGCTGTCACATAATCTCTTATCTCTTTTCTTGTAGATGGGAATTATCAACGTTTTTTTTCCTATTCATCAAGTAGTTTCTCTTCCCTCCATATTTGTTGTATGAGGAAGCATATTTCATGCACTGCCATTCCTCATTCTTTAATCAGTTCTGCACAAATCCTGCTAGATCCTGCTGCTTTGTTGTTTTTCAGCTGTTCTATAGTTATTGTTACTTCTTCCATATCAGGTTCTTCATTGCTGGGGTCACCTGTTGCTGTTTCTTTTCAACTACAGCACTGAAATCTAACAAATGTTAAAGATAAAGAAAACTGAACCCATCAGCATAAATCTTTTTTATACAGTTACTCATCACTTTTGATGTGTGCAAATAGCCCTTTCCATTTTTCAAAAGCCATGCCCAGCCTTTTTTCCCCCCAAACTTGAACTTTCTCTTGAGAAAAAAAAATTACTTAGGCCAAGAGAACTCAACAAACAGCTCAGTACCTTTAGAGCAAGAGAACTCAACAAACAGCTCAGTACCTTTAGAGCAAGAGAGCTCAACAAACAGCTCAGTAACTTTAGAGCAAGAGAACTCAACAAACAGCTCAGTACCTTTAGAGCAAGAGAACTCAACAAACAGCTCAGTACCTTTAGAGCAAGAGAACTCAACAAACAGCTCAGTACTTTGTATTAGTGACTGCAGAAGACTGGGTCTAGTAAACAAACAAAAATCTAAAGACTAGCTCACACCTATCCGGTAATTTTTGAACGGAAATCTACAGTTGTTTCCTTGTCTTCTGAAAGCGAATAGTTCACTGATTCAAGTAATCAGTACAAGTGTGTAGAATGTTGGCACAGACTCAATGAAACCTGCTCCATCAGTGCTGCCTTCTTCTTCAAGATATTTTATGTTCTTTCTGATTATCAAAGGCAACAACACTTCCTTCCTTCCAGTTACTTTTTTTCTATTTCCTTCAGTTACTTTTTTTTTTCTAAGCTCACTGATCACTCCGTCACCTCTATCAATCAGATGTTTTGAGACTCAAATTGTCAAGTCGCATTTTTGAAAATCGCCGTCCTGCTGTGGATAAAGTACAGCCAAACTTCTGCTGATTCATTCTCACAAAAGTTTTTGATGATAAATGGCATTTTTCCTGTCTCAGAAAATATGATTTCACTGCTTGGAACATTATGATTAATCTCTCTATGGCCCATAGCAAAGGATGGATGACTATTTGGAAGGAACATATTATAGCAAAAACAAGACAACTAAAATACTTTGTGTACGTCAAGCGCATAATAATGTACTGAAGAAACTTCTTGAGGGCACGATCGAAGGGAAGAGAACAAGAGGACGAGAGCGACATAAAAGAGTGGACAACATCAAGAGATGGACAGGTACCAGCTTGGCCGAGCCCACTACGAAGACAAGACACAGAACAGAGTGGAGATTCATTGCAGCCAGTCTTCATTTGGAAGACGGCACGAGATGATGATGATGATGATGATGATGATGATGATGATGACAGAAGGATTGTTATTTGTAGCACGACACTAGTCTAATATTAACAAACTACCGAATATTGCTATGATTACATAATAAAGTAATTGAGAAACATGGCTGATAGAAAGATTAGGAAGTTAACAGATTAAACTAGGGGGAAACTTCAGAAAACTTAAGTCTACTGTTGACTCTCTTTTTTCTTTATTTAAAAGAAAAATAAAGACTTACGATATTATTCAAATGTTTATAGTTTTTTAAGTTCTTCATTTTCATCATTTTTCTTATTTTATGTTGTGTTTGTTTTTGTATGTAATCCTTGGAAAAAAAGGCTCATGCCGAATTATTGGATGTTGTAAGTTTTTCATTTTTTGTGTTTTTTCTCACTTTTCTCATTCCCTCTTTCGCTTTGTAAAACTGTACCATACACCTCTATATACCTATAGTTTTGTTTGCATCTTTCCAGCTATATAAGACACATTCGCATATTCCTTTTGGAAAGGAATATTTTTTGGACCCCCCCCCCCCCAAAAAAAAAAATATATATATATAAATATATATATATATATATAAAATGTCACATTTTCCACGAACATATTAGCCATCCCTTCAATAGGGGTTTGGTCCAAAATTATATCCTACTACATATTCACCTACTTAACTTCTTAATCAAAACATCCAGCTAACCTTATAAATACTGGCATATCCCTATTCACACAAGCTAACCTGCGTGGGCTAGTTTGGGTTGAAGTTTATCGACTAGTATAAGTTACAGTATTGTAGAGACCCAAGGTTTTAGTCTAGTACCGGTAACCTCTATCCTATACCTAACCATCGGGGTACAGGTCGCAGACTTTTTTTTTTAAAGTTTCGTATGGTGGGAAATGCGGTATTTTGTTCTGCATAATTGTTTCTCCTACCTTCCCCCTATTCTGACTGCTATGAAAAATTGCTATCTAATGCATGAATAATTGCAAGTTTGAATGAATGTTGTTCCCCCTGTATAATTTATAGTATAACTGCCTTTGAAATGAGTCGCCTGCCCAAGGAAATTTTGCCAGAACAGTTTTCCTTTTCAACGTGTTTCTGACGCAGGACAAGCAAGGCTAAGACCGAAAAACTTCGGAACTCTTAGTTTCAGGTCACTGGCACTTTTAAGTTTAACATAGTTTTATTTTCTTGTATACGAGGCATGTAAATGTGGTCAGCGGAAAGTCTGAAGCATATACATGTTGTTATGGTGTTTAAAGAGTGCTTACAAGTGAGATGGGATATGTTGTACAAGTGTAGATGAAGTTTTACAGATATATATATATATATATATATATATATATATATATATATATATATATACGGCAATGAAATCCCGCACTGTAGTTGCAGTTATCGTGTGCTGTCTCTCTCTCTCTCTCTCTCTCTCTCTCTCATTTGTTGAAATTAATTTATATATTGCCCGGACGATAAACCTACTTTATATCTGGTTTAGTTCTTGTCCTTCATTCTCCAACAGATTCTGGGATTATAATAAAATTAAAAACCTCTTGTCAGTCAGTCAGTCCTTGGGACTTGCGGAACTTCCCCCCCCCCCCCCCCCCACACTAACAGTTATCCCGTCTTGTCACTAGTGACGGTTTAACTACCACCCTGACCTCTAACTCTAAGCTAAACCTAGTGCCCCCCCCCCCACCCCCTCTCAACCTATACAATTTATCTCTTGCTATAAAATTAATAAAACAGTAATTTTTCCATCATGACGGGCCATCTTTCCAGGCTAATGCCATTGCTTGTCAATGCAATCCCTCAACCCACTTTCCTATTATTGCTATACTTGGAATTCTATTTTATTTTTTATGTTCTCTCTTTAGTTAATTGTTCACTTTTCCCCCAATCATATTTTCATATTTCTTATTTATAAACGGCAGCCCTGCTCTAATTAAGTATGTAAACTGTCAAGATTTTTTATTTCTCTTAATGGGTTTGAATAATCATTCCTTTATTTACTATTGCTAAAGCCGTACTGGACAGACTGCCGGGAAATGAGAGTGGGCGTGGAAGAACAATGTAGATATGAAGAGACTGTTGAAGCTATGACAAATTAAAGGTGCTGGTAGGAAATTCGAACTGTGTGGTAGACAACGCAGCGTAAACAACCAACATTTGACAGGAACTATTGGATTGATGCTATGGCATTTGGCGGAGTATATTTGGGGTTGTCTCGTATGCACTGAAGCCGGAGTCTGAATTTTGAACCTTGAACCTTCTTTAGTGTTATCCAGTTTCATGTGCACGCTGCTGCATATATCTTATATCCTTCCCGTGCCGTTAGACGTCACATAGGGCTCGCAAGGTGGTTCGCCAAATTTTTCCTGTTTTCGGCGGACTTTTCAACCTAATCAAGGGATTTTATGCATTCTAATTTGACCTCTCTTAACAATGTCCTCTTTAGAGTTTCATGTGATCGACCTCTTTTTCTTCAGCCTATTGTGTTACATTTGATAGCTTGTTTTGGGATTCTCTGATTATTTCTTCTCATCACGTGACAAACATATGCCGTATCCTTTTCCTGATCATCCATGACACTGATTGTTGTTTGCTCATCTATCTTATCTCTGCGTTGTTCTTGAATTAGTTCCACTTTATGCCGAATATTTTCTTTAGGCATTTGTTTTCAGAAGAGTCTAATCCTTTAGTTGTTTTCCAGCTTTCGCAAGTATAAATGAGGGTGGATATTACATTTTAACTGAATAGTCTTAACTTCGTTTTTGTGCTTATAACTTTTGAATTCCATATGTTCTCAATATTCTTGACTGTAAATGCTGCTTTTGCAATTCTAATTCTAACTTTATTTCTGGTGTCACAGTCCTGGTCTATGTAGCTGCCGAAGTACGCAAATTGGTTGACTTCTTCGACACCTGACCCTTCTGTCTATATTTTTCCTTTTTGATTAATGAGAAGTTTCATTATTTCTGTTTTTTCCTTGTTAATTTCAAGTATTATTTTGCTAGCCAGTAAAGACAGAGCATCTGTTTTTGTTTGTTTGTTTTGTTTTTGCATCGAATTCACACTGTCACTTATTAGACTGAAGTTATCAGAAAAATCAAGATCTGCTAGTTGGGTCTTATGCACCTGTGCGCCATTTTCTCATTATGAAGTCTATGGCAATTCCAAAAAAGCAAAGGATATAGTATTCATCCTTGCTTCATGCTTGTTTCAATCTGGAACCACTCGCTCATTCCTTCTTCTGTGTTTACTGCACAAACATATCCGTTGTAGAGATCCTTAATGATGTTGACAGTTTTCCATATATATATATATTCCATATTGTCTTAAAATTCTCCACAATGAGTCTCTGTGTATGCTATCAAATGCTTTTTTAAAGTCTATGAAGTTCAGGATTAATGATTTTTGCTTTTCAATATGTTCTTCAAGTATTATTCTTAGAGTAAAGATCTGGTCGAGACAGTTTCTCCCTTTTGGAAATCCGGCTTGTTCTTCCTTTATTGCAGTATCCACTATATCTTTAAGTCTATTCAGAATGACTTTGCAAAATACTTTTGGCACAACTGATAGTAAGGTTACTACTCTCCAATTATTGCAGTTGCTCAAGTTGCCTTTTTTTAAAGGCATTTTAACAATGATTCCTTTTTTTCCATTTAGAAATGAACTTTTCTTCTTTCCAAATTTTATTAAACATTCTCGGTAGTTGGTTCATGTTGTCACTGTTGATAGCATTTAACATTTTCGTTGTTATTTCATCTTCACCTGCAGCTTTGTTGTTAGCTATTAGATTTACTGCGGATTAATGTAATTTCATCTAAGTGACATTTGTTTGTGGGACTGGTAAGTCTCTTTCAAGGTTTATCAATTCTTTTGAGCACATTTCTTGGAAGTGTTCGGTCTATCTTTGCTTTTGGTCTTTACTTGATGTTAATACGGTGCCAGTTTTGCTAAAGATTGGTCTTTCTTAGGATAAAACAATACCCGTTAGCCTCTTTTGTATGTTATATAGAGTTTTGTGTCTCCTGTTTTTTTGTTGCTTTCTCTGTCTCCTTCGCCATATTGTCTATGTATTCTCTCTTATCCCTTCTAGCTGAGCTGAGTCTTTTATTTCATCAAATGGATCGCTGGTGGGTGCATATCATTGTATGACTGTCATTCTTCCGTGTCTTAGTTTGTATCGTGCTTTTATTATACGACTGTCTAATAATTATTGATGCTGCATATATCTTATATCTTATATCCTTCCCGCGCCGTTAAACGTCACATAGGGCTCGCAAAGTAGTTCGCCAATTTTTCCTGTCTTCGACGAGTCTTTCAACCTCATCAAAGGATTTTATGCCTGTTAACTTGGCCTCTCTTAATAATGTCCTCTTCAGAGTTTCACGCGGTCTGCCTCTTTTTCTTCGGCCTGTTATGTTCCACTTGATAGCTTGTTTTGGGATTCTCTGATCATTTCTTCTCATCAAGTGACCAACATATGTCCATCTCCTTTTCCTGATCACCCATGAGACTGGTTGTTGTTCAGTCATCTGTCTTATCTCTGCATTGTTCTTGAATTCATTCCACTTGATGCCGAGTATTTTCCTTAGGCATTTGTTTTCAAAAGAGTCTAATTTCTTTTCTATTTCTTTAGTTGTTTTCCAGCTTTCGCATGCATAAATGAGGGTGGATATTACATTTGAATTGAATAGTCTTAACTTGGTTTTTGTGCATATATAGTGTGAATAAAATGTGGAGAGTAAATTTCAGCCTATTACAAAGTGCAATGGAAAAAAAAAGTTATGTGGACAAAAACAGACTTAGCAGACCAGAACTATAAACTTGTACTGTAGATATTATCTTTGTTTGGTCTGACGCAAGCTGATCTCTCACACTAAAGACACCGCGATGGAAACAAGGGTGCCAATGCTGGCATAAAAATAATAGTCCTATTCCCTTTGAAATTTAATATATACAAATTATGCTGAATAACTAGATGTAGCGAATATTAATTTGTGGATTTTGAACGAATTTTATGAAATGTCAAGAATTTGCGATGTCCAACACGCTTCAATGGTCATTTCTCTCTATTTTTTTTCAGAGTTCGTAACACTTTCAATCCGCGATCTTCCATTGGTCCATTTGACGTCTGCTCCAATTCTGCACAGGATGAATGAAAAGATCCTGTAGGAGGTTGGTTTCCGTTAAACACCTCATTTATGTCGTCAGTGGTTTGTTAAACCAGTATAATAACAACGTAGCCCGTTCTACATCTATTACAGATATGCACGAGTTGGTTAATTGGTAAGGATCAATTAATTAGTAGGGATCAATATCCTTGATATGACTATCGGATGCGATTAGTACAGTATAGACTAGCGACACCGTTTATGTTTGTGTACGAGTATTCGTGTATTTCAGTTAACATTGCTTTTGTTTTTGACATCGTCATATTGTACTGCTGGCTACTTCATTGTAAGCAGAGATGCTATGTCATCGCGTATGTCATAGTCTTGTCCCCGAGTGTTTGAACGTCTACCCGATCAGCCAAGTTGAACGTCTACCCGATCAGCCAAGCAGGTACTACACAGGCAGGATTGTTTAACTTGTAGTTATACACCTCATTTATGTGGCCTAGTTGAGTACTACATTGGAGGCCACAATACGATGTAATAATGAACGATTCTTACCTTAACGTAACAGATTGGGGTTAATTATTCATTGATTTGGCATGTCAATAATGCATTCAGTGGTGAAATACAGTATTATGCACTCATTAGACCTCAGGCCTAAAAGTTTCTCAGCACAAAGCTGTATGTAAGAGATGAACATATGTTATCCGATTTATTACTGAGCTGACTAGGTGCCATATTGTGATAAACGATATACACTGTGTGTATGTGTGCGAAGGTTGGGGGTTCAAATCCGGCCAGAGGTGCCCCAGTCACCCAGCTGTAGAAATGGGTACCTGACTTCTTCTGGAGTTGAGGAATGAAAGGTGGCCAGGCGTGATACTGATCACATCACCCTCTAGTGTGCTGACAGGTCAAGGAAATTATGGGCACTGACACCATATCCCTATGTGTCTCTGAAGCATGACAGAATTGAGAGAATTAAGAAGAATATAACTGTTGGAGGTAAAGACACTTGTCCAATGGGGCAATCAGCGACCCATAGCTGGTATGCTGGCGTCAGGGTTAACGAACCATAGCTGACCAAGACCCTGTCCCACCTCTCCGTGGTACCCCGAGTAACAGGCCTAGCCTGGTTAACAGGACAGGGATCGTCATAGTCCCCATGGTGGTGGAGTCTACTAAAGAAGCAATTCAAACCCCCTGCTTTTTAGCTGTACTCCGGGACTGAAAAGATAGCCGCCTTAACCTTGCTCCTATGCCAGTATGATGCTGTGCTTCAGTTTCTTCACAGCATTGGATGCAAAGAACTTGCACTTACAGGGAGATAGAACTTGCACTTACAGGGAGATAGAACTTGCACTTACAGGGAGATAGAACTTGCACTTACAGGGAGATAGAACTTGCACTTACAGGGAGATAGAACTTGCACTTACAGGGAGATAGAGCTTGCACTTACAGGGAGATAGAACGAACGAACATACTTTATTTTCAGAGGGTTAAGAATTGGGCATGCAGGCCCATCTGACATTCTGCCCTTCATCATACAGTTTTCACTCGGTCACAATCATTCAGCATTTGTTAATGAGCATAATAATCATGAAGACACAATTAAATGATTACATAAATAAATAATAAACTTATCTCATGTTCATACACTTTACACTTTGATTTATGCAACAACATGAAATAAACTTGCATTCTTACATTCATTCAAAACTAACAAATTTATAGAAAAGCAGTATTAAAAAAAATTACAACAATCAAGCCATACTTTAAACTAGTTTAGACTATGCCAAGAGCTTCTTGCTTGCAGCAACAGAGAGATCTGCCACTACCGCCACCAACTTTGATAATATTTTGTTTTGCTAATCTTAGAGAGGTTCAGAATGCTAGTCTTTGAGAGGTCCAGAATGTTAGTCTTTGAGAGATCCAGAATGCTAGTCTTTGAGGGGTCCAGAATGTTTATGTTAAAACTGAAATAGAACAGAGATTTTGTCTGTCCAACCACAATTTCTAGATACATGGTTTCTTTCGCACTCATAGATTATACTGATAGATGTGTAGTTCACACATTAGCCAATTTTTTTCTTCAGTTTTTTTTTTACTAGAACATGTGAAAGTTTAATATCGGATTGTTTTAATATTCATCATGAAAACCAAGACTTCTCTCTCTCTCTCTCTCTCACACACACATACAAACACACACACACATGCACACACAAAGATTTTGGGTCCTTGTGACAAGGTCATTAACCTTAGCAGGAATTGTCCAAGAATGTTAAGGTAATGATCACTTTTCTCAGACATGTTTTATTTACAGAACCAAGTAGTGATGCATCCTCTCTCATCAACCAGAATGGAGATATGACATACAGAGGACGAAAAATGTTATCCAGTTGTTGAGGTATATGTCATGTTTAATGAAATATTATGCATACCTTTTTTTTTTTCAAGTACACTCATAATACATCATACAGAAATGTTCACAATAACAGATGCAACAAAAGTAAGCATAAATGAATAACAGAGCCAAACAGTTACACAATTTTAGCCATATTTGAACTATGTACCAGTAGTAATATACTACAATCCATCCAGTAAATGCATACTATTAGTAATATACTGAAGTACATGTAGGAGGGGAGAGAAAAGAAACAGAAAACATTAAGCGAAGATAGACAGGAGTCATCTTTACCTGAGGGACTATGAAAGCAAACAAACAGAGCAGTCTGGAGATATGTTACAGCTCAGCTTACTTTGGAAGACTAAGCCACATGAAGATATAAAGTTTTCATATGGAAATTCTTGTAAAATTTTAGTAGTGATATATTTAGACCTCACTTTTTTTTTTGTCTTATATCTACAGAACATGTACATAAAATAACCATATAAAACAAGAAATTAGTAATTTGAGATGAGAATTTGGAGAAACATGGAAAAAAAAAATCTGTGTCAGTTACAGAAACAAATGAGGATGATCAGATGGAAGCTGTTGTAATGTGCACAGTACTTAACTGTGATACCAATGAAAATTATTTGCTTATAATGTAAGAATAGATGATCTGTTATAGAAAACAAGAAACACAGTCTGTTTGAAAAATAAAGGTAGATATAGAGGCATGTTCCTGGGGAAATTGGTCCAGTGACATGTGCAAAGAAAACAATCCTGATTCATGTCATCATGTGATCTGGGATATCAAGAATGCACTCATATAAAAGGCATGACATCTTATATATTAAAAATAATTATACATTCACATGACATTTCAAAAAGTAAAATATTTGGGGTGGTGGGATAGCGGGGGAAGCAGCAGTACTTAACTCTTCAATTTGATATGCCCTTCACATTTTATAAGTTCAACCTCATTTGTTAATAAATCAACAAAATTAAGAAAGAGTTTGTGCACTATAAACAAAAACACATTTGTCACATGATTTAGCTGAGCCAAGTAGAAACAAATCTGCCTTTTTCAGAACAGTCTTCAAAAACTGAAAGATCAAGTGACAGATGTATCGATCACATAAAATGTCATATATGTATGCATATTTATTAACCTTGAACTGGAGTGGGAGAATATCACATCTGGAGAATGCAGGAATTGGGTTTGGGCAGTTTGAGGGAAGAATATGCTCCCTCTGTGGACGAATGAAACAAGCCCACAATCAGTGTGGGAAATGGTGGCAAAGCAGGTATAGGAATATACTTATCGCAATGAGCTACATGCTGAGATCAATAAATCAATCATTTTTGTTGTCCCACAGAGGGTGAAGATATGCACACTCTGCAAATTTATAGTTTATAGTGAGATTCCCCCCCCCCCCCCCCCCAAAATAATCAATGTTTCTGTAGTATACAACATCAGTGCTGAACACCTCCTACAACTACTTGTCAAGCTGGGATGTAGTTCCCATTCTGACATTTAGTCAGAATTGTGAAGTTTAGTGGGGGGGGGGGGGCAATGATGTGACAGTGTTGAACTAAGTGTGACTTGTAGCAAGCAGGAAGAACATAAATATTTGTGCATGTGATTGGGGGGGGGGGGAAGAGAGAATGAGGAGGAAGATACTGGAGTTGAATTAGATTTGTTTTCTGAGAATAATGTTTCTGGTTTGTTTTTTTTTTAATGGCACACATGTATTATTTAAGGGCTGCAACATTACTGTTAGGATGTTAGAATGTCTCTCCGATCTCATCAGTTTTATATGTTTTCTCTTCGGCACATCTGTGCATGATTTACGTGTATTTTGACGACCTGCTTAAAGAAGTTTCTAGCCAAGAAGTCCCCACCATCTTGTAACATGAGTGTCAGTGGAACAACACTGCAAGAAATGAACAGATTTAAATGCTTGGAATCAATAATAACAGCTGATGGAAGATGTATCACAGAAATTGAAAACAGGTTAAGCCAGGGAAAAGTAGCATTTCAGAAACTGAAAACCATCTTGTACAGTAAGTCATTGAGAAAGAAAGTGAATGGGAGAAAGAATTTATTATAGTGCTATATTAAACCTATTATGGATGTGAATCATGGATTATTAGCAAATCATTGGAGGCAAAAGTGAGTAAATTGTTGGAGGCAAAAGAGATATGGCTGCTGAGAAGAATGATAAGGATCCCATGGACAGTAAAGAACTAATGAACTGTGTCTGAAGCAAGCTAATGAAAAGGTAGTATAGTAACAAAAATAAGGAAAAGCCATAATCATTCTTGGGGCATGTCATGAAAAGAAAGAAACAGGAAACATCATAACAAGCGGCAAAATTGAAAGCAAGAGAGACAGAGGACGACCGAGGAAACATGATAGAAGGTCTGACACTGCGGCATGGAAAGAGATCAGTAGCAGTTACTCAGAAATGTCAGGAACCGAGATATGTATGATGATGATGATGATGATGAGAAGAAATTCGAACCTGCAGCAAGGTATTAGAGGGTGTAATGATTCATTGTAAAGTCCTGGAGACCAGGTGTTAACTTCCTGGATATGTCAGATATAATCAGCTTAAATAGAATTGTCACCAGTCTACGGCTGTCATTCGCGAGCATACTTGCGGAGTTGTTTTTGTGTTCATGTTTGCTAGTTTAAAATGTGCATTTTATCAGTTTTTACCACAACAACAGTGTACTTCCCAGCTTGGAGGTTATATTTTAGTAGGAGTTAATTCGGAGTTTAGTGTATTTCTACTGGCATGCTTTTATTGGATGGCTTTTAGTATATTACTACTGGTACACTTTCAGTTAGTGTCCGGGAAACGGGCATCAGTTTAGGAATTCTGTACTGGGCAGTGGTTGTATAACTGTGAGCCTGTGTGATCAACTTGAGAGAAGAGTTAGCACTTTCTGAATACGTTTGAAGGTTTTCCGAAGGACTTCTTCAGCCTTTATCTCGGCTTGACAACCGTTGCATCCTTCCTGCATATCCCACCCCCCCCCCCTTTTTCCTCTTTTTTTTTTCTCTTTACTGCCAGCCAGTCAGATTGGTATGCAATCCACATGTTGTCATAATAATATTTTACACATTTTCACCACACACATTCAGAGACACGGACTCGTACAAGTCACAGCTGAGTGGGCCCTTTGTTTTTTTCATTCTTATTTGTTGTATATATCATTCAGGTGCAAATATATTTTCTTTCTTTCCCCCTATTACTTTGTTCTATTTGTTTATTGTACGAACAAGACAAGCTAAAACGTTACGTCTGTGTGGTAATAAATAAAGCTTTACTACTTTTTTTGTCCACAAATACTCTGTAATGCAAAGCGTGCGTTTGTATGTTGTATGTGAGTTCTTATGTGCATTTTTGTGTATTTGTCTGTATGTATTTGTGTGTTTCTGTGTGCATTTTTGTGTATTTGTCCGTATGTATTCGTGTGTGTTTCTGTGTGTATTTGTCTGTATATGTATTTGTGTATTTGTCGGTGTGTGTTTTTGTGTGTATTTGTCTGTATATGTGTTCGTGTATTTGCCAGTGTGTGTTTCTGTGTGTATTTGTCTGTATATGTGTTTGTGTATTTGTCGGTGTGTGTTTTTGTGTGTATTTGTCTGTATATGTGTTCATGTATTTGTTATGTGTTCATGTGTGTTTCTGTGTGTATTTATCTGTATATGTTTGTGTATTTGTGTGTTTTGTGTATTTGTCGGTAGGTGTTCATGTGTGTATTTATCTCTATTCGTGTGTTTGTGTGTGTATTTATATGTGTTCGTGTTGGTGTGTATTTGTCTGTAGATGTGTTCATGTGTATATTTGTTTGTGTGTATGTGCCTGTCCCTGTATGTTTGTGTGTTTTGTTGCTGTTGGTGTTACCATCATCTTGTGATACCTCCTACCTCCTCCTCCTCCTCCCCTGTTTTTTTTTCCACACACAACGCTGACGTACACCCCCCCCCCCCCCCGGTCCTATGGAAAAATGCCACCTTTACCTTTTCATAATTTTTATAACGGAAATCTTACGAAGTATAGATCAGCCCGACATTCAGTAAAGATAAACACACTTTGTAAGGAAAATCCACATATCCTTTTGTCAGCAAGTTTCGACATGGCCAAGTTATTTTTTGTGCTTACCTCATAAACTTTTACAGGAAACAAGTGGGAAGTATTCTCTCTCTCTCTCTCTCTCTCTCGCACCCCCCCCCCCCCCTTCATACACACATCCAGATCCTTGATGTATGAGAAAGTGTACAAGTTTGTATTCTCAGCCACTTGTGTAGCCGGTAAATTCCGAGCACAGCCGAGAGATATCACAACACTTTTTGTGGGAGTTAATGACGGAAAACTCAAAAACTCCCTAGGTCATATTGCATTTTCCTACAGATATTATTACATATATTACTTTAACGATATAATTATTCGGTGAATGATTTTATCATTTTTAAAATATGAGTGTTGTTAGAAAAGTTTGTCGTTCCTAGCCTACACTACTACGTTTTACTTGAAATATAAAAAAAAAATCACAACAGTCTTTGAACAATGACTATATAGGGACAGTGATATGCTGTAGTGGATATCATTTAAAGAAGTGAGTTGTTGAACAGGGAAGACAGTGCTTAATTTAGATCTGTGACTATAATGATGAGCATCACATTGTAGGCAAAGTCTAGAACCAACACTTGAGACACATCATGGCAGATATGTTTGCTAAGATATTTTCTACAGAACTGTAAATGCACGCAGCCACAACTGTGATTAGTTTGTACAAACATTAGAGAGAACTGACTGAATATATGGGTCACGGGCAAGAGAGGGAGAGAGAGAGAGAGACTTTGCAATCTGACAGGACCCTAGCTAAAGAATAACTCCAAAAGTCTGGATAAAAAGATGCCAGACCCCAGCATATTTACTGTGAACTGAACTTAACCGCAAGTCAGTCACATTAGTACAATATATACTACCATACCACCGTCCGCTGAGCACAGTTTATGAACACATACAATGAGACAGCAGTGTCCCTGGATGATATGAACACATACAGTGAGACAGCAGAGTATCCCTGGATGATATGAACACATACAATGAGACAGCAGAGTATCACTGGATGATATGAACACATACAATGAGACAGCGGAGTATCCCTGCATGATATGAACACTGTCTTTCTTCCTCTGAAATCTGACCTCAAGCAAGTAATCCTAACCATGAAAATCTGCCAGAGAAGCGCTGTTTATTATTGTTATCGTCCTTGATAAGGCATATCGCTGAAATATTGGTTTGTTACTGTTTGCTTTACATTTCTGTGTGCTTATATCATTGCCTCTTTTGCCATTCCTTCATACACCTCTATCTGTACTCGGCTAGAACCAGTTTTATCGCAGTCCTCAACGTATCTGGGCTTTGCCACGCATCACCTTGCTGAGCAGCTCCTATCATGGTTGACTCTACTACCGTTAGCTCTACGTAACCATCACATTTTGAAAGCTTGTGTTTCTGCACCTCGGACCAACAAATCAGCCGTCTATATTGGACTGGTGGAGTTTGCTGAAAACAAGCTCTTTATTTGAGTGAATTATGGGGCTGGAAGCAAAGCAGTCCCAGTCCTATACGATCTGCTCTTAAAACAGCAGTTGCAGTGAGCACATAATTTTGCAGGTTCAGCCAGTTAAGAACATATCTTAAAAACATACACACACAGAACAGAGAGAGAGAGAGAGAGAACAAACACACATAGAAAGAAAACACACAGAAAGATAATATACAAATACAGAGAGAGAGAGAGATATAAAAAAAAACACATAACCCAGAGATGGAGAGCACACACGCAGAGTGCCCACACACGCACATAACCCAGAGCGCGCGCACACAAAGAACACATAAACAACATACATACACGGACATTACACACACAGCGAGTATATACAGTGAGAGAACCCACACGTACAGAGCACATACATGGAGAACATCTACACATCTTACATCCTTCCCGTGCCGTTAAACGTCACATAGGGCCCTCATGGTAGTTCGCCAAGATGTCCTGTCTTCTGCGATTTTTTTCAGTCTCATCAAGGAATATTATGCCCACTGAATTGGCTTCTCTTAACAATGTCCTCTTTAGAATTTCACGTGGTCGACCTCATTTTCTTCGGCCTGTTAAGTTCCATTTGATAGCTTGTTTGGGGATTCTCTGATTGTTTCTTCTCATCACATGATCAACATATGTCCATCTTCTTTTTCTGATCAGCCATGAGATAGGTTGTTGTTTGCTCATCTGTCTGATCCCTGCATTGTTCTTGAATTCATTCCACTTGATACTGAGTATTCTCCTTAGGCATTTGTTTTCGAAAGAGTCTAATTTCTTGTCTATTTCTTTAGTTGTTTTCCAGCTTTCACATGCATAAATGAGGTTGGATATTATATTTAAATTGAATAATCTTAACTTGGTTTTTATGCTTATACCTTTTGAATGACATATGTTCTCAAGATTCTTGAAGGTCAGTGCTGCAATATACACATAGAGAGAGAATATATACACAGAGAAATAAGAAAGTTGTGTTTTACCCAACATTTGATGTACAGATCCAGTGTAATCGATTCGACATCATGTTAATGGAGATATTATTGTTGACATGCACGGCAGGCAACCATAGCATTGTACTGTGTGTTTACCAGTATATTGGCGTGCTAAAACTTTCTCAGGAATAAACTGTAGAATTAACAATGACCTGAAACATAAATAAAAGTCACCATTGCCTGAACAGTACATAGGAAATATATGATAGAAGTGGAGACTAGATTGTACCTGACCTGCATGACCAGAGGTTACAGGTGATGCAATTCACTTAACTCTCTCTGTCTCTGAACCTTAAGTGCCCAGGGCACATGGGGCTTCCGCAAGGGTTTTCCACAAATGCCTGTCCTTCGCCTTTTTTTCTGCTCTTGCCCAGGTGAGCCCTCTATTGCTCAACATCCTTTCTGTTGTTCTTCTCCATGTCTCTTTTGGTCTACCCTTACTTGTGCTCCCCTGTGGTGTCCATCTTAGTGCTATTTTTGGTAGTGAGTTGTCAGTCATTCGGAGCACATGTCCCAACCATCGCCAGCGTCTTTCTTCAATAATTGTTGCACTTAACTAGAGGGGGCGTAAATAATTGATTTCTTAGTATAAAAATGTTTTAAATTAATCATAAGGCTGTAGTGGATTTTAGAAGAGCCACATGCGCTTGATGCTTCCATTGCCTTACTGCGATGGGTGATGGTCGGATGGGAGCTGTATGTATTAATTTTTGTGTGCTTGTAGTAAGAGATGTCTGTGGACAAACGTTGAATGAAATGCAATAGGTAGTTGCTCCGTCAGTAAGTAGATACATCAGTTGATAAGAGTTAGTTGACCAGTGTTAGCACAGAGATAAGGTAAACTGGCTGAAATAGGTGGCCCAGTGTTAGCACAGAGATAAGGTAAACTGGCTGAATTAGGTGGCCCAGTGTTAGCACAGAGATAAGGTAAACTGGCTGAATTAGGTGGCCCAGTGTTAGCACAGAGATAAGGTAAACTAGCTGAAATAGGTGGCCCAGTGTTAGCACAGAGATAAGGTAAACTGTCTGAAATAGGTGGCCCAGTGTTAGCACAGAGATAAAGTAAACTAGCTGAAATAGGTGGTAAAATATTTGACAGTAAGATATTCACTGCTGTACCAAGGCAACAGTTTCAGAAAGCTCTACATTATCTGTGTGTAATAAGAAACACAGCAAAAGCGAAGCTTATTTGTAGTCAGTGCGATTGACTCGTGTGTGTTTCAGAGATACGGCGTCATGGTGACATTTTGCTGCATAGCACAATTTATAGTCTTTGTGATTTCTTTGCCCGCCTCAAGTCTAGAAGTACAGATTTATCACAGATACCACTTAGCTGACGGCAGAGTACGTCAGCTAGATCGTCAGATCTGAAGATCAAGACGAGTTTAACAAAAGCAATTCAAGTTTTAGAGATACCTTAATGCAGTGGTTCTCAACCCGTGGGTCGTGACCGGGAGTATTGTGGGCTGCGCTGAAATCTCAAAGCAGGAAAAAAGGAGGAAAAAAGTAGATACAATAAAAAAAAAATTATTCCGCATTTTTCACGCAAAGCATAGGCCCTAGGGACAGACTGCATGGATGCAAGCCACGGAATTGTATGTCGTTTTATTAGTATGTCCGCAGTGCGGCTATTGGAGAAAGGATGGTCCAGGCAGCGCAGCATCAAACAGAAAGGTGACGTACATAAAAAGACGGCATCGCTTTTGAAGTCGACACTGGCGTCTTTCTGACCGTGTTGCTGAAGCGTGCAGTTTTACAGTGTAATTTTAGAGAACAGTCGGCGTAGATTCTGCGAGAGAGCAGAAGTGAAATATAATTCTCAGCAATGGTTTTATTCCAGCCAGAATAGATATGATATCCAATCGGAAACAGTGCCATCTTTAAGGTAAACGAAAAGAACATTTGTGTTGCAATGAATATACAGTTAAACATGTAGAGAGTATTACACAATATTTTATAAAATTAGTTGTATACATTGGAAATATAAAGCACTTTATTAGTAGGCCGCAAAAATGTTTGTCTTCTAAATGTGGGCCGTGCAGCAAAAGGGTATGAGAACCGCTGTCTTAATGAGATATATCTTTTTAGTTTGCCACGAGCGAAAATAGTTCTGGTGAAACAGGACAGTGTGCTAGATATGTTATGAGTTTGTTGTTTGTGATGATGAAGCATCTTCTTTCCCACCGAAAAGTCGTCGGATCAAATTTATTTTAATATCAAGCTACCGGATGTTTTCTTGTGTGCACAATTTAAATACAGTGCAAGTAAACATAGTAATAATGTTACAGTTTTGTAGGTTGAAAAAATTAAGCTTTTCTTGAAACTATATTATGGAGAGAGCTGACTAAGAAGTAATATAATTATATGAATCGCCTGGAACTGTATGGCGCTGTTTTGCGTGAGAAGGAAAAGAGAGAAATAAAACAAACACGCACATATATAAAAACACATACGTATTCAAGGTGGAAAAAGGAAACTGCAAGAACAAAATATTTCAACAGAACGTCATTTTATCAAGGAAGACCGGGTAAACGCATAGACAGCACGGATCCATTACAGACGACCTTGAATGAAAGTAGGTCGTGGTTAATGAGCGTTTGTGTTTCAACCTAGATTACAGATTCTTATTGCAGGAAAGTATTGTAGATAGCAAAACAACTCCTTAGATCATCAGAGAAGTGCACAAACGTCCCACTGGTGGTTTGAATAATACCAGAGGCATTTAAAAAATATATTACATTTTAGATAATATTTTCATCAGATCTGCGCACATTAACACTGGAAATAGAGATTGAGACTATTTTTTATGATACATTTCTCCCGTACTAAAATGAGGCAGGAATAAGTGAAAGGTACGAAATATCGTGTGCTTTCATATCACTAAGATGCAGCCAAACTTCTCCCACCTGTTAGCAGGCCTTGAGAAAACAGTCACCAGCTTCTCACAGAAACCCCTGAGCCCTTCTGTAATTAGAAGCAGATACCAGAAGCAGAATGTTCTTCTAAGTCTATACTTACTAGACTCAAAAAGGACATTAAGTCAGAGTTTAGTTATTTATAGAAATCCCGTATTCCCAAGCCTGGGAAAATCCACGCGGAAAATTTTCTGCGAAAAATAAACTGCATTGTTTGTTCAGAGTGAAGCATGAGCGACCTTTGCTGTATCCGGTAGGTGTTTTTATTAAATGACCACGTGATGCCGTGCTCGGCCCCTTATATAAATGGAGAAACTATAAAATGAAGGACTGTAGTTACTGCCGGTCAGAGACGACACATAGACAAGACTGGGGTTGTCAACTCTAGATTTTCAGTTCTCTTTTCATGTTTCTTGGAAGCTGCCGACTTGACAAGCTCAGTTATGCTGTACAAGTGGATTGTGTCAGCCAAGCCTCGCCTAATTTCTTTGGCGTATGATTCTGTATTATGTGTTTCAGTCAGGACTCGCCTAATTTCTGTGGTGTATGAGCGTGTTTCAGTCAGGCCTCGCCTGATTTCTGTGGCGTATCTTCTTCTTCTTCTTCGTTCCCTTCTACCACCAAGACCGCACTGTGATCCTACTGAATTTACGCCTGTGGTCCTCGTTAGGTCTCGTGGTCCCCGAAAGGACCACACGAGATCCCCGAGAGAACCACAAGAAGTTCAGAGTATCGCAGGGCTTTAGCCTGTATTCTTGGTGGGTCTCTGAAGCGGATTGCGTGACACCGTGGTTTTCGTTGCACCAGTTTAGTCTAGAGTTGGACTTTCTCACCGGAAGACCTCGACGTGTTTAGGATATCAGTGCATCCCCGCTGGGTGAGAGGTGGTAGCCCACCCAGGCCAGAGCTGGACCTTCTCACCGGAAAACCTCGACGTGTTTTGAGATACCCATGTATCACCGCCGGGTGAGAGGTGGTTGCCCATCCAGTCCAGAGTTGGACTTTCTCACCGGAAAACATCAGCGTGATTAGGATACGCAAACATCCCCGCCGGGTGAGAGGTGGTTGCCTATCTAGACTGCCCTGGTCCAGTGTCTCCGACTTCAGCACTTTGTGGTCGTGGCCGCTACCCTTTCTAGTTGTGACCAGGATGGAGCTTTTGTCCAGGAGGACGAATCCTCGCACTAGTGACTTCCACCCCTGGGTTGAGCAGGTTTAGGCATATTAACCCAGTATGGCCGTGTTTGGGACGTGACCGACCTCTAAAGCAGAGGTACTGTGACATGCATAGCCTTCAAGATTCACCCCTGGTGTGAGCCGGTTTAGGCATAATTCACCAGTATGGGTGTATATCAGGCGTGACCGACCTCTAGAGCGGAGGTGGCATGCCATGTCTAGCCATCAAGTTCCACCCCTGGTGTGTGCCGGTTTAGGCATATTTCACCAGTGTAGGTGTATTTCGGACGTGGCTGGCCTCTAGAGCAGAGGCACCGTGGTATGTGTAGCTCTCGCAATGATACTACTGGACATACCAATTAAATTTCACACATTATCCTTTCCACCACCTTTTCACATCGTCGCCGCACAGCAACCTTTATTTCTTTTCCGCATTTTCTTCCTTGACCGGGAGGAGCTTCACTCCACGCACGGCATTCGAAGAGTCTCGCCAGCAGTGTCTTAGCCGGTTCATGCTTTTCACCCGATATGACTGCACTCAGGACATGGCCGACCTCCAGACCAGAGGTGCCATGTTTTGACTGTTTGCTTCGCTTTATCATTTCTACCACCTTTTCCGCAGTGATGCTGCGCGGCAACCCCATTTGCACCTTTCTTCATTGGCCGGGAGGAGCACCGCTCCACGCACAGCAGCTGAAGAATCTCACTAACAGCGGTAGATGAGCTACCAAACGTGCCACTCATCTACTTTAAGTATCTGGTTTTCAGGTGCCAGATATTCGCCCTCGCCCCTTCTCCTGTCAGTTTAAACAGTTCTGCCACGGGAAGGCCAGGAGCTGGACTTGACTGCCAGAGGCTGTTTGAGACGCATGCCATTGGAGTGGAGATCGAATTCTTCACCCCACCTCCGGCAATAACAGTCCTTAGAACCTCTATGGCGTATGATTCTATGTGTTTCAGTCAGGCCTCTCCTAATTTCTGTGGCAAATGATTCTATGTGTTTCAGTCAGGCCTCGCCTGATTTCTGTGGCAAATGATTCTATGTGTTTCAGTCAGGCCTCGCCTAATTTCTGTGGCAAATGATTCTATGTGTTTCAGTCAGGCCTCTCCTAATTTCTGTGGCAAATGATTCTATGTGTTTCAGTCAGGCCTCTCCTAATTTCTGTGGCAAATGATTCTATGTGTTTCAGTCAGGCCTCTCCTAATTTCTGTGGCAAATGATTCTATGTGTTTCAGTCAGGCCTCGCCTGATTTCTGTGGCAAATGATTATATATTATATCATAAAATGCACCTGCTAAATGTTAAATATTCACTCATTCTGCAACATTGCTTTGCCCCAGGGAATGAATGAATGAATGAATAATCTTTATTTTTCAAGGGTAAAGAATTAGGCACACAGGCCCGTCTTACATTCTGCCCTTCATCACTCCATCTTTCATTCTTTCTGTGGCGTATGATTCTATGTGTTTCAGTCAGGCCTTGCCTAATTTTTGTGCCGTATGATTCTATGTGTTTCACACATAGGCGAGTCCTGGAAACGAATCTAGAAGAGGTGTAGTGGTAAACTGTTCTGTCTCTCTGATTGACATGTATCAATAGTCAGGTTGAACAAAGACCCTTTGATGTATTTTGATCAGGGACTAAATGTTCACACCTGTGACTGTGATTGTTCTAACAATTTTCAATTACCCTGGTGCAGAATACTTCCCCCCTCTCCCCCCCCCCCCACCCCTGATCCTGGGGTAGCATGTCTATCTCCCCAGGGCAAGGTAATGTTACAGAGTTTTCCTTGCTCTCTGTTTCTCTCCATCTCTTTTTCACTCATTCTCCCTCACACTGTTTCACTCCATCTTTCTTCTCACTCACTTTTTTCTTGATCCGTCTTATTGTCTTACCATCTTTCATCTCACTCACCCACCCACTCACTCACTCACCACTCACTCACTCACTCACTCACTCACTCACTCATGTGCCTGCACGGAGAGAGGGAGAGGAGAGAGAGTAGACAATCTATCTTGCTAGAGTTAAAAACATATGTTCAAACTTCAGTTATACCATGAACACAGTTTAACTAACCAATAATTAAACAAAAAAATTGCTACTCCACTCGTGGCTTTCCATGTTCCTAATGTATTCAGAATCACACAACAGCTGTTGAGTTTAAATTTTAAAATTGTCCACACTGTATGTAATTAATGAAAATTTTCAGCGTTCAGTATATGTTTACACTGAACTCTTGAAGGATCTGTGTTGCTGGTAGCAGTTTGTTGGCTCTATGGTTTGGATGTGGCAGTTGTTTGATGTTTGTGAAACTTTAGGTAGTGATGCTAGCGTTATAGTTTGGCATATATATATATATATAGTATGTGTTATGTATATTGATGCTTCATGTTAAGACTTGGTGTGTTTTGCACCATGATACTTGATGTCCACATCGCATTTCATTTTTTGTTGTTGTGTATATATAGTCTGTATATATTAGGGTGTCTGAGTGGCGAAGTGGTTAGCGCACTGGTTTCTCATGGTGAAGGTCGGGGGTTCGAATCCGGCCGGTGGCACCCCAGTCACCCAGCTGTAGAAATGGGAACTCGACTTCTTCTTGAGTTGGGGAAGGAAAGGTGGCCAGGCGTGATACTGACCATATCACCCTCTAGTGTGCTGACAGGTCAAGGAAAATATGGGCACTAACACCATATCCCTGTGTGCCTCTAAGCCATGTCAGGATTACCTTTACCGTTACCTCTTATATATAATTTATATTCTCCCACTGCATTTTTGGACATTATGTAGAGATGCTTGTATGCTGTGTATGTTACAGTTTGGACATTATATGTACAGATGCTTACATATTATGTATGTTGCAGTTTGGACACTATATGTACAGATGCTTACATACTATATGTGTTGCAGTTTGGACATTATATGTACAGATGCTTACATACTAAATATGTTGCAGTTTGGACACTATATGTACAGATGCTTACATATTATGTTTGTTGCAGTTTGGACACTATATGTACAGATGCTTACATACTATATGTGTTGCAGTTTGGACATTATATGTACAGGTGCTTACATACTATATATGTTGCAGTTTGGACATTATATGTACAGATGCTTACATACTATATGTGTTGCAATTTGGAGATTTTAAATGGATGCAGCCCTATTATAGTTTACTGCATAGTGCTGTGTCTCGCTTATTAATGTTCAGTTTTTTCCATGGATGGATACCATAAGTGAAACCTGACAGTATAAAAATACGGCCACACATTGTATCGTTAATTAATTAAATCTATACAAGAAATGGACAGACATAAGATCCAGCAAAGTTTGCTTTTTTAAATCTTCAATAGGAAACCTGAAGGTAAAGAAAGGAAATGTTAACACTAGATTCTGTACAGTGAGAAAGGAAATGTTAACACTAGATTCTATACAGTGAGAAAGGAAATGTTAACACTAGGTTCTGTACAGTGAGAAAGGAAATGTTAACACTAGGTTCTGTACAGTGAGAAAGGAAATGTTAACACTAGGTTCTGTACAGTGAGAAAGGAAATGTTAACACTAGGTTCTGTACAGTGAGAAAGGAAATGTTAACACTAGGTTCTGTACAGTGAGAAAGGAAATGTTAACACTAGGTTCTGTACAGTGAGAAAGGTTGGAACAAAATCTAGAACTCTCAGCCTGGGAGGGGTTCATGGTACAATCTGTGTACCCACCGTGGTGGGAGGGGTGATATGGTGAAAAGAGTAGGAATACAAAATTCTTTTCCTGGTATTGCTCAGTTTTTTGACTTCCATATTGCTTGGTCCTAGTTTTGGAGATGAGGAAATAGAGAACAAAAAAGTTGTTTTCTTTCATGTTTCTTAACTGTTTTAATTACCGTTTTATAACTGTTTTCATTAATGTTTTATAACTGTTTTACATGTGTGTGTGTTTTGTAACCATCTTCATGGGTGTTTAACTGTTGATAGCAGTTTTTTTTTTTTCTGCATAAAACGAAATCTTGTAGTCAATTATGGTTTTGAGACGGTGAATTCTGAAATATCTGTTCAAACATTCTGTGCTAATATCTGGCATGTTTTGAGGATGTCTTGCTTGTTTTCTCCAGAATAACCAGGCATTATCAGATTATGACACAAAGCTTGTCATGCGTGGAAGAAGAGCTACTATTTGAGAAACGGGGTCAAGTTCAGCATGTAGTCTTAAATCGGCCTAGTGCTCTTAATGCGCTGAATTTGTCTATGGTGAGAAATTTAACAGCAAAGCTGAAGGTAAATAAAATGATTGTCTTTGACTGCAGTTTTATGAAATCTATTGTAGAATTTCATCTTCTTCTTCATTTGCACATTGGCAATGATGTGTGGTGCCCTGATTTTTGTGAAGTGCCTTTTAGCTGGGTAACTTCAGCACCTTTCCTTGCTAGGGCAGACTGTGGTCTTGTTCGGACTGACATGAAGACGGTGGTATAGGCTGGCCTGGCCAAAACCTTGTTTTCCAGCTTCTGGTGGCTGTACTTAAGCCCCTTCTCCACGTCAGATCCAGCATGCAACACTGGCTGGCCAAATGGCTTTCAGACAGTTCCACAGAGACACTCCCGACTTTGGGATGAGGAATCTGATGAGTGCCTCAGTGATATCCATTCCCCACCACCTGGCTCTGTTTTGTTTACATCATTCTGATAGCCATTGTTGTAAAGACCCATAGGCTTGTCACTTACTGGATTCGTTGGTTTCACACCAGATCTCCCCCCCAATGTCCCCATCCATTCACCAACCTGAAATTACATTTTACAAAAATAACAATTACAATTAAGTGTTGATTGCTACAGTAGATCAGAGTTTTTAAGCAAACAGATCTATGTTCCCTGTCTCACAAAGACTATGTTAAGATAAGTGTGTTCTTAACACATTTGTTTCCAAGGGATGTAGAATCTACAATTGGCCATTTTAATGTTAGTCTGCTAGATTAAGGGAGTTCTGAAAAACTTTCTTTGTTTTTGATAGTACTTAGCTAGAGGCATGTTTAATTATAACAGTGTTTCTTATAGCTCTGTATGTCCTATTCTTAGTTCTTTTGTTTTGTTTATTTTTTCTCTTTTTATCGTTTGTATTTATTCCATGTTGCGTTTTGTTATTCTACTGTTTCTCTTTTTAACCATATATTGGTGTGCAGTTCATCTGTCACATTGTGACCTGGTCCATGTTTATTGTTTGTGATCCTGATAGTTGCTTTTTCTTTAACATTAAGTCTAACATTTGTTCTTAATGAGGCTGAATGCTACATTGCAGGAGTTTGTACAAGACCCTGGAACATGTGTGATAACTCTTAGAGGAGCAGGGGAGAAGGCATTCTGCTCTGGAGGAGATTTGAAATGTATGTGAATGATGGAACACAGTGTAACATTTGTGCTTGGTAATTGTAAAAAACATGTATGTGAATGATGGAACACAGTGTAACATTTGTGCTTGGTAATTGTAAAAAACATGTATGTGAATGATGGAACACAGTGTAACATTTGTGCTTGGTAATTGTAAAAAACATGTATGTGAATGATGGAACACAGTGTAACATTTGTGCTTGGTAATTGTAAAAAACATGTATGTGAATGATGGAACACAGTGTAACATTTGTGCTTGGTAATTGTAAAAAATATGTATGTGAATGATGGAACACAGTGTAACATTTGTGCTTGGTAATTGTAAAAAACATGTATGTGAATGATGAAACACTATGTAACATTTGTGCTTGGTAATTGTAAAAAACATGTATGTGAATGATGGAACACAGTGTAACATTTGTGCTGGGTGATTGTAAAAAACATGTATGTGAATGATGGAACACAGTGTAACATTTGTGCTGGGTGATTGTAAAAAACATGTATATGAATGATGGAACACAGTGTAACATTTGTGCTTGGTAATTGTAAAAAACATGTATGTGAATGATGGAACACAGTGTAACATTTGTGCTGGGTGATTGTAAAAAACATGTATGTGAATGATGGAACACAATGTAACGTTTGTGTTGGGTAATTATATAAAAATGTATGTGACTTGTTTTTTATCAGTAATCTTAGTTTGCATTTTTACTTAATGTGATGACAACTGATTGACTTTTGGTCTGCTTGTAACCTGCAGACTTTGTTCTCAGCACCCATTGTTTTTATGATCTTGAAAAACATGGTGTCTGATAAGAAGTGGAGTATAGTGGTATGCTTGGAAGTCCAAGAGTGGTCTTAAGTAGAGACTTCTAAGCAGACTCCACCACCTCAGAGCATATGTTGACTGATTAAGCTATCACATCAGAAACTATGCTATCATCCTCGGCATTCTAAAGGTGGAGAAGGATGGTCATGTCTGATAGGCCATGGGCAGGAAACAAATATGACTGGCTAGAGGAAAGGTTAACAAGGGCAGTAAACCAGGCCAGGCCAAGACACTTCCTTACCTTTCTGTTAGTGCTTCTAGTAATAAGCTTAGCTTGGCTGATAGATCAGGGCTCTCATGTTGTCATGTTGGTGATAGTTGACCCTGCCAAGAAGCTTTTTTTTTTTTTTGGGGGTGGGGTCACTGTATCTCTTGACGCTAGCAATTGTAGCCCTTTCATAATGCTGTGCTCACATTTACAGGAAGGTAGGACAACAGTAACACCTTATGCAAGAGATAGCTGACTTGATCAATGATTAACTTGCAGTTTACATGGAAACATCCATACTATGACACTGGTACAGGAAATCTTAGTTGAGAACATGTTTTTTTTAAATCACTTTATCATAGTTTTCTCATGCACTGTAAGAAAATATGAACAATTTGAAAATTATCTGTTCTCTTGTATGTCACAGCTCTGACACTGTCAGCAAGAGAGGATAGCAGCTATGGGCAACAGTTTTTCTATGAAGAGTTCAGCCTCAGTTATATGATTGGTAAGTCAAGAAATTCATAATCTTTCTTCTTTTTCGTTGTTTCTTTCTTTTTTTTTTTCAGATATTGTTTAGTCTCAGATTTATAAATTTGTCTGTTGTTTCCAAGGTTGCAGTGTCTCCAAGTAAGTTTTCTTTAACCAGAATTGTCACGTAGCACAAGAGCTTCCTCATCTCTGTCTATCTCTCATACTTGGTATCACTGGACACTTATGCAGTTGAGGCTCACAGTGAGGAAAATTATGCATTACAAAAATCTTTTCCATCTATGTGTGTGTATGGGTATGCTTTCTGAGTTATAAAACTGAAGCAAGCTGAAATTCAGTATCTGATGCCATTCTGTTACTTGCATTACAGGCACATGCCCAAAGCCTCTAATCTCCATTATGAATGGAATAACTTTTGGTGGAGTAAGTATATTTCCCCATTTCCTCCTTACATACTGTTTATGTTTATTCATTTATATTGTCTTGTACTGTATGGTTTTTTAATCTTAAAGAATATGCAAATAAGAGTACAAATTGACATGTTTTCAAGTTACTAGACATGTCTGTGTCATCAATACTATTTCAAAATGATGCAACTTTAATGTTTTTATATGTTAAAAAGTGGTATAAATTAGGTGAGAATACCTTGAAAGTTCAGAAGTGTATAAATATGACAGGAAGATAGGTCACAGTTGGTGAATATGATAAGAAGGTATGTCATAACATGATTGGTGATGCTTTTGATGGGAAGATAGATAAAAACCTGATTATCAACAACGTGATTCCCACTAAAAATATAGGAAGATAACCACATTATGATTGCAGTTAATTATGATAGGAAGCTATATTGTGACTTATCTTTGTATATGTTACAACACGATTGCCTTTTCTGACTTTTGAATGAGTCTCAGGTAATATACAACAATTGCTGGTGGGTGTTTGTAAAACTATACAGTAGTATCCAGAGCTAACTGAAGATCACAGGAAATATTGTTGAAACAATACAGCAAAAGTGTGTTTACATTTCCTGTTTCAGTTTCAATGTGTATAGTAAATCAGGACATTTCAAAATGTGTGTTTAAGTTAAACAGAAATTTCTTCTGAAAATGTGAGTGTCTGTATAAAACAGCCAAATGACCCTATAGAGACACAAAACTCAGATAATGAAAACAGCTGGTGGAGGATGACCATTTTCTACATGATTTAAATTTGGAAATTTCTGTTACTGGATGTAACGTTAACTCCTGTGTGGTTACTGGGGCCCAGAACTGGGAGGAAAAGAATAGGACCACTTCCACCATCCATGCATGTCGTAAGAGGCCACTGTGGAGGGTGGGGAATAGGCCAGTGTCCTGTTTGTATAAAATAACTGGTGTGTTGCAGAAACATGGAGAGGAAAACCAGGAAACTTTGTCCTGGAAAAGGAAGGGACTCTGATAACAGAGCGCATGTCTTTGTGCAGTCAAAGCCGAAAGGAAGCTGCAGAACCGACATCCCAACTGAGTGTACCAGGACACCTTTTACCATTGGGTGTTGGAATGTTAGAACAAAAATGTGAAAGTGGAAAGCCTGCAGTGATAGTGAGAGAAATGATTAGGTATAATATAAAGATACTGGGGCTGAGTGAAACACACTGGACAGGAACAGGTAAGCTTAGACTAGCAACAGGGGAGACAATCCTGCTTTCAGGTCACCAAAACCCAGGTGCAACACACTTGGAGGGCATGGCACATTGATGAGCTGGAGGCAGGTAGCTCAAGGATAATTACAGCCTGCTTCTCAACAAAGAAGGATATTAAGTTGAATATCATCCAGGTATATGTGCCAACAAATGATGCAGAAGATGTAGTCAAGGACAAATTCTACAACACATTGCAGGAAATCCTAGACCAACAAAGCAACAAACACATAACAGTTCTAAATGGGGGGGTATCAATGCAAAGGTAGGTAAGATCAACACAGGTTATGAGAAAGTAATGAGTCAAAATAGATTAGGAATAATGAATGGAAATGGAGAAAGGCTAGTGGATCTGTGCATGCTCAGCAACCTTGTCATTGGAGGAAGTATATTTCCACATAAAATTATACACATAGCCATGTGGGTAACACCAGATCATGTCACAGAGAACCAGAAAGACCATATTTATATCAGTGGATGCTTTCACAGAACACTGCAAGATGTCAGAGTGAAATGAGGTGCAGATTTATCTTCTGACCACCATCTACTGATAGCTAAACTGAGAATGAAACTGAAGAAGCATCACAAAATAGACATAGCAAGGAAAAGATATAATATGGTACTGTTGGAAGACCCAGAAATCACAAAGAACTTTAAACTGAAACTGAGCAACAGATTTCAGGTTCTGCGGGAGTTATACAAAGGAGATGTGAACACTGTGTGAAATAATGCTAAAGAAATGTGGAGCACATCGTGTGAAGAGACAGTGGGAGTTATACAAAGGAGATGTGAACACTGTGTGAAATAATGCTAAAGAAATGTGGAGCACATCGTGTGAAGAGACAGTGGGAGTTATACAAAGGAGATGTGAACACTGTGTGAAATAATGCTAAAGAAATGTGGAGCAAATCATGTGAAGAGACAGTGGGAGTTATACAAAGGAGATGTGAACACTGTGTGAAATAATGCTAAAGAAATGTGGAGCAAATCATGTGAAGAGACAGTGGGATTTAAAGAAATCTCAGCATAAGGAGTGGATTACATTGGAAACACCGAAGAAGATAGACAGAAGATAGAAACAAAGGCCTCATCTGAGATAGAATACAGTTTGGCCCATAAACAGGTTAGGAAAAGCATAAAGAAAAATAGACAGGCCTATTTTGGTAGTATGGCCAGACAGGCAGAAGAGGTAGCTGGTAAAAACAATATGAGAGCCCTGTATAAAATCACTAGAAAGTTGGCAAATAGACCATGTAGGGTAGAAAAGCCCATCAAAAACAAGGAATGTAAGGTAGTAACATCAGAAGAAGAGCAGATGCAAAGATAGGTGGAATACTTCAGCGGAATCCTAAATAGGCCAGTACTAACAGAAACAGAGGATACTCTAGATGTCAGTGTAGAACCACCCAGCAGGTTCAAAATTGAACACTTTCTCCGAGTTGAAGAGAAATAGTCCACTGGGTCCAGATGAATTATCACAGAAGTGTTCTTAGTGAACAAAGAAATAACAACAGAAATACTGCTCTTACTATTTAGCAGGATTTGGGAAGAAGAGAAGGTTCCAGGGTACCAGAAAGAGGCCTATTAGAATGTAAGAACTATGGAGGCATCTCCCTGCTCTCAATACCCAGCAAGGTCTTCAGCAGGATTTTGCTAAATAGATTAAAACATCCGTAGATATTAAACTAAGAGAAGAGCAAGCAAGGAAGATACTGTACTGACCACATTGCTGCAGTGCAAATGATATTAGAGCATTCAATGGAGTGGAATACTTCTCTGTTAGTTACATTAGATTATGAGAAGGCATTTGATAGTTTAGATCGGAGAGCTTTATTGAAACTACTGGAACACTATGGTATCATGGCCAAGATAACAAATCTTTATAGACCGTATATGAAGGAACAACTTGTAGAATTGCGCATGGAGGAACTGTCACAAAAACTTTTTAAGTGGAAACAGGCGTGCGACAGAGATGTTTGCTATCACCATTCCTATTGGAATTCTAGCAATTGGTTGGATCATGAAAATTACCACACAGAGGAAAAGAAATGGGATACTATGGACATTGTGGAATCAACTGGAAGACCTTGACTTCACAGATAAGGTGGCACTTCTGGCACACAGCTACACACAAATGCAAGAGAAACTTCAGATCTTAAGCAAGTCTTCAGCTAAACTGGGACTGTATATTAACAGACAAAAAAACAAAGATAATGAAAAGTAATAGTGCAAGCAATAGCCTCATGGTAATTGAGGGAGTAGAGTATTTCACATATTTAGGCAGCATAGCAGATAAATAAGGAGGAATGGAAAAAAAGATGTTAAAACTAGAATAACCAAGGCCAGGACAGCATTTATCCAACTTAGCAAAATATGGTCATCTAAGAACATCAAAACAAGAACCAAACTTAGGCTTTTCACTACAAACGTAAAGACTGTCCTGCCATATGGTTCAGAGACAAGGGCAGTGACCAAGATAATACAACATGAACTACTGCTTTAGGGGGATTTTAAACGTTAAATGGCAGGTCAAGATCAGGAATGAGGAGGTCTGGGAAAGAGCAGGACAAGAAACTATGACCTACAAATCTTGTCTAGGAAGTGGAGGTGGATTGGCCATACTTTGAGTAAACCCCAACAGCAGCATAGCAAAACAGGCTCTGACATGGAATCCTCAAGGAAATAGAAAATGAGGAAGACTTAGACTTACTTGGAGAAGAGAAATTATGACAGTGCTCAGAGACAAAGGATACACATGGAAGGAAGCAGAGAATAATTCCAAGAACAGGGATGACTGGAGAGCCTTTATCTGTGGCCTGTGCTCTCAAGGGAGTGAAAGGTAATGATGATGATGCAACTTAAAATTATATCAATATTCCATAATTGCTTGTGTGCAAATGAAATGATTTTCTGTTGTTAAATTTTAGGTCACCCAGTCACAAAGTCCTGCTAGCCCAACTGAAAGGACAACCAATAAACATAAATATTATACAAGTGTATGCTCCAACATCTGAAAGCTCTGAAGAAGATGTACAGCTATTTTATAATGACATAGAGACAGCACTAAAACACACAAAGTCACATGAAGTTACCATAGTCATGGGAGATTTTAATGCCAAAGTTGGTAAAGGAAGAACTTCAGACATCGTTGGTGACTATGGACTGGGTGAGAGGAATGACAGAGGTTATAAATTAATTGAATGGGCAAGAATACACAGCATGGTTGTAGGAAACACCTGGTTTAAACAACATCCTTGAAGACTGGCAACGTGGTGCAGTCCAGACAAAAAGACTTTTAACCAGATAGACTACATATTAATCAACAAACGATTCCGCAATGCATTACTGACAACAAAAACCATTCCAGGAGCTGACTGCAATAGTGACCATGATCTACTCTGTGGAAAAGTTAGAATAAAACTAAAGAAAGCAGGCAGAAAAGTGAGAAACATCAAACTGAATACAGAACTTCTTAAAAATGACCAAGAACTGCGAGAACAATACAAAGTTATTATAACAAGTAGATACAATGCAATAGCAAAGATAAATAGTATAGATGAACAATGGGAAATGTTAAGAGATTCTATCCACCAAACTGTTAAGGAGATAATACCACCAAAAAAAGAAGCCCCTAAAAATAAATGGATGACAGACGACATCTTAGGACTGATGGACAAGAGGAGGAGGAGTAAAAATAACGAGAAAAAATATAACAAGATAAATAAAGAAATAAGACGCAAATGCAGAGAAGCAAAAGAAGTGTGGTTAAATGAGCAGTGCAGACAGATAGAGGACTCTCATATTAAAGACAGCAAAAACGTGCACAAACGAATTAGTGAACTCATGGGCAGGAAAACACAATATACCACAGGATGCCTGAAATCGAAAGAAGGTAAAATGTTAATGGGAAAAGAAGACATTGTGGACAGGTGGACAGAGTATATCGGTGAGCTATATGGAGGAGAAAGACCAGAATTAACACCAGATACTGAAAACTGTGAGGAACCACCAATACTTGAAGATGAAATCATAGATGCCATCAAACACATGAAGAAGGGAAAAGCGACTGGGCCTGATAATATAACAATAGAAGAAATAGAGGCACTAGAGGAGACAGGAATAAAAATAATAACCAAGTTACTGAATGACATTTACAACAGTGGTTATATTCCCAGTGACCTGATTAAATCCACGTTTATAGCAAAGAAACCAGGTGCAAAGGAATGTGACAACCACCGGACTATCAGCCTCTCATGTCACATAACGAAGCTACTTCTGAGAATAATTATGAGAAGAACAAGGAAAAAGATAAAAATGGAAATAGCAGATGAACAGTTTTGATTTGTTGAAGGAAAGGGAACACACAATGCCATTTATGCTTTACGAACACTCACAGAAAGAGCTTTAGAAGTACAGAAAGATCTCTACTTATGCTTCATTGATTACACCAAGGCATTTGACAAGGTGAAACATAATGAAATTATTAAAATGCTTGAAGACATCAATATAGATGGCAAAGACCTGAGGATTGTAAAACATCTATACTGGCAGCAAGAAGCAGCAGTTCGAGTTGAAAATAGAATTGGAAAATATCAACCTATAAAACAAGGGGTGCGGCAAGGATGTGTACTATCTCCAGACCTTTTTTCTCTGTATAGCGAGAATATTCTAAGAACAGTCATCACAGAACCAGGCATAAAAATTGGAGGATACAATATTAACAACCTTCGGTATGCTGACGACACAGTACTGATAGCTGAGAACCAACAAGACCTGCAAAATCTCTTGGATAAAGTCGCCAAAGAAAGTGAACAGAAAGGCCTTACTTTGAACATAAAAAAGACAGAGACTATGGTTATGTCTAAGAAACAGAATCCACCAGCATGCAGTATTAAATTAAACGGAACTATTCTAAAGCAGGTGCAGAAATTCAAATACCTTGGAGCAGTAATAACTTCAGATGGGAAATGCAGAACAGAAATTAGGAACAGAATAGGCCAAGCAAAGACTGCATTTCAGAGAATGAGAAACATATTAACCAACACATCCTTATCAATGAATGTTAGAAAACGAGTCCTAAAATGCTATATTGAACCTATCTTTTTATATGGAAGTGAATCATGGACAATAGGCAAGTCTGCACAAAAATCATTGGAAGCATTGTGGTTTATTAGAAGAATGTTGCGAATCCCCTGGACAGCAAAAATAACTAATGAAGAATGTATGAGAAGAGCTGGAGAGACAAAAAATCTTGTCAAAAAGATAAGAGAGAGACAGTGTACTTTCATAGGACATGCAATGAGAAGAGGGGGCATTGAAAATATTATAACAACAGGAAAAATAGAAGGAAGAAGATCAAGAGGAAGACCAAGAGAAATGATACTGGACAGTCTAACGAGATGATGTGAGAGGAGATCACCAACTGAGCTGATGGCCTGCATGAAGGATCGGATACTCTGGAGAAGCATAATAGCCAACGCCAGTCATAAAGTAGATAATTTAAACTATGTTTTAACTCTTTCCATGCCTGAGGTAGAAACACGGAGGTGTAGTTGCTTACTAGAGTAAAAACGTGGGTCTTGATAGGGTTGGGGGTATAGTTATAAAATGGAATGGAAAACAGTATTTCCATGTACTTCCGTATACTTAATATGTTTCAAAGTATAGCTAAATGAATGAAAATTTCATAAATGCAGAGTTTTTTAGGAAAAAAGAAGTAATGTGATGTTTTTAGACACTGATTGTGGCCAGCTCACCATCGGCTAGGTCTAGATCTACACTACTTACCATCTGTGTAGATCTACTTGTCGATCTCATATTCTGATTCTATGTTGCATTATCGCTAAATTAATGTCTGAAATAACTCCTAACTACTTCTCCAGTCATCTAAATATGTCTAGATCTACTTGGGATACATTCAAGAGCGGTGGGATGGTCACAGGCCATGTCCATACTCCTATCTACATCATCAAAAATTGAAGAATTTCAGTCTTTCTTTTCCTTTTTCTCGCTAGGCATCGCTCGTAACTAGGCACTCTTTCGCCATTTTGAAAAGTGTCACTGGAATCGCGGACGAAATATGTACAATCTAAATGTTACACCGGTTGTTTTATTGAAACAAACAGTGATCACTATAATGACCATTGGTAAGCAACGGGAAACTGGAAGCGTCATTATAACGACCAAAGGCACGGAAAGAGTTAAATATGCCCGATTTATCCTTTTTTTTTTTTGTCTTCATTATAGTTTAGAAAAAAAACTAGATTATGAAGTTACAGAATAAATTACTAAAAAATGTTATTTCTTCCCCTCTAAATCTAGGGTGCCGGCTTAACTGTGATTGGACGCTTCTGTGTAGCAACAGAAAGAACTATATTTTGTATGCCTGAATGTGCCATAGGTAAAAGTTTTTAACACTTTTCCCTTTCTTTATTTCATGACAGTCTTCTGCAGTGCAGAATATGTGATAAAAAGAGTAAAAGATTTTAGCATACTGAACAATAGCTAGTTATAATGATAAGGAGAAAAGTGGAAATGAAAATTAGCTTGGAATTATTATGGAAAGACGGGAAGAAGTAGAGAGAAAAGCCACCTCAACCAGGTGACCAGATGGCACAGGAAAAGACTGCACTAAATGGAGAAGCAAAATCATCAGTGCTATGTGGCATGACATAATGAATGGATGAAATGTCTTGAGATGTGTAGCATGTGGCAGTAGTTCACAGAGAGTGCGATATGCCACGCTCATGCAGTGCAAGATATTAACAAATGTAGTTGGGAGATATTTTGAAAGTTTGTAGATTTTGGTTAACAGTATAATTAATTTTATATAAAATTTTAATGTAAGAAATTAATGTAATTAGTTGCATTAATTAATTAATGTAATAAAAGTGATAAAAATATTATAAACATGTTGTTTAAAATGTATTTAACTTTTTTTTTTTTTTTGTTTAAAAGAGAATTAAAAAAAAATTTCTATGCAGTTCATGAATTTGTTACAATGATATAAATGTGACGGATAACTCTTGCCTATGCTAATCCATCTACCTGACTTTGTAAAAAAATTCATGTGAAGTAACTGCATATATACAGTCAAACCACTTAATATCACATCGCTTTATGTCACAACTCGGACATTGTCACAGAAATTTGTATCCCCGGCCAAGTTCCGTAAGTAATTAATGGACTTTAGTCCTGTTAATGTCACCCCACTTATTGCCACAAATTGGTTAATGTCACCGTATTCTTGTACCCGGAGGAGTTAAAGACTCCGCTTTGTATCACAAACTGGGCGAGTCTAAGCTATAAACATCTCACAGAGTGTTATCAGCTTCGCAACTCATCAAAGAAGGGCCCGACCGTTTGATCACCGAGTACATGCTGCATCAACTTTTTGAACATCTGGGCATCAAAACTCAGCTAGTGTGAGTGAAAGGGTTACCACGGCCACCCTTTCGTGATTAAAATCTGGCTTCTTTTGGTCATTGGCTACTTTATCATGACTTGAGTGGTGTTGTCAACACAAGTTGATAGATGGTCAGTCTCGAATCGTATAGTTGGGAACTTCTCTCTGGTTCTCATTGTGACAGATAATGGCTACTAAACGCAAATGTGTTAATCTGGATTTGAGTACTAAAATGAGTATTCTAAAGCAAGTTGATGAAAAAGTTAAGAAAAAGGACATAGCCATAAATTTGAAATTGACGTTTCAACTGTATCGCAGCTTGTTAAAAATTGAGATTTTCACTCGTCTATAGTTAGGTCAAACTGGAAGCGAAGGCGTGCGAGTTCTTACATGGATATTGGGTGTGTTCTGCTGAAATGGTACAGACATGTTCTGCACAGTTGTCTGTGTGTGGTCCTATGTTAGTGGAAATTGCAGAACGCTTTGCAAAAGAAATATGTATGCCTGACTGGAAGTGTGATAACTGCATTCTTGACCGCTTTAAGAAACGCCACAACATGACATTTAAGGTTGCTTCAGGTGAAGCGGCCTGAGTTAACGGCAATGTCATTAATGATTGGATTTCGTGTTTGCCAAAAATTCTGGATGCATACAGTCCACGTGACATTTTTAACGTGGATAAAACAGCCGTGTTTTATAAACTGCTACCAAATAGAAATTTATGCTTTTGTGATGAAAAGTGCTGTGGTGGCAAATGAGCTAAAGATCACTTAACAGCTGTTGTGTACTGTAACATGTCTGGCACTATGTAGACTCGGCTCCTTGTTATCAGAAAGTCAAGAAGTCCCTGGTGTTTCAAGAATGTAAAGAGCCTGCCCGTTGCTTACAAGGCCATTCAGCATGCATGGATGACAAGTGAACTGTTTGAGGACTGTATCTTTTCTTTCAACAATAAAATGGATGGAAAAGCTTTGTTGTTTGTTGATAACTGTTTGGCACACACTGACATCACCAATCTGATGGCTACAAAGCTTGTTTTCCTGCCACCTAACACAATCAGCATGCTGCAGCCGTGCGACCAAGGTATCATCTATGCCTTAAAGCAACAGTATAGAAAGAGAATAGTGCGTCATGTGCTGCATGCTGTGGAACAAAAGCGTGTCGCCGAAATCGACATCAAGATAACGATTAATTTTATGCATGCTGCATGGAATAGTGTCAGTCAGTCAACGATTAAAGTTACTTTATCCCAGTTAACGCCCTTGTAATGGACCCTTCTTAATGTAAACTTCGCTTTATGTCACCATATTTTAACGGTCCTGAAATGTGACAGTAAGTGGGTTCGACTGTATTTTCAAATAAGACCTAATATAGGCATGATACTGACCACATCACACTTTGCATGTGCCGAAGGTCATGGAAAACATGGGCCTAACACCGTATTCCCCATTATGCCTTAATGGCATGGAAATGGGAATTTTACCTTACCTAATACAACAGATTACTTGACAGAACCAGTCTAAGTCTCGATTTTGGAGGTAAAAATACTTTAATTTACAATAAAGAAATTTGGTGTAGCATGAGCATATTTTCAGTCCAAAAACATGCCACACTGAAAAAAAGTTTGAGAACCATTGCCAGGTGGAAAACATTCTTGTTTTGCTGAAATGCTGTAGTATATAGAAGGGTAGATTACAATTGTTCAAAATATGAGCTGCAGGGAGGAAGACATTTATTCTCATTATTAGATTGATGTAGTCTCATTATAAAAGACTGATTTATCCTCATTATAAGAGACTGATGTATTCTTATAAGGGACTGTGCATTTTGGAATATAACTGATTAATTGTCACAGATGTTAAAGAAAAAAAATCTGGACAGATTTTGTTCTCCTTGTGTTCACTGATTGTGACCACTGCTTTAGTTCTCTAATCATGTCACTAGTTTTTTTTTTTTTTTTAACCTTTCATCCACTGATAGCCACAAGTAATGTATATTTGCTAGTGTGCTCTGTACATAGGCAGATAATCTCTCTTCTCAGAGGCATTCTCCTCTTGTCAGGTACCTTTTTTTTTTTTTTACAGCTGAATTGAGCCAGTAGTGTTTTCAACACATCCTGCAGATATAAAATTGTGGACTATTGTTTCTCGATCAGATGAAACTGCAGACAGTATCTGGTGTGGGCCAGCTTTGACCGTAGATTCAAGTTTACAAATTGTTGATAAAAATAGTCATGTAGCTGGCTACTCATTGAAATAGGAATATCATAGTACTGTTTTTTTTTGTGGGGGGGGGGGGAGAGCACGGTTAGTGCTTATTTGATGTATTGACATTATTGTAAAAGATGATACAAGAAACAGTCACAAAAAGGTATCAGGATTACAGGCTACGCTGAGATAACCATGATTGGGGGAAGATAGACTGGGCACAAACACGTGTTTGTATTTTATCAGTGCAAGAATAAATCTGACTGTCCCAGAGTGCTGGTGTGATTATTAAGACTAGCAAACTGCAGCTGGCCAAGATGCTGTCCCACCTGTCATGTGCTGCTCCTAGTAACAGGCTCAGGTTAGACAATGGAGAAATGTTGGTTGTGGTCTCCAACATGAGAGAGTCTGTGGTTTTTTTCCTTTTTTTAATCTACTCCTGGTTTTCAAGCACACCACCTTTATCCACCCCTAGCTCAACATGATGCTTGTGTTTAAACATCAGCATGGCTTTGGCTGGCAAGAACATCATGCTTGTGTTTAAACATCATCATGGCTTTGGCTGGCAAGAACATCATGCCTGCATCTACAGGGAGGTCAAACAAGAGTTTCTCCTTACACCATGTCTTCTGTTTATTGCTGGCTAGAATCTTTTATGATTTTTACAGAACATTTTGTCATCATAGGGATATAAAGTTGTGATTTAATGCCAAAGCTAGGGGTTTGTTTGTTTTATTAAAAAATAATTTGTGTTATTTCTCTAAGGCCTATTTCCTGATGTTGGTTCTGGCCACTTCCTGTCCCGTCTGCCTGGGAATATGGGAATGTATCTGGGACTTACAGGTCATAGACTAAAAGGTCATGACATAGCCAGGGTTGGACTTGCATCTCATTATATTGATCATGCAAAGGTATATCTTCCAAGCAGTGTAACAGAGCACTAAGCAGTAGTTGCCTGTCATGTCAGATGTTTAATCCTCCCAGAAATGTCTGACAGACTTACATAAATAAAGGAAAACTAACATATGAGGAGCCTTATCAAACTAAACCTCTATCAGTCTAGTAGTTCAGTTTTTGATGCTATGACAATTATTTATTCACCAGATGGATAAAACACATTGTACATTTTAGAGACAAACAGAGGAAAGAAACTTGCAGTTTCTACTACACAACTTTATATTAAAAAGCATAGCCCAAAGGGCAACAGAATTTGTGTTAACAATTTATAGGGATCTGTGAATAGCAGTTATTTTTATTAGCAAAATAACCCAGCTGAGACACTTTTAGAATATCACACAATTTTGTGTCTTTTCATTTCTGCAGTAGATATTTTGTTCTAAGTTTAGTTACAAATGTAACAGCTTCATAGAGTTTAATGAGGTTTTTTTTTTCATCTTGAAAGCTGCTATTAATTGTAAATAAAATTTCAGCATAAAAAAGTCAGCCCTCATGTAATAAACACACTCTCAGATACACACATGAAATAACACTTATAACTTGCTGTTGTTTGTTGAAATGGTCACCTGTACTCACAGAATCCATCTTACAGTGTCAGCTTGATGTGTAATATATGTAGTTTCTCTCAGCAGTACTATGAACCTGTTCTCTTCTTATCTTCACTTATACCTGCATGGATGGAATGTTTCTGGATTTTTTATCCCATAGTCCAGTGGTCGCATTAGGATTTTTTTTAAAACCGGTACAATTATACCTGCCTTCTGCCTTGCATGATGTACTTTCGGAAATACTGATTTTCTCAATACAGAATTTGGTACTTTATATGATTTTTAAATGTAAAATTAAACATGCTTTACAAATCTCAATGGAAAGTAAATGTTTGCATGAACTTATTTTTTTTTTAACTTATATGTTTTTCATTTATGCATTTTCATTTTACTCTCATACTTTCTATTCGTTTTTTTCTCACTTACTCCCTCTGTCGCCTTGTAAAACTGCACCATACACCTCTTTTTACCTTTATTAAGTTCACGGTTGGCACTTCCTCCCTTTGAACATATAACCAGATGCCTCAGACTGTGGAACACAACCTTCAAAACTTCACCTAATGTGACACTGAGACATGCTTACTGGCCGTATTAAATGGTTCAGGTAGCCAAGTTCCACATTTCTATACAGGGACTACAAAAAATGTTCCATATTTATGCAAGAGATGGGTCTGCAGTTATGGACAGTAAATAAAGAAGAAGCTTTATGATACAAACATATTCGTTTGCTCCAATGAACATTTGGTGTCATCTTTTACACTCATTTTATGTTCAGTTATATGAGAGTTCAGTTTTATATATTTAGTCATAACTGTAAAGATCATGCCAATATTCATATGCAGATACCTCAGTTAGACTCTGCTTTGGAATCTCTGCAGTCTCCTGTCTCAATGGGTGATGTGCAGTATATACTTGATGAATTTCAGAGAACAGTAAGTAGATATTAAATTGTTCTTAGAGTAGGTCAGTCAACAAAACATTCAACATACTGCTCATTAAATCATTCTGTAAACTGCTCATTAAACTACTCAACAAACCACTCATTAAATTACTCAACAAACTTCTCATTAAAACATTCAGCAAAGTGCTTAATAAACCACTCATTAAACTAGTCATTTCTTTGGGCAACAAGATTAATATCAGCTCACATATAAAAATTAGACCTCATAATAAAGTGCCCAGTTTTTGTGAAAAAAAATTGTGTAGATATATCAGAGCTTCACGGTGATCATGAAACCTCAGAGATTTCACAATGACATTGAAACCTCAGAGATTTTACAATGATTATGAAACCTCAGAGATTTTACAATGATTATGAAACCTCAGAGATTTTACAATGATTATGAAACCTCAGAGATTTTACAATGATTATGAAACCTCAGAGATTTTACAATGATTATGAAACCTCAGAGATTTCACAATGACATTGAAACCCCAGAGATTTCACAATAATTATGAAACCTCAGAGATTTTACAATGACATTGAAAATGCAAAGGGGATAAATGCCCACAAATAATTAACACAGTTGTTTCCCTCTCTCAAACTGTTACAAATTGAAACCTGTGATGGTAATAAAACCACAGCCTTCATAATTATAGTGAAGCTGTAATCTGGGGGGGGGGGAGAAGAAAAAACAGAGCAAAGAGTAATAAAAGAAGGAAACTGACATCATGTGAGTAGTCATGTGATAGCCTGATGCCCAGATCTTCATGACAGAACTAACACAGTGTTTCAGTTTGATTTATAAACTTGTTATTTTCTGTGTTCAGAGTGAAACGATCACAGCAGAAAGGTATTCTCTGGAGCAGCATAGGGAGCAGATAGCCAGATGTTTTGATGGTGACTCTGTGGAAGAGATTGTCAGAAATCTACAGCGTGATGGTACAGATTGGTCTCGGAGACAGCTCAGTGCCATCAGTAAAATGGTTTGTTGACATTTTTAATCGAGATTACGGAGAAAATTGTTGTTTTAATTAAGAATAGGGAGAAAACTGTTACATTTAGTCAAGATTAGAGAGAAAGGGCTTGTTACTGTTTTCATCAGGATTATTGAGAAACTAGTTTATTCACAGTTTTTTTTTTTTTTTTTTTGAGGAATGGAGAGTATGATTTGTTAGTATCTTTATTAAAATTTGAAAACAGTTAGTTGTCTTTATCAAAATTTGAAGAGAAAATTTGTTAGTGTCCATATTAACTCTTCCCGTGCGTAGGACGAAAAGCGGACGTATGGGTACGAACGGGACTAAAACCGCGGGTCTTGGTCTGTACGGGGGTCTAGTTGTAAAATGGAATGGAAAACAGTATTTCCATGTACTTCCGTATACTTAATATGTTTCAAAGTATAGCTAAATGAATGAAAATTTCATAAATGCAGAGTTTTGTAGGAAAAAAGACGTAATGTGATGTTTTTAGACACTGATTGTGGCCAGCTCACCATCGGCGAGGTCTAGATTACACTACTTACCATCTGAGATGTGTAGATCTACTTGTCAATCTCGTATTGTGATTCTGTGTTGCATTCTCGCTGAATGAATGTCTGAACTAACCTCCTAACTACTTCTCCAGTCGTCTAAATATGTCTAGATCTACTTAGAAAACATTCAAGAGCAGCGGGGTGGCCATAGGCAATGTCCATACCCCTATCTACATTGTCAAAAACTGAAAAATTTCGGTCTTTCTCTTCCTTCTTCTCGCTCAGCATCGCTCGTAACTAGGCACTCTTTTGCCATTTTGAAAAATGTCACTGTAATCGCGGACGAAATATGTACAATCTAAATGTTACACCGGTTGTTTTATTGAAACAAACAATTGTCACTATAATGACCATACGGAAGAATCGGGATACCGGAAGTGTCACTATAATGACCAAACACATGGAATGAGTTAAAATTTGAAGAGAAAATTTGTTAGTATCTTTATTAAAATTTGAAGAGAAAATTTGTTAGTATCTTTATTAAAATTTGAAGAGAAAATTTGTTAGTATCTTTATTAAAATTTGAAGAGAAAATTTGTTAGTATCTTTATTAAAATTTGAAGAGAAAATTTGTTAGTATCTTTATCAAAATTTGAAGAGAAAATGATTTTTTAGTATTAAAAGAGAAAATTTATTGGTATCTTTATTAAAATTTGAAAACGGTTAGTTATCTTTATCAAAATTTGAAGAGAGAATGATTTGTTAGTATCTTTATTAAAATTTGAAGAGAAAATCTGTATCAAAATTTGAAGGTGAAATGATTTTTTTTAAAATGAGGATTAATGAGAAAATGATTTATTGATGCTTTTGTTATATTTGAATAAAAAAATAGTTTGTGGGAGTTTATATGAGAGGATTAGAGAGAGTGTTTTGTTGGTATTTTTATCGACATTAGAGAAAAAGTTTATTGGTAGCTCAGGACTAGAGAGAAAATGATTTATAGTGTAAATCATCATCAGACATTAAATGGTTGATGTTTTTAGAGGACTAGAGAGAAAATTGCTTTTAATGAGGATTAGAAAAAAATGATTTATGTATAGATAATGACAAGGCACAGTTGGATCCAGGTGAATTAGAAGTGTGCGACCATGGTTTGTGAGATGAAAAATAATTTCAGACATTAGAGATGAGAGTTTAGTTTAGGGCTGAAATGATTTTTTTGTGTAGTTTGTATGTGAAATATAAACCCTCAGTTTTGTTTTATTCTGATGGGCATTATTTCTTTGATTTGCAGTAGTACACTGGTTTTTGCTTATTCATCATGTCTACTTAAATATGATGGGCACAGATTATGTCTAATAATTTGTTATTGTGTGATAAAAGTAGAAGCTAACATTTTACCATATACTCTGACTTTATGTTTCATAGGGGTGCATTTTTATGAGAAATTGAAACTTTAATGAGAATTTAACATGCAAGTTAATTCATTAACAGTATATATGCTTGTGCAATATTTTTCATTAGAATAAAAATGATTAGTAGCTATATGACTGATCTGTTTTGTAACACACAATAATTAGTGTATAGGCATACAACTATACACAAAGCACTGCTGTAAAGCTGTGATACCAAAATGTATAAACTAGGAAAAAATAGGAACAGCTTTATTATTTTACAAGTGTGTTATCATTAAATAATAAAGCTGTTCCTATTTTTTTCCTAGTTTATACATTTTGATTTGTTTTGTGTGCATTGTTAACCACTTGAAGAAAAGCAGTTTTTGAGCCTACGAACACAGACACAAGTAGTATGGTTAGCATTAATGAAGTTTGTGCAAGAGATATCGTGTCTTGTGCTACGATAGATGTATGTCTGATGATGTTCATGTGCTGTATCTCACTTCAAATTGCATGTGCATTTTCAAAATCTGTTACACAATTTGTCCCATGAGGTGGGGCATATGACCCTAGAATATACGAGGGGTGATTGATAAGTTCACGGCATTTAATGAACATCATTTCATTGTTAAAGTCTTAAAGTTTCTTCATGCCAAGATTGAAACATTAATTCTGTAAAATAAAATTTTGATACGCAAGTTTGAAATTTGGTGTCCATTATGACTATAGTAGTGTTGCGTTTCTTTTTTTGAACAGTGTATATTTTATAAGGCAAGATTTTTGTCCCTAATTAAGAAAGCACCTTGGCACAGCAGCTTATATTTTGTTATGTTTGAGATTTCTGAGATATCACTGATATCTAGTTAATGTTACGAAGGGGATTGATAAATTCTCAGAATAAGATACAAATACTTGAAACACACAGTTGATATTAGGTGCATTTGTAGATCAGGTAAGATTATATACCAAGTTTCAAGAAATTAACTGCAACGAGTTTTTTTGTTTTTTTTTACAGGCTACTGAAGTGGTAAAGGGGTGGCAGAAATTGAGAAAATGGATAAAATTTCTCATCGAGCAGTCATTCGCCATCTCTGCATCAAGGACTTATCATCGATGAAGATCCATGAGGATATGGTAGAGACTCTGTGGGAGAGTGCCTCTTCTTACAGCACAGTGAAGAAATGAGCAGCTCAATTCAAACATGGAAGGGAGAGTCTGGAAGATGATCCCTGTCCAGGAAGACCAAGAACAATAACCACCGATGAAGCCACTGGCAGAATCCATGACTTGATAATGGAGGATCAACGATTAACTGAGCAGTACATTGCTACTGAGTTGGGCATCTCCCAAGCCATTATTCACAATGATCTTCAAATGGCAAAGGTCTCTGCTCGATGGGTCCCAAAACATCTTGGAGCTGATCACAAACGACAGCATCTCAACATGTCAAGAGACAATCTTGGCCATTTTTCTGCAGATCCTGAAAAGTTTCTTCAGCAATTTGTGACTATAGATGAGACATGGGTCCATCATTTTCAACCAGAAACCAAAGAACAGTCAAAGCAGTGGAAACATGGATCCCCACCTCCAAAGAAGGCAAGGGTGGTTCTGTCTGCAGGCAAAATGATGGCTTCCATCTTTTGTGACTCAGAAGGTGTGCTTTTGATAGACTATCTTCAAAAGGGCAGAATGGTCACCGGGGCCCATTAACGTTAATCTTGTGAAGCAACAGCGGGTCATATTGAAGGAAAAGCGTCAAGGGAAATTGACGAGAGGAGTCATCTTTCATCAAGACAGTGCTCCAGTGTGGCAGTGGCTGGCATTCATGAATGCGGCTTCCAACTTCTTGAACATACTCCTTATTCCCCAGATTTGGCCCATTTGGACTATTTACCTGTTTACCAAACTCAAAAAGGAGCTCAGTGGTAGCAAATTTGCTTCAGATGATGACGTCATTCATGCTGTAGACCACTGTCTACTGGCACAAGATGCTGACTTTTATGAAGAAGGGATCCGTATGCTCCAGGATCACTGGACTAAGCTTGCAAGGGGATATGTTGAGAAATAACCAAGAAAATTTGTCCACAAATAACCTGTTATGCCTAATGCTGAGAACTTATAATTCATCCCTCGTACTTTGGAAAAAATTTAATGCTGTTTTGTAAAGTTTATATGTGGGTTAGTCCTTTGATGATGTCCAGTTCTTTCAACTTGGCACAAATTATGCTGACATATAATTCAAAATTGCTTCTTTTTAACATTTTGTTTATTTCCTTCTTACCCCCCCCCCCCCCCCCCCCCCCCCCTTATGATTGATATTTTCCCACTACCTTTCTGCAGCATGCAACAATATGAACCATATTAAACCGGTTATGTCTTGCAGATATCCAGTCTGTGACAGTATCATTCATTTCCTCTCTCTCTCTCTCTCTAGACTTTTAGGTGCTCAAGGCACATGGGCTTTTGCCAAGGTGAGTCCTCTGTTACTTGACATCATCTCTATTGTTCTTCTCCATTTCTCCTTTGGTGTGTCCTTACCCGTTTCCTTTCTGTGTCCATTTTAGCACTTTTTGGTAACGAGTTGTCAGTCATCTGGAGTACATGCTTCAGCCATCACCAGCATCTTTCTTCACTAATCAAAATCAGTGGCTTCATCTAGATTTCTGCAGCAAGGTGTTCTTTCTTCTGATATTGGGACAAAAGGTGAAAGGTTTACTGTAGTTAGTCTGTTGATGTCCTCTTCCTCTGCTGTCAAGATATATAAATTCTTTGGTCTCTTCAACTACTTTGTTATCTACTATCAGTACGTTGCGAATTTTTTTTCATTTTGTCTTTCCTATATTTACTTTGAGTCCTACTTTAATCACCCATTCAAAGCTGGTTATCATTTCAGAGCCCAACATCTTTGAAGATTACATTTCATCTTGTGAAAGAAGGTAAAAGTGCCAGCCTTGTCGAGACATTGAAGAAAGAGTACAGACTCACCCAAAGATGTTTTGAAGATAAGGATTTCCATGAAGGCATTCGAGCAAGTATGTACCAGAGTGATTCCTCAGTAACATGTATATAATAGGGGCTGTCTTATGTTTTTGTGTCTAAGAAATTAATGATAACAGATAACTGTAAATGCTGAACACATTCTGAGGTGGATAACAGTCAGGTAGATTTGTCTGTTAGTCATTAGTGCACCATTAACACCCGATATCTGATTACCAGTGTCTTCTGAGTAGAAAGTAAGATATCAATAATACAAACACTTGCATATCATAAGATAAGGCTACTTTAACAACAAAAAATTACTTCCATTCATTGACTGTTTTTAGATGTTGAACATTAGCATAAGCTAATAGAAAACCTATTGGCCGGCACTAATTTAGGGAGGCAAACTTCCGCAAGACACGCAGATGACTGACAGTAGCGGGTCAAAATCTGACACAGAATAAAGAGTTGAAATTAGAAGTTTACTCATACTAGCTTTCAGCTGAAGAAATTATCTCTCTCCTTACTCTTGAACTAAAAACGTGACCTATTTTCATGAACATAATGAAAAAAATCTGTTCCTGAACTTCTACATTTTAATCAACTAATTAAGAACAAAAAAAAAAATTGTCTAGGAGTGAACTTGCAACAAACAGAAATTTTGATAAAACTGCAAGGGAAAGTTGGTAAGTTTATAGATTTGGGAGCACTGGTTTCTCTTTTTTCTTATTGATCAGGTAACGGAATATTATACAGTGATTACATAATGACAAGTGCAAATATTTATTAATCACTGGAAAAGTTTACATTTTTCATCAACTCTTAAGGGCCTGAAGAATGATCTTCCGGTCAACCCAGTGTACCATCGATATCATTAGTTTCAACATAATTTTGTTTTGTGTATGTTTTTTAAAAAGACTTTTAATTAAAGGGAAGCCATTCAAATAATATTTCTAAAATGTGCTTTCCATGTTTCGTTTCTTTCTTTGTGATCATTTTTTTTTTTTGTGTGTGTGCTTAATTCATGTAAGAAAGTTGACAGTCATAATCAGCTGATCATTTATTTTGTAAACAAACTATGGCAACAATGTCAAATGAAAGTAGCTACTTTTATCATCAGAAAAATCTAGGGAACTGTGCATGGCAATGAGTTTAATGACAGTATCTGTGAATCTTATCTTGGTGAGGGCTGTAGGTTTTAGGAACAGACTTTGGTGAAGGGGATGGTGATCAACCTTATCATCATCCTAAAGCCTGTTGCAATATATGGCACACATAAGCCATGTTTGAATAACATGTATACAAGATACTTTTACAAGAAAATGTTTAAATTCCGTAATAGGGATGTACAAACATACATGTATAATATGCTGCCTTGGTTTCCAACTGTAAATAAATGTACATTTTTCACAAACAACTTGCTGTACTAGACTGAATATAGAATATAAATTGTTAATTACATGAAGCTAAAACTTGGACATTATTTATATTTGGATTTATTTTATTCTGGAAGCCTTTTAAGTGTTTGGATTATATTTATGAGACAATCTGGGTGATTAAGTGGTTTTTTTTAAAACTCTACAGAAACTATTTCAATCTAAACAAGTGTAGTTGTTTACACATTTGTTTACAGTGTAGTATTCAAAGCATGTCAAATATTTACTTGAATTCTGCCTTCATTTTCCTTCACTTTCATATATCATACATTTCTTCAATGTGTAAATAGTGAGAAAAATGAACATTTCCTTTTCTCTACTTCTCACAAAAAACTCTGGCCTTTAAGTGTTATGGTAAGACTGCATTGCAATTGTGTAAGGTACACTTTAAGTAATAGGTCACATTTACTCCATTAAGTGTTAAGAAATACACATTAAGCTGCAGATTTGATGCATGCCTGTATGCTACACGATCATTTACAGCAACATTGAAGAAATATATTCAACTATTTTATAACATAACATCAACTAGATATCATTATCTCAGAAGTCTCAAACATAAAATATAAGCTGCTGTGCTGAGTTGCTTTCTTAATTAGGGACAAAAATCTTGCCTTATAAAATATATGTTAATTTTTTGTTTGTTTGCTGTCATTTAGCTGATCTTGGAGAGAGAGGTGAAAAGAATGACTTGCTCTAACTAGAAGTCGGTGAACTATCAGCTTCACTATATTACTAATTTCTTATTTTCATATACCACTTATAAGATGTATTTTGTACATCTTTCAGCTGTAACTTTCTTAGTCTTTTAAAGCAGTTGAGATTGTTGATGAATTTAGGTTTTTTTTTTTTTTGTAGTCAACATTAAATCATCAATAGGAAAGTGGGAGTGACAATCCATGAGAAACTAAATAAAGCATTTTGGACAAGAGACTTGGGTTGGAGAGCAACTATGAAACAAACCCACAACACTGGAAGCTGATAATTTGTTGTCTTTTTTATGGCAAGACAAATTTTTTTTTTTTGGGTACAACCATTTCTGTGACTGTTTTTCTTTTCTTTCTCTCACATCCAGTGTTTGTCATACTTGGTTTGCTCAACATTTTGCCATGCACAAGTCTTGTTTCAAACTGCACTGAAAGTTTTGATTTATTTATCAGAATGAATGAAATGTTTCTTTTTTCTTTTTACTGCAGCCATAATTGACAAGGATGGTCAGCCTAACTGGTCGCCAGCTTCCCTCGAGGAAGTAACAGCTGAGAGAGTTGACCATTACTTCTCTCCTTTAACTCGAGGACAAGAGCTTGAACTTAGCACATCCAGTCTTTTTGCCTGATATTTTGTTTTAACCATCATCATGCAAACTGTGATACAACTATAAATGTGATACTTGTACCACATGTAAACATGACATATCACACTATGAGGATGCTCATAGATCTCTTTGGTTATATTTTCATGTAAAGAAAGCATAATGTCTTAATACCATGTCACAAGAAAACCACAGTGAAATGAGATCCCTGAACTAACTTGGAATAGCTATCTTGTGAGACAGTCCATCATGCTATCTCACTCCAGAGAGTGCTTTAAGGAATTTTTTTTTTTTTTTCTGCGCCTAAACTGTAAGATTGTTATAAGAATCCAGAAGCTGGACCTGTAATGATGCCAGCACAACTCGGTCATTTGTCCAGTTTGCTGGAAAGACTGAAACTGACTGAATGTCCTCAGTTGGCTGAATACCAATTTTAACTGGCACTGAGTAGGATCAAATATGGTTTTCAGAGACAGACTCACAAAAATGTCTGTACAGAATTGCCTTTGAAACAAATTGGACATTTTGTTTGCCATCTTCTGTTGAGCATGTGTTGAAGCATGCATTGAATGATGTATGTAAATTAAGCATAAAATGGTCTCATCTGTTTGCAGGTTACTTATGAAGTTTTGATTAACAAAAGATAATTAGTTTTGTACATTACATTTAAAATAACCAGTTTATATTTTACATGGCATGAGGATGTAAGGTTTTACATAGCAGAGGAAGGATGTAAGATTGATTTAATCATATCAGGAAGGTAAATCACTTCATGGTTCTTTTTAAAAAATGTTAAAAACTTGTTATAAATGCTTTTCTGCTTAATGAAACAAAGTTGAGATTTCCACAGATGACCAAATCTGAGGGAGTTTCTTTCATTTCTCACATTATTTGATTTGTTTTCACTTTTTTTTTTTTTTGGTGACTCGGGCACCTGTCATCAAGTGTCACATTATGCACATTTTCTGTTGGCACTTTCATGTCAGACTGTTCACTTATAGTCAGTACAACAGTGGGACCACTTTATCATTGTAAGAATGGTTTTATTCTGCTAACATTTATGGAGCTCAGTAGTGTAGAGATGAGACCCTTGTCTTACCAATGGTCATATGTTGAGACATAAGAAACATTTTGTACTAGTACCTATTGCATATAATTATTTCATATCAAACTCGCTCAACAGTGTCAAAGTGCATGAATGTGGTGGGTAGCAGCAATTGCTGTACTTGAAAACCACAAGAAAACAAGACTGAATCATGTCATCCATGTTTCTCTTGTGAAAAAAAAAACTGGAAATATTTTGCTGCAGGAATCATTACATTGAGCTTGCATGTATTTTTAGCATTTTTGTGTGTGTTTTGACAAGTAGAGTTTGAATCTATTTTATATTGATTATTTGTTGTTTCCCAGCTTTGTCTTGTTGCTGACATAGCAGAAGCAAAATCCCCTAAACAACAAAAACTGCACATAAACTTCCTTCTTTAACACAGATCCTGAGTCACCAAGCTGTGAAATGACGGGTCAGTGTTGAAATATGATGCTTGTCAAGTAAACGCAGATTTATTTGTTTTTGCACTTGTCATGGAGTTTTTTTGATAACAGAAATTTTGCATTTATTTTCTTAGGTCAGTAACTTTTATTTGCTCACTTAATCAGTACTTACTCTCTTCTCCCCACCCCATCCTTTTTTGTTGTTGTTTAAGTCAAATTTTTATTTGTTCCACTGACATAGTGGAATGGCTTTATTAATAATTGTAAGAAGTGAACTGAAGGGTTTAAGTTTATATTTGTAATGTTTATAAACTATCCATTACATCTTTGAGACACTCACCGACAACTATCTGTGCTTGTATGCAAATTATGACTTATGTTCATCATACCCAGCCTACACAGCTGCCTGTTTCTAAACATTGGTAATAAGTTTTGATACCAAGGTTTTTTGCAAATTGGAAATACTGCATGTATAATCACCTGGTTCTTTGCTCTCACTCTGCCAGTGCTGTTTTCTTGACTACCAAAATTTCAAAATTAAACTTTAAGCTGAGAAATCTCACACCAGTCTCTGTTAGAATATGTGAAAAAGAGAATTTATTTTTGGTGTGTTTTGCATATGATCTTTTCATGACTTGGAAATAACTAGTACCTTTTTTTTTCCCCAATTACAGAGAGTTAATGTTTATTTTAGAAACCTTTTAATGTAGTCATATGTTTTAACTTGTCTGACTTGACTATTCCCATGCCACAGGAAGAAACGCAGACGTTCAGTTAGGTGCTGGAGTAAAAGCGTGGATCTTGATATGTATAGGGAGTATAGTTGTAAAATTCAATGAAACACAGTATTTCCATGTACTTCTGTATACTTATTATGTTTCAAAATATAACTAAATTTATCAATATTTCATATATGCAGTGTTTTTTAGGAAAAAAGAAGTAATGTGATTTTTTTTTTTTAGACAATGATTGTGTCCAATTTATCATCGGATAGGTCTAAATCCACACTACGTACCATCTAAGATGCTTAGATCTACCTCTCAATGTCGTATTGTGATTTTCTACTGCATTCTAAAATAATGTCTGAAATAACCTTCTAACTACTTCTCCAGTCTAAAATGTCTAGATCTACTTTGGATACATTCAAGAACAGTGGTCTGGTCATAGGGCATGTCCATACCTCTATCTACATCACCAAAAATTGAAATTTCTCGATCAAAAACTTTGCTTTTTGACACTCGACATTGCTTATTACCAGACACTCTTTGGCCGTGATGGAAAAGGCCAAGGGGCACGCGCACTAAATGTTTACAATCTAAACATTACACTGCTACAAACCAAGCATCAAATTTTTTACGCCTGGTACCACTTGGGAAACCGGAAGCGTCAGAAGTCTGACGTCTGGCATGGGAAGAGTTAAGCCTTTTTATGTGACTGTAGGACTGGTCAGTTTTATTTGATTATAAGTAGATGGTTAACATTTCATTATGCAGACTACCAGTAACTGACCATCAGTGCACAATAATAACTCTTCCCGTGCCATAGTCGCTATAGTGAGAACTTCCTGTTAGTGCGTTGGGTGCCATAGTCGATATAATGATAATTCAGTTGTTTAAAACACGATTCGAGTAAAATATGATTTTACTTTTCGCTCGCAAGTTATCTGCCCAAGTCAGAATTACCCAGCATCATTTCGCTCGCATCATCAGCCGGTAGCCATTTTTTCCTACGTTTCTCTTCAAATTTGTGAATATTTTTCTAACCCTAGTCGAGAATGGACAAGTCTTCAGACAAGACACATGTTACTGGATGTTCACTAGTTAGGTACCAGAAAGAAAGGCTAAAACAGGTGCTAGGCAGTTTTTTCGTGCATATTGTGGTAAGAAATCTTCTGACATTGTTTCTGACCATGAGTCTGACCGACAATCTGACAATGATTCTGATAGTTCGTCTGACAGTGTCTCAGTCAATGCTTCCGATAGCTCGTCTAATGTTTTCTGTTGTGTTTGTGTTTTTGTTTTATTTCTGCAAATTTGTGCACAAAGTGATCAAGTGATTACATTTCATGTGAGGATTTCCATTTATCATCGATTTGTGATTTCCAAGTGGATATTTACAGCTCCAATGGTAAGTAGAAAATAATTTTATTTGTGTTTCATAATTTTTTTTTCCCTTGAGGGGCTGAAAATGTTGTCATATTTTCTCACCAGTTATTTTTTCTGAACAAACTCTACATTTACAGAATCTTCATTCATTTAAAATTTTTTTGATGTATAATAAGTATATTTGTGTAAGATGGAAATAATTGTTAAATCACTTTTTAAACTATACCCCAAAAATATCGCGACACCCGCGCATTTTGCTTGGCACCAACGCGACATCTGCATTTTTTCCGGCGGGCACGGAAAGAGTTAACATTTTATCAAGATAAATGTAGACTAACTGATGAACTTGCATGCTCAGAGTATAGAATTTCTGACTATAAACCAAAAGGGAGGATGAACAATCTGAATTCTAACAGTCACAGACAAAAAAAAAAAAAAAGGTCACATCAACTAAAAAAAAAACTTATGTCATTCAATTTTTAAGGATTCTCTCATGCCAGATCATAAACTTTATCAAAAGTATAATGAGGCCAGTAGTTTGAAATTCAGTGTTGTTTTAAATGCAAAGTTTTAATAAGTAATATTGTGAATGTTGAAAAGAGACATTTTACAACTGTTTGAAAGTGGTGACAAAGTTAAGACAATGAATACTTGTCTTACAACTTATTCTACTGGCAAAAATACTGCTGATGTGGCTGTAGAAGTTTGTTAAGCCCCAAGTCTGTGAGATGTACACAGTTTTGTAATAATGGTAACTAAAACTACTATAACAACCACCACCACCACCACACAATATCAATTTCTATTAAGGAATACATTAGGAGATATTTAAAAAAAAAAAAATCTTAATGCTGCTCCACATACTTGAAATATTTTACCCTTTCTATTAGTGTTTATCAGAACTATAATAATGGTTATTCTAAACATATAAATGCATGTATTTAGGGAGTGATAACACATCTGGTGCTGGTAATAATATACAATCAGTGAAGTTAATGAAGTATTTTCCTTCACACATTTTACTTTTTGTTCCAAGGAAACCTGAACAGAGACGTGCAAGTTCAATTTATAAACATTCTTTTTCTTCTTCATCTATGTTGTTTCAAGTTTCAGATGATTTGTGTTATTTTCCTCAAACAACTTTAACATGCTTGCCATCTTCCACATTACAGGAAAATGTTTTATATTTATTACATTATGTTTTATGCAGAGAATTTTTTTGCCCAGACCAAATAAAATGTCTGTTCTTGTGGAAGTGTGTGTGTTCTGATTTCTTAAAGAAATGAGAAAGTGCCTGAACCTTATCTTTTACATACTTTAACAATGTGTGCATGGGATGGAGAAGAAGAATACATTCTGCAGCTGATTAGTTCAACCACATCCCAGCCACTGCAACATGACATTCTTCCTGCTGCACTTGGACACTGATCTGCTAAAGCTACATCCTAGCCAATACAGCATTAACTTTCTTTCAGATACACTTAATTATGAGGGGTGCTGAAAAGTTTATCAGCCTGACCAAGAATGGTTCACCCCAAAGTTCAACTTACTTGCCACATCATTTCTCAAGTTTCTTTATCCCTCGAAAAAAAAAATCAGTTGTTTGGTCACTGAAATACTGTTCTGTTGCTGCTATCACTCTGGATCATTTGAAAATTTCCTCCCTTTCACATGCCTTTTATGGTTGGAAAAAAAGGAAATAGTCTGATGGAGCAAGATTAGTTAGTAAGGTGAATGATCTGTGCACTGAATGATGCAGCAAGATTAGTTAATAAGATGGATGATCTGTGTAATGAATGATGGAGCAAGATTAGTTAATAAGATGAATGATCTGTGCAATGAATGATGGAGCAAGATTAGTTAGTAAGGTGAATGATCTGTGCAATGAATGATGCAGCAAGATTAGTTAATAAGATGAATGATCTGTGCAATGAATGATGGAGCAAGATTAGTTAATAAGATGAATGATCTGTGCAATGAATGATGGAGCAAGATTAGTTAATAAGATGAATGATCTATGCAATGAATGATGGAGCAAGATGAGTTAATAAGATGAATGATCTGTGCAATGAATGATGGAGCAAGATTAGTTAATAAGATGAATGATCTATGCAATGAATGATGGAGCAAGATTAGTTAATAAGATGAATGATCTGTGCAATGAATGATGGAGCAAGATTAGTTAATAAGATGAATGATCTATACAATGAATGATGGAGCAAGATGAGTAATGTAATGATCTATACAATGAATGATGGAGCAAGATGAGTAATGTAATGATCTATACAATGAATGATGGAGCAAGATGAGTAATGTAATGATCTATACAATGAATGATGGAGCAAGATGAGTAATGTAATGATCTATACAATGAATGATGGAGCAAGATGAGTAATGTAATGATCTATACAATGAATGATGGAGCAAGATGAGTAATGTAATGATCTATACAATGAATGATGGAGCAAGATGAGTAATGTAATGATCTATACAATGAATGATGGAGCAAGATGAGTAATGTAATGATCTGAAACTAAAATTTCTTCAAAACATCCAGTCTTGTGAGTAGGTGCACTGTCCTACATAAAAGAGAACAGCTTCCCTCATAGTTTTTCTTTTCATTTATCCCTTAAATGGCACAGCAAGTTAGGCCTGTTTGGTTCTTCAGACGAAAGCCAATCATCAAAATACCTTCCTTAACTAAAAAACAATGGCCACCCCCCATTTTTCCGAGTTGATTCTTGATTTTCTTTGTCTGGGGAGAATCCGAGTGCTGGTATCTTGAGGACTGTTGTTTGTTCTCAGGGTCACAGCGGTGTAACCACGTTTCATCAACAGTGACAAGTATTTCCAAAAAAGATATCACTTGATTGCTAAGAATATTGTAAAATCAACTTGGAGGTGTCCAGTTGATTCTGTATCTCACTGGCATTCCCCACCTGGCCGACAGTTTTTGCAACCCTAAATGCTTATGAATTATAAACCCAGCACACTCCCTGTGTATCTCTAGCCTCAACATTTTAGCCAAAATTCACTATCCTCTAAAATCAGATCATGAAAATAATCAGTAGTTTCTGGAACTGACGTTGTTAAAGGCCTTACTGATCTTGCTGCATCTTCAGTCTCAAAATCTCAGCACAGAAAGTTAGTACTTCTTGACAACTGGGTATGACAGACACTTGTTACTCAATGTTTGCAGCATACAATCATGGATTTCCTTTGCAGTTTTCTTCTGCATAAACTAAACAGGAAGTTCATGACAGCTCTGAGTTCCAAACTTGAAAACTCCACATCTTTTATTGACATGGTTCTGTCAATCGATTTGAATAAAAATTAGCACTGTGATCCTGCAAATTGGCACATGACACCATAAAATGTATAACACTTTCCAGTTACAATGACAAAATTTTGCTCAAGGCTTTAGGTCATGGTAACTTTTCAGCGCCCTCTTGTTTGAATACTGACCTTACTTAGACACTGAACAAATCAAAGATTCTAGAAAGAAAAGGCCAGGAAAGATCAAGAAGGAACACACTGAGAAAACCTTCTGAGCATGGCACTGATGAATCTTGGAATATACAGGAAGGGATATTAATGAAAAAAATTAGAAAAACAAGACAATAGCCACACCAGCATTATGAAGATCCTATCGTGATGTCTTTATATAATAATAAGATAGCAAAGATGAATTTCCACAGAGGGAAGGTCAGTCAGTCATTTGCATGTCCCTTGCAGAACTTTGCTTCCTTAACAGTTCTCCTGTAGGCCTCTCGGTAGTGAGCAAGATGCCCTGCTGCTGATGCATCCATTTGCAGATCATCAACAATGTCTTGGGAGCCATCTTCGCCTTGGTCTTCCTCTCTTTTTTTTTTTTCTCATTATGTACCCTTCAAGACCTCTGTTTAATCTTCTTTACTAGCCAGCCTTCTTCAATATTAATTTCTTGTAGTATGGATATATAATTATTTGTTCTTTTTTGTGTCCATGATATTTGAAGAACTCTTCTGTAGCATTTACATTCAAAGGCATTTATGTGTTTCTCAGCTGTTTTGTTAAGTGTCCAGGTCTCACAGGCATATGTTGCGATGGGAAAAATGCATACCCATAAAAATCTTATTTTTGTAGTTCTGTCTGTTCCTCTCCACAGATCCTTTAGTTGTTTTACTTTCTGAAGAGCAATAGATGTCCTCTTTTTAATTTCCTTCATTGTATCTCCATTATTAGTAATGATCCAAGATATTCAAAACCCTCCACCTCTTCCAATTTTTCCTCACTGATAAACATTTCAGCTGCCTTATTTGTTTAGTCAGTTGTTATCAATTTACTTTTCTTTGCATTAAGATAAAAGTTTTGCTCTTCACTATTCTTACAGACTGACATAATTAGTTTTTCCACTCCTTTTTGTGTTGTGGACAGTAATACTGTGTCATCAGCATATCTAATTTCTGGTATGTCATAACCTCCAATTGTTATGGCTTCGTAATATTCTTTGTCTACATCTTCTTTAACATTCCTCATTATATTTTCAGTATACAAGTTAAATAAGTAAGGTGACAATATGCACCCCTGACAGACCCCTTATGTCAAACAAAGCTGTTTCACCACTTACTCTCACTGCTGCCTGTTGGTCTAAATACAGCAATGATATTAATTCTATCAAATGTGTTGGAAATCACATGTTTTTCTGTTACTTGCCAAAGTTTCTGGGAAGGCACAAGGCAACCCCACCCCACCCCAGAAGTGATCAAGATTGTGCTTAAACTATCTCTCTCTACAATTCAATGACAGTCAATGGCCGTATCTGATGTTCTAATTTTAAGTGCTATGCTGCGAGGCACAGGAGATCATTTCTCTCCACAACTCCCTGTCTTTTGCACTGATTATGAGATCCATCTGTGACTTTCTTCTTAGCCACACTGACAGCCCATCCAGTAACTTCTCTCTCTGTCTTCCTCTGTCTCTTGGTCCCTCAATTTTTCCAGTTGCCACAGCCACAGTGTGTTCCAATTTTCCTCTTCTCAGGAAATGCCCTATAAATCTCGCTTGTCTGCCACTGATCTTTGCTATAATTTGCTTTTTAACTACAGCCTCTCTTAAGACTTCTTCATTGGTTTTCTTGGCTGTCTATGGTACCTTCAACATCCTTCTTATAAACCACATCACCATGGCCTCTATTTCTCGCTGTACTCTTATTCATAGACCATGCTTCACACTCATAAAACAGAATTGGCTCGATGTAACATTTTAAGTACTCAGAATGTTTCCACTGATATGGATCTGTTGCGTAAGATGTGACTCATTTTCTGGAATGCTGACTTGGCCTGAGCATGTCCGCTTTTTATTTTACTGTGACATTTCCCATCAGCTGTTATAATCGTTCCTAAGTACTTGAATCTATCAACTTGTTTCAGATTTGTGCCATTGATGGTAATGCTACAATTTGGTGGTATTCTTTTCTTTGAGATAACCATCACTTCAGTCTTCTTTTCATCCAGGTTGAGACCTTTATTTTTACTTTCACAAACCACAATGTCCAGAAGAGCCTGTACTTCCTCTTCACTTTTAGCACTATGGACTGCGTCACCTGCATATCTTGAGTTGTTAAGGTTGTACCTGCCAACTGATATTCCTGGCATTTTCTCTATATTTCTCATTACATTTCCACTGTACAAGGAGAAGAGGTCAGGGGATAGAACACATCCTTGCCTCACTCCCAATTTTATGTCTTAGAAGGCTCCTATCTGGTTCTCAACTCTCATTGCTGCTGATTGCTGCCAGTATATGTTTTTGATGAGTTTCAGATTTTCCCATCTATGTTGATGTCTTCCAGCATTCTTATAATTTCTGTGTATCTAACTATATCAAATGCTTTACAGTAGTCTATGAAGCATAAGTATCTCTCCATCAATGTTCTCATTATAAATATGGCATTACTCGTACCTTTTCCTTCGACAAAGCTGCACTGTTCTTCAGTGATTTCTGGTTTTATTTTGCCCCTGACTCTTTTCATGATCATATGAAGCAGGATTTTAGTAACATGGCTCATAAGACTGATGGTTCAATAGTTTCCACATTCAATATATCTGATTTTAACACTGCAATAACAGTCAATGGCAATATTTGATTTTCACACTATAATAACAGTCAATGGCAATATCTGATGCTCACACTATAATAACAGTCAATGGCAATATTTGATGTTCATACTAAAGGGACATTTCTTACTGCAAATGACACAATGCAGCAGGGGTTCTAATAATAATTTAAGTGTAGAAAAAGAGCTGCTGTAAACAACTATCTCAGAAGGTGTTTTTTTGTTATACTAGTGTATAAGTTTTACCTTTAGTCTCTATTTAGATCTGTGTATATCTGTGTCACATGTCTACTAGCAATATTTGCGACCAACTTACACAAGCTATCCCACTATTCAGTGCTCTGTCCTGAATCCCAGCAGTTTTCTGCTAAATTTTCTTGAAACTGGAGAGAAATGCTGGGGGCTCAAGCAGACTGTTCACCAAATCTCTCACTCTCTCACGCAGAACTTCACTCGCTGGCAGTGTGTGCACCTGGCAGAAACAACAATCGGCACTAACTTCAAAAGCTCATTAATGAACAAACAATTTTACCACAGCAAACATGTGTTATACATTCACTGTTGCTGGAAGAGTGTATATATCTCAAACAATAATACAAGACAGAGAAATTATTTATTTTACACAACAACAAAAACAAGTTCTATATGAACAAATCTTTATACACAACATCATCTTTCAGTCCATGTATTGATTTTTCTAATGAAAACTTTATGCCTAAGCTGCACATGAAATTTTCAATCAAAAGAGGAGTATGCCAACATTATAGGAAATTGCTGAGAAAACAACACAACAAAAGTGCAGCAAACTTTATAATAACAACTTGGCCTCAGGAGTTTCCGTTTTGAAACAAAAGGAAAATTGGGAAATGAGAAATGGATAAAAGATGAGGAGACATGGGAGAGGCTTCATATTTATGGTAACAATGCTGTTCCTGCTACTAGCAGTTACAATGGATGCAAACAACCTTTAAAAAGTCTAGAACAAAATTACAGTAATTGATGGAGAAACTGTCATACATTAAATGCTATGTAGTTAATATAGCATATCTGAGTTATGATAAAGCTTTCATAAAACTATCAAACTATCATCATTTTGTGGCTGTTTCCACTTTTAAATCTGATATAATGAAAGTCTGCTGTCTCTTGTCAAAACTGAAATAAATGAACAAAGTACCTGCAGTCAGGTGTTTCATTTTGCATACCAATCTATTTTTTATGATTTTTTTCTTTGTCTAATTCCTGTCTTCATTTGTGTTTGCACTGGATATTTCTACTACTTAATATAGACAAGCTTGTTAATCTTGTACTAAATTAATTTCTTTCAGGCAATCGGTTAACTCTAATGGCAAAATCCATGTTAAGCTTTGATGTACAAGGGGTGACTGATAAGTTCACGGCCTAAGGTACAATGGATTATTTGTGGACAACTTTTTTGTTATTTCTCAACATAGTCCCCTTGCAAGTTTATGCACTTAGTCCACCGATCCTGGAGCAAATGGATCCCTTCTTTACAAAAGTGAGCATCTTGTGCTAGTAGAAAGTGGTCTACAGCATGAACGACGTCATCATCTGAAGCAAATTTGCGACCATTGAGCTCCTTTTTGAGTCTGATAAACAGGTAATAATCCGAGGGAGCCAAATCTGGGGAATAAGGAGGATGTTCAAGAAGCTGGAATGGATGGCAACCATTGCCACCACCGACTTGTGAACTGGAGCACTGTCTTGCTGAAAGATGACTCCTCTCATCAATTTCCCTCGACGCTTTTCCTTCAATCTGACCCGCAGTTGCTTCACAAGTTTAGCATAATAGATCTTGGTGACCATTCTGCCCTTCTGAAGATAGCCTACCAATAGCACACCTTCTGAATCCAAAAAAATGGAAGCCATCACTTTGCCTGCAGACAGAACTACCCTTGCTTTCTTTGGAGGTGAGGATCCATGATGTTTCCACTGCTCTGACTGTTCTTTGGTCTCTAGTTGAAAATGATGAACCCAAGTCTCATCCACAGTCATACATTTCTGAAGAAACTTTTCAGGATCTACAGAAAAATGGCCAAGACTGTCTCTTGACATGTTGAGAAGCTGTCGTTTGTGATCAGCTCCAAGAAGTTTCAGGACCCATCAACCAGAGACCTTTGTCATTTGAAGATCATTGTGAATAATGGCATGAACACATTCCTGGGAGATGCCCAACTCAGTAGCAATGTACCGCTCAGTTAGTTGTTAATCCTCCATTATCACGTCATGGATTCTGCTGGTGGTTTAATCGGTGGTTACCGTTCTTGGTCCTCCTGGATGGGGATCATCTTCTAGATTCTCCGTTCCATGTTTGTATTAAGCTGTCCATTTCTTCACTGTCCTGTAAGAAGGGGCACTCTCCCCTAGAGTCTCTACTATGTCCTCATGGATCTCCTTTGATGTTAAGTCCTTGATGCAGAGGTAGTGAATGACTGCTCGATGAGAAATTTTAATCATTTTCTCAATTTCTCCTGCAGCATCTAGGTCATGCTCAACCTGCAGCCCTGCTGATAATGCCACAGCTTCTGTTTCAGATTCAGACCCTGAGACCAGGTTTGCTTGCATAGACCCAACACTTGGAAGTTTATTAACTACATCACTTAACTGGCATGAAGAGAGTGTTTTTAGTTCATATAAGTGCAGTAGCCAGTTCTTAATAAACAGCTTCATTGTGTTTTCATGCCTCTGTAGCTCCTGAATTATATAAATCACTGTGTAAAACACAATTCTCCTCATCTTCTTGTTTTCTTCATCATAACAGACTAAAATGAACACTTCAACATCCCTATCATCATCTACATACAACAACACTGTGACATAAACAATATCTTTAGCTGCCTCAACCGAAATAAACATTATATATATATAAACATAAGAAAAACTGCAGGATACATCATTAAAGGTAAAAAAAGGTAAAATTCCCATTTCCATACCATTAAGGCATATTGTTAGGTGTGAGGCCTATAATATTTTCCATGACCTTCGGCACATGAAAGTGTGATGTGGTCAGTATCATTACAATAAATGAATCATAAACAGACAGCTGTTACTTACTGAAGCCATGGTCAACATTGCATCTACACAGTCATCTGCATTATGGGCAGGCAAGAAGTCCACATTTTTGTGCATATATCTAAGATGGATGTTGAGAAAAATAAAAACACGGTGAAGAGATTTTCACATACCTTTGTTTCCTGCACCTTGCTGGTTTACTATTTTGTTGTATAAGAAGTGGTCATGCAATGTACATGGCAAAAACTGGCTCCATAAAAAAATCATTTTTAATGAAAAAAAGTGAACTGTAAATTGTATAATTATTGTGTTTTAAAAAAAAGGATTTTGCTTCTCAATTACCTTATTACACCTTTTATCCACTCAAATTTGTTTCATGTCTTGTGATCTGTAATGTCTACATTTTTTTTTTCTTGCATAAAATAAAAATTCATGATCTCCTGTTCCATCTTGAAGGTACATTTTTATAACCTCTTGACTAAATCCCCAACAGCTTAAACAGCAAATTTTTCTCTTTGATGAGTTTATGCTGTTGGCTTCTTCATTAGCTCAGTGATTTTTGACAGCATTCTGAATACCCTTCCATTCTTATGTCAGTATGGCGATACATGAGAATTATTTCATTATTCACAATCACCCAGATCTTCTTAATTAATATTACTGCTTTTTAAAATCCAAGTTCTGTAACAATTTTAGCATTTGCAAGAAAATCATGAAGAAATTATTTGTTACTCAGTGCACAAGATCTTGTAAAATCATCCTGAAGCTTTTCATGAAACATATCATCAAACATCAAGTAAACACCAAAACTGAGGCAGACATCTTTAAATGGAAAAGACTCTACCTTCTCCTACATGGAAGTATTGAAACTAACATCAGCACTGCAATACAAATAGTGAGCTTTTTGTGAAAAGTGGAGTGTAAACTTCATCCTATAGTTTCATCTGAACTAAAAGACATTATGAACTATCTTCAGAAAACTGCTAGGCAACCTGTTGATATATAATGTACATCTGACATAATGATGCATGCTTTTCAGTGAAGAATCAGAAGGGTGTACCAGCAAAGTAATAAAATAACTCAAGCTTAATTATAATAGTACTTGTATTTTATTATAACCTTTCTCTATCAGTACTTGTATTTTATTATAACCTTTCTCTATCAGTACTTGTATTTTATTATAACCTTTCTCTATCAGTACTTGTATTTTATTATAACCTTTCTCTATCAGTACTTGTATTTTATTATAACCTTTCTCTATCAGTACTTGTATTTTATTATAACCTTTCTCTATCAGTACTTGTATTTTATTATAACCTTTCTCTATCAGTACTTGTATTTTATTATAACCTTTTTCTATCCCTTGTCAAAATTTTGTTAGACAAAAGTAACACTCAGTTTCTGCATCAAAATTTTATCAGAAATGTGGTTTAGCAGAACAACAAATGTTATTAGCTATATTCAGAGAAAAACCCTTCTCATGCTAGTTATCAGTTTATTAAAATTCAGTTTGTACTTCAAATTTGCACTACGGCTTTGTACTATGAACAGTAATTAATATACAAAGAAGATGCAAAACTCTAAATAAAAATTCTTCTTCTTCTTCAGCTTTCTGAGCAATTAAGGCTCACTGCTACAGATAAAGTTCGCCTCCATTTCTCTCTAATCCTAATCTTCTCTCTCCAGTTGGTGACACCAATTTCTTTTATATCTTCTTCTATGTTGTCTTTCCATCTCTGCCTTGTTCTACCCCTTGGTCTTGTTTCCCTCATCTCTTGAGCATACATCATTTTCATTTGTCTGTTCTCTTCCATTCTTTCTACATGCCCCAACCAGCATGGTCTGTTCAGTTTCAAGACATTTATAATTCGATGGGATTTAAATAAGTTGTTCAGTTCTTTCCAGCTCTCCATTCTCCACTGTTGGTATCCTTTATGGGCCCAAAGATTCTTCTTAGGATATTGTTCTCAAAGATCTGCAATTGTTGTTCATCTTTCTTTGTTGTACTCCACGTTTCTCATCCATACATGACTGCTGGTCTTATTATAGTTTTGTAAATTGTTATTAGCTCATTTTCCATGCAAAACGCCATTAGATTGTCACCTGCCTCATTTCTATGTCCTATGCTAAATTTCCCTACAACATGTCCTTCATCTTCTGCTCTTTCTGTACCAATTTTTGCATTAAAATCACCCATTATTAATACAATATCATTTTTCTGTACCTGGTCTATTGTTGTTTGCAGTGTTATAAAAGTTTTCTACTTCCTCTTCTTCTGCTGCTGATGTAGGTGCATATATCTGGATGATTGTTACATTTCTAGGAATGCCCTTAAGTCTGATTGTTAGGATTCTATCACTTACTGGATTGTAGCCTAGTAATGCTTTTGATGTTGATTTGTCCAAATAAAAACCCATTCCGTTCTTTCCTCCTACTTCTCCGCCAGAATATATAAATATATTATCATTAATGCTCTTAAAGTGGCCTGATCCTTTCCATCGATGTTCGCAGATTCCCAAAATGTGTATCCCCGTTCTTTTCATCTCGTCACTTATTACTTGATATTTTCCCTCATACATGCTTCTTACATTCCATGTTCCTACTCTTATTTTTCTTTTTAGTTTGATACAGGGGTTTTCCTTGATAACACCGTCAGGATTTTGTCCATCATCACAATTACTAGTACTGACCTCTGCCTCACACTCTTCCCCAGTGTTAAAATTAGATCTATCGGGCCTGGAGGCATCACCACCAGATCTTTTTCCTAATTGACTTTCCATGATTGCTGCTTGGGTTTCTTGGTATGTTTCCAGAAGATAGTTTACCATTGCTTTCCTTCCGGGCAGTGACTGTACTAGTCAGTGATCGTAGCCATTGTCCCTACATTGAGATCATCTGCCTACCATCATAGAATGGTGACCATAACCAACATTATCTGTCAGCTGCTCTCCCATTCCATCCACCACCTGCTCCCATGGCTTCACGTCACCCTGATCGGGGGGCTATACGGGTACTCCACCTTGCCCAGGGGTGTCCCGTAGACTGACGGAGGTAAGGAGGGATTTCCAACACATTTGATTCAATTAACATCACTGCTGTGTCTAGACCAACAAGCAGCAGTAAGAATAAATGGTGAAACAACAAGTTGGTTTGACATAAAACAAGGGGTCCGTCAGGGGTGCATATTGACACCCTACTTATTTAACTTGTATACTGTAAATATAATGAGGAATGTTAGAGAAGATGTAGACAAAGAATATTACGATGCCATAACAGTTGGAGGTTATGAAATACCAGAGATTAGATATGCTGATGACACAGTATTGCTGTCCACAACACAAAAAGGAATGGGAAAACTAATTATGTCAGTCCGCAAGAACAGCGAAGAGCGGAACCTCTATCTTAATGCAAAGAAAACTAAATTGATGACAACTGACAAAACAAACAAGGCAACTGAAATATGTATCAATGAGGAAAAACTGGAAGAAGTGGAGAGTTTTGAATATCTTGGATCGCTACTAACTAATAATGGAGATACAATGAGGGAAATTAAAAGGAGGACATCTATCGCTCTTCAGAAAGTAAAACAAATAAAGAATCTGTGGAGAGGAGCAGACAGAACCACAAAAATAAGATTTTTAAGGGCACGCATCTTTCCCATCGCAACATATGCCTGTGAGACCTGGACACTTAACAAAACAGCTGAGAAACACATAAATGCCTTTGAATGTAAATGCTACAGAAGAGTTCTCCAAATATCGTGGACACAAAAAAGAACAAATATATCTATACTACAAGAGCTTAATATTGAAGAAGGCTGGCTAGTGAAGAGGATTAAAGAGAGAAAACTTAAATATTTTGGACACATTAAACGTCATGATAATTTAGAGAAGACCGTATTGGAAGGATACATAATGGGAAAAAGAAAAAGAGGAAGACCAAGACGAAGATGGCTGCAAGACATCGTTGACGATCTGGAAATGGATGCAACAGCAGCAGGCAATCTTGCTCACAACCGAGAGGCCTACAGGAGTGCTGTTTGGGAGGCAAAGTTCCGCAAGGGACATGCAAATGAATGAATGAATGAAATTGTTATTTTGGTGTTTTGGGACAGGATTTTGGATTTTAACAGGTGTTGCAAGGCAAAGTATATTTTATTCCCTATCTGTACTCTGACTTTAATTTTCTCACTTACTGTGTTGCTTCTGTTGAAGATTGTGCCTAGATATTTGTATGTTTCTGCTTTCCTAATAATCATCTCTCCAACATTTATTTAATCTGGATCATTCTGCCTTTGGTCTCCTGATATCTTAATATACTCTGTCTTATCTTGGTTAATGGTCAAGCCCACATTTAGTGCTACATCTCTCAGGTGTATGCAGGTATTGATGACTTCTTGTATAGATTCTCCCACAAGGTCGATGTCATCAGCGTATCCTAGTATTTTAGCTTGTTCTTCTGTATTGCTTTCTTCTTTCGCTTTTCTGAATTACTTTTACTAGGTTGAATAGTAATGGAGGTAATGTATCATCACCTTGTTTTAAACCAGTTTTTATAGAGAAGGGTTCTGACTTTCTTCCTTTATATATTACTATATTTTGTGCATCCTCAACACATATTCTAGTCAGATTGATTAATTTATTAGGTATCTCAAATTCTTTCACAATTTTCCATAAGCTGCTCCTATCTATGCTGTCATAAGCTTTCTTGAAGTCAATGAAGATATTATATACTTCTTTTCCATATTCCCAGTACTTTTCTGCTCTCTGACGTAGATAAAATATTTGTTCTATGGTTGATCTATTCTTCCTAAAACTTGCTTGATAGTCTCCCAGTATGTTCTCATTGTATGGTTTTAATCTATTTAAAAGTATAATAGATAGTATTTTGTAGCTTGTTTGTAATAATGATATTCCTCAGTAGTTTTCACGCTTGCTCTTAACACCTTTTTTTGAATACTGGATCAGTAATGATTCTCTCCATTCACTAGAGTTTTTCTTCTCTTCATATTTGTTATATTAGTGCACATATCTGTTCATGTAGATTCAGACCTCCTTCCTTAATCAGTTCTGCAGCAATTCCATCGGAACCAGTTTCTTTGTTGTTTCAAAGAAGCATGTTACTGTAGATGACTTCTTCTAAGTCTGGTTCCTCTATTTCAGGTTCACAAGTCTGTATTTCTTCACATGGTAATGCTCTTCACAGTTTGGTAGTTTTTCAAAATATTCTTTCCATCTGATACAGATTTTCTCTTCATTATTTATCAAGTTTCCATTATTATCCTTCAAGCTCGGAGAGGTTGTTTACACCCTTGCTATACTGTTCGCAATTCTTTATAGAATTCCCTACTTTTCTTATTCTGATGGCATGTCTGCATCTCGTTTACCATGTATTTCACATATATTCTCGTTTTTGTTGACGAATAACTTTTTGAGTTTCTTTACATTGTGTATGGTACTTCTCATTTGTTTTGTTGTTCATGTCAGTCAACTATATCTGTCTTGCTATTCTTTTCCTCATGAATGTCTCTCTGCAGACCTCATTGAACCAGTTCTTTTTTTTTAGTTATGGTCTTGACTCCCAGGCATTCTTCCGTTGTGTTCTTTATAATGGTTTTTATATCTTTCCATCTATCATCAATGCTTTTATTTTCTTCATTTTCTCTCTCAATTTTATCTTATGGTTTAGCTCATTTCTGAATTTTTCTTTACGGTCTTCTCTTTTCAGAGTATCTCTATTTATTACTCAGCTTTTATTTCATTTACTATAAACATTTTTCTTCAGTCTGAATTTTACTTTAGCTCCAACAAGATAATGGTTGGTGCTGCACTCAGCCCCTCTGTAACTTCCGATCTGAAGTTGAGTGCTTGGTATCAGTTAGAATATGGTCTGTCTGGTTGCATTTTAGGTTATCTGGGGATTTCCACGTTTGTTTATGGATGTTCTTACTTTATGCTGCTGCTTATTCTCATTCCATAAGCTTCTACCATATTTATTAGTTTCCATCCATTATCATTAGATGTTTCATGCAGACTTTCTTTTCCTGTGATGCGTCTGTGTGACTCCTCCTTTCCTATCTTTGCATTGAAATCTCTCAGTATTATCAGTATATCATGTTTCTGGGTCTTCTCTATTACTCTGTCTAACATGTTGTAAAATTCATCTTTGACTTCATCCTCTGTATCTTCTGTTGGTGCATGCACATTAATCATTGTTATACTTTTCTTTGTTCCCTTGATACAGAGGCTGCTGATTTTTTCATTAGTGGCACTAAAGTCCATCACTAAGTCCCATACTTTTCTGTTGACAGCAAAACCTGTTCCAAGTTCATGCCTTCCATTGGTAACACCTCCGTATACCAGTACCAATATTCCTATGACTGTTATATCTTCTCCAACCCATCCGATTTCCTGTAATGCTGTAAATCCATGTCACACCTACTTAGTTCATCTGCTAATTATTCAGCTGCCCCTTGTCTGTATAAACTTCTTATATTCTATGTTCCAAATCTCATAATATTTTTGACGTTCCAAGGTCATAATCCATTTTTATCTATCCAATTTCGAGGCTTCTCTATCTGTTCTATAACATTTAATCTTTTTCACAGAGATGGGGTCGTTGGCCCCATGCTCCATCTCTCAACCAAGAGGACCAGGATGCAAGTTTCATCTGACCCATACCTGCGCAGACCTTCCCAGTTTGGTTGGACCTGCCAGGAGTGAACTCCCGCTGGTATAAAAACTTCTATGGGGGTGATCTGGGTACGCAAGCTGTCACGCCATGACAAGGCTGGCCCTCACCATGTGAAAGCTAATAAAAATTAGACTACAATAATTTTTTTCCATAGTACGTCATTACCATTTTAGAAATGGATATATCAGAGATATAACAAAAATATTATGTAATATATGTGTTGTGATTCTTCAGAAAATGACTCTTATGTGATTGAAATGTGAAGGGAGGCTTTTATATGACAATAAAGTACAGGTAGGCTCTATTGTACACTAAAAAAGCAAGAGGTAATTGTGTGAATTCAATCAATCAATCAATCAAGTGCTGTGTCATGTGGCATAGGTGATCACTTCTCTCCACAATTCCCTGCCTTTAGACTTGATTATGAGATATGCCAGAGACTTTCTTCTTAGCCACACTGACAGCCCATCCAGTAACTTTTCACTATGTCTTCCTCTGTCTCTCCTTCTCTCAATTTTTCCACTTGCCACAATGTGTTCCAATTTTTCTCTTCTCAGAAAATGTCCTACAAATCTCGCTTGTCTGCCTCTGATCTTTGCTGTAATTTGCCTTTTAACTCCAGTCTCTCTTAAGACTTCTTCATTGGTTTTCTTAGCTGTTCACGGTACCTTCAACATCCTCCTTATGAACCACATTTTCATGGCCTCTATGAATTAAAACAATGTTGAAAACAACACATGACGAACATACGCACACAGCAAATGACCTGAAAGTGCTTACTTTGACTGCAGCTGAGACAAAGTTTCTAGCTCTGTTAGTGTGAACAAGGGAGCTTGCAGAATGACAACACACTGTCCATGAATTTTAATGAACTTGTCAATTCTGTACACAAGAAACAGAAAAGATCAAAATAGGAAAAACAAAACTGAAAGCAACACTATATCATTGTAAAATGTGCGCAAAAAATCACACTGGCCATGTATCATTTAAGATCTCACATCTTATATCCTTCCCGTGCCGCTAAACGTTACATAGTAGTTCATCAAGGCTTCTTGTTCTCAGAGAGCTTTTCAATCTCATTAAGGGATGTTATGCCCACTGAACTGGACCTCTTAACAATGTCCTCTTTAGTTTCACGTGGTCGACCTCTTTTTCTTCAGCCTGTTGTGTTCCACTTGATAGCTTGTTTGGGGATTCTCTGATTGTTTCTTCTCATCGCATGTCCAATCAATTAAAATAGTTACCAATATTTAGATTTTTAAAAACATCTCATGATACCAAAGTGAAAAAATACATCTACTTCTCTGACCTGAAAGAATGTGAGACAATTACTACACTAACCAGAAAGAAAGGTGAGACATATTTATCATACACAAGAAAAGTATTACACTCACCAGAAAGAAGATGAGACAATTACTATACTGTAAAAAAAACAAAAAGATGCTGAGATAATTATTACACTGACTAGAAAAAGGTGAGACAATCATTATTTTGACCACAAAGAATGTATCATCATTTATGGCTTAGAAAGTTCAAAGCTAGAAAGTTTTGCACATAAAAACATAACTGAGGAATAAGTGGTTGAAAAACACAAGATGATTTATAATCAACAAAGATAACATAAACAATCTGATATTCTCATTCATGAAGTAACAATCATCTAAAAATCTCCTTTATGAAGTCTCACAATTTGGGAATGAGTGAGCGATTTGTTTCACGTCATGGGACATGCCCATTCAGGAATACTGCTCTCTTGACAGCCAACCAGAAAAAGGCCTATTCCAGCCAGAATGCCTGCTTCAATGAATGCACTGTTCAGAATTCCAGTAACGCTATGGGCCAGCAGTCTCTCTGGCAATCTCCTGTTTCCCAGAAATCATAACTCTTCAATATTGTTCTCTCTTGACCAGTGCATTGCTGGATATGATTTCTTCTTGACACTGGGGAGCCAGTTTTCATTCACATGCAGTTCTTCTATGAGGGCTTTCATAACATCTCATAATGAAAGAAATAATCATCTTTTCTGTTGCCTAAGTCAACATTCACCATTCACACCTACATGTTACTATTAAGTAATTCATTCATTCATTCATTCATTTGCATGTCCCTTGCGGAACTTTGCCTCCCAAACAGCACTCCTGTAGACCTCTTGGTTGTGAGCAAGATGGCCTGCTGCTGCTGCGTCCATTTGCAGATCGTCAACGATTTCTTGCAGCCATCTTCGTTTTGGTCTTCCTCTTTTTCTTTTTCCCATTATGCATCCTTCCAATATGGTCTTCTCTAAATTATCATGACTTTTAATGTGTCCAAAATATTTAAGTTTTCTCTCTTTAATCCTCTTTATTAGCCAGCCTTCTTCAATATTAAGCTCTTGTAGTACAGATACATTTGTTCTTTTTTGTGTCCATGATATTTGGAGAACTCTTCTGTAGCATTTACATTCAAAGGCATTTATGTGTTTCTCAGCTGTTTTGCTAAGTGTCCTGGTCTCACAGGCATATGTTGCGATGGGAAAGATGCATGACCTTAAAAATCTTATTTTTGTAGTTCTGTCTGCTCCTCTCCACAGATTCTTTATTTGTTTTACTTTCTGAAGAGCAACAAATGTCCTCCTTTTAATTTCCCTCATTGTATCTCCATTATTAGTTAGCAGTGATCCAAGATATTCAAAACTCTCCACTTCTTCCAATTTTTCCTCATTGATATATATTTCAGCTGCCTTGTTTGTTTTGTCAGTTGTCATCAATTTAGTTTTCTTCGCATTAAGATAGAGGTTCTGCTCTTACGGACTGACATAATTAGTTTTTCCATTCCTTTTTGTGTTGTGGATAGTAACACTGTGTCATCAGCATATCTAATCTCTGGTATTTCATAACCTCCAATTGTTATGGCATCGTAATATTCTTTGTCTACATCTTCTCTAACATTCCTCATTATATTTTCAGTATACAAGTTAAATAAGTAGGGTGACAATATGCACCCCTGACGGACCCCTTGTTTTATGTCAAACCAAGTTGTTGTTTCACCATTTATTCTTACCGCTGTTTGTTGGTCTAGATACAGCAGTGATGTTAATTGAATCAAATGTGTTGGAAATCCCATTTTTTCCATTATTTCCCTAAGTTTCTGGTGTTGTACACAATCAAATGCCTTTGAGTAGTCTATAAAGGATAAATATAGATTCACATTAAACTCTCTGCATTTCTCTATTATTAATCTTAGATTGAATATATGATCTCTTGATCCTCTTCCTTGCCTGAAACCAGCTTGGACCATATTGACTTCTTCTTCTATTTTCTTACGAAGTCTACCCATTATGATTTTTAACAGAATTTTACTGGCATGACTAATCAAGGCAACAGTTCTGTAGTTTGTGCATAATTTCAGGTTACCCTTTTTTGGCAGTGGTATGAACATAGTTCTTTTCCATTCTTTTGGCCAGATACCTGAATGCCATATCTTTTTGCACAGTGCATGATAGATTGTTGCACACTCCTTTCCTCCTGCTTTAATAAATTCAGCTGTTATCTCATCACATCCTGCTGATTTACCATTTTTCAGATTCTTTATTGCCCATAAAACTTCTTCTATTGTCGGTTCAGGTTCTTTCTCCTCCAATAATAATTCACACTGTTGATTTCTGTTTCCACAGTCGGTTGTTTCATACATTCCTTTGCAATATTCCTTCCATCTATCTAGAACTTCCTCTGTCTCTGTCAAGGTATTCCCCATCTCATCACAAATTACATTTAGCTTAGGTGTGACATTTCTCGTCAATGTCTTCATTTCTTTAAACATTTCACTATCTCTTCCACACTTCTGATGTCCTTCTATTCTTTCACAACAATCTTGTATGTATTGTTTTTTGTCTTTTCTTATGTTTCTTCGTACTTCTTTTGTTAAAGTTTTATATTTCTCTTTGTTGTTGTTTGTCACTTTCCGTTGCGTCTTCATTTCTCTACGTTGTTTTATCAGTACTAGTGTACCTGCTGTAATCCATCCATTCTTTTGTGTTTTCTTTACTGGAACCATGTCTTTAGCTGTTGTTATTAAGATATCTTTGGCCTGCGTAGCCAGTTCATCTGGTGTCATCTCCTCCTGTACAGCCATCAGGATTTCGAAACGGTTCTTCACTTCTATACCGTATTGTTCTGGTAAATTTGTAAGATCAAAGCGGAGTGGTCTTGATCCCGTAACTGTCTTTTTTATCTTTATCTTCATGTCTGCTATTAATAACTCATGGTCCGTGTCACAGTCAGCACCTGGTAAAGTTTTTGCTGATGTTATACTTGATCTCCACCTTCTTTGCACTAAAATGTAATCTATTTGATTCCTGGTTTTACCATCAGGTGATGTCCATGTGTAAAGTCTTCTTGGATGCTGTTTAAAAAGTGTGTTTGCGATCATTAGCTCATTTTCCATGCAAAACGCCATTAGATTGTCACCTGCCTCATTTCTATGTCCTATGCTAAATTTCCCTACAATATGTCCTTCGTCTTCTGCTCCTTCTGTACCAATTTTTGCATTAAAATCACCCATTATTAATACAATATCATTTTTCCGTACCAGGTCTATTGTCATTTGCAGTGTGTTATAAAAGTTTTCTACTTCCTCTTCTTCTGCTGCTGATGTAGGTGCATATATCTGAATGATTGTTACATTTCTAGGAATGCCCTTAAGTCTGATTGTTAGGATTCTATCAGTTACTGGATTGTAGCCTAGTAATGCTTTTGATGTTGATTTGCCCAAATAAAAAGCCACTCCATTCTTTCCTCCTACTTCTCCACCAGAGTATATAAAGATATTATCATTCTCATTAAGTAATTAGAGATCTGAAAAAACTGTAATTTTATTTCTGTTTATGCCCTTTTTTGTCATATGTTCTATCGCAGTAATCTTTTCAATGTGATTAATAATCTCTTTTTTTAACTTCCTTTGAGCAGACACCACTGCTGGTTAAAAATGATAAAAAGTACTCAAGACCACTAATGCACTCCATTTTGTCACTGTTAGCCTTCAGTGTTGTGTGAAAGAAAGGGTTCATTTGTTAGTTATCATCATCATCAAGTGCCGTGCCAACTGGCATTGGCTATTATGCTTCTCCAGAGTACACGATCCTTCATGCAGTCCATCAGCTCATTTGTTAGTACTAATTTTTAAAATGGTTGTTTGCAAGTATTTATGTATAATAATCTGTCTATAATAAGATAATCATAATCTTTTCACAGCAGTCATGACAAACTAACAGTAATATTCTTTATGAAGCCACAATAATGTAATATATGCTCTTTTACAGAGTAACATCAATGTAACTATTAAATTCTACATAATAATAATAATACAGTGACCACTACTGACTGGACATAGTGTACTCAGTTCTGATGTTGGTCACTAAAATGTATTAAATTGAATGATGTGTTCACTAGCTTCAGCTACAGGTGTCAATATGATCTTGCTATGACCTCACATTAGCAAACAGGTGAAACACAGAGACAAACCTGGCCACGATTTCTGTAAATCCATTCTTGTTATTGCTTATCTGAGATTGTTTGCTGCTGTAGGTCTGTGGTTTCTTGGCTTCGGATATGTCCACAATCAGAAAGGCTAATTTTGCCTTTGCGAATATTACTACTCCATTCAACAAACGCTCACTTGCTGCAAACAATGTAACAATTAACAAATGGATAATAAAGTATTACATTAAAACAGAAAATGAAGAGCCTAAAAAAAAAGTGAAATGTGCAGACATGTTAGAAAGAAAAGGACAAAAGAATTAAACTACAGTTAAACATACTGTCATCTTACTATTTGATGACATCAAGTTTAGTTTATGTAGAATACTAGTGTATTCTTCACAAGTGTGAAGGTTTTTAATTTTACACAAACTTACAAGGTGGGTGTGGGTGTGTGTGTGTATGTGTGGATTGTGGGGAGGGGGGATGCTGGTAAACCATCACTGTCTGGGAGGCTGCAAGCTTAAAAGTTTGGAAACCGTTGTTATAAATTAAAATTTTTCTTTCAAATATTTACTTACTTCTGCATTTAATCTGCTTCTGATGCAAAAGTTTAACAATGACAGAATCTGCTAAGTTGCTGTGTAGAATAACAACTCCCATATTAGAAATATTTGCTGACAAACTTCTCATGGCTAGATATTGTCTCCTGAAGTTATAAAGAAAAAAAAATACGCACACCATGAATTTACAAAACTGCTTCAGATGACAAAAACAATTCAGAAAATGTGATTAAGTTCTACAAGTTAAACTGTACAAGGACAACAAAATAAAACCTAACTTGTACAATATCTTTGAGCGAGCAGATCAACTTTAGTTCACAGGTTCTGATATCAGAGACCTAGCCCATGCTGACCTCACACACACACACTAACCGCACATGGAGAAGATGGCTGTTTGAAGCATCAAAACATTCCTTCAAGAACTCCATACAGAGACTTTAGAGCCCCCTAAAAACGGCCCAAATAAGGGTCTTGGGTGTAAAATTTGTGGGAGTACGCACGATGAACTTCTGACAATGAGATTTCTGGAGGTAACATTCTTTGCCTGTGAGAGATGGGTGAATAATAAAACTCAACGCTAAACTTTATCAAGTAAAACAAACAACACTTTATCCGTTACCTACACATCTAGGTCGTCTCCTTCCTACAGATAACTTTACTTACCTCTACAGCGATTAGAAACAATGTCAGCTCCAGAGAAACGACACCTTCTCCCACTTGTATCGTCTGCTGCAACTACAGACTAGGTAACCAGATTTTTATGCATCTTGAAGCTAGTATTTTACTTATTTCCAGGAAGTGTTTTAAAGTCTATTAAATTAAGAATGAAATGACTGATTGATTGATTGATAATGCGATCACGCTTGTTTTTTCTTGACATTCCCTAAAGTTTGCAGTTAGTTAAGTTAGTTTCCCTTTTTTAACATCTGCCACTGCACTTTCCTCTTTTTCTCTGCTCCGTCGTTTTTTCCTTCGAGTTTTCTCTGATCATAAAAGCGGGCGAAGGAAGTCGTGCATACAAGTGTCCATAGAAACGGACAAGAAAAACAAGTGAAGGAAAGAAAAAAAATCGACTGTTAGAGTCAGTCTAACAGCAGCATAAACTGACATATTTCGTGTGAGTCATTTGGGTGATCAAGTCACAAAGTTTGAACACTCGATACAACATAGTGAGTCGAATATTAATTTTTAACATTGTTTCACCAAAGGCTTTATTTTTGCTATATATAATAGACTGACTGAAATCTCACATACTGTTGTACTTTCCATGTATGGTTATGCACTGACCAGAATAGGGGGGGGGGAGATACTGTTGTACTTAATGTCAGGCTAGCTTTAATGTGGCACTTTTTTTTCCAAGCACTTCTCTTGAATTCTAGCCTACCTTCTATGCTTCACCCCGAGGACAGTGGCTGCCCTCCTGGCATGTTATTTCTCTAGGCCCCAATTTTCATGCCTGCTATCAAACGTTTAGAACGCGTGTTTTGCTATCAAACGTTTATTTCGAACGAAATAGATATACGAAATAATAATGAAGGGCCTCCCATGTTAAAACCAGAAGTGGAAGAACCCATCAAACACATGAAGAACAACAAAGCACCAGGACCAGATAAAACCACCAAGGAAGAATTGGAAGCATTAAGAGAGCTTGGCATAGAAATAATTACCAGATTGTTGAATGACATCTGTAAAAGTAACTGTCCCATCAGACCTTTTGCAATCAGTTTTCATTGCCCTACCAAAGAAACAAGGTGCAGCTGAATGTGAAGACCATCGAACCATGACCCATGTTACAAAAATCCTACTTCGTATTGTTATGAGAAGAGTCAGGGGCAAAATAACCCCAGAAATTGCTGAAGAACAGTGTGGCTTCGTCGAAGGAAAAGGCACAAATAATGCCATATATATATATATATATATATATATATATATATATATATATATATATAACATTGACGGAAAGATAAATAGAAGTAAATACTGACCTATACTTATGCTTCATAGACTACTGTAAAGCGTTGATAAAGTGAGACATACAGAAATTATAAGAATGCTGGAAGACATCAACATAGATAGGAAAGATCTGAAACTCATCAAAAACATATACTGGCAGCAATCAGCAGTAATGAAGGTTGAGAACCGAATAGGAGCATTCCAAGACATAAAATTGGGAGTGAGACAAGGATGTGTTCTCCTGACCTCTTTTCTTTGTACAGCGAAAAAATAATGAGGAATATAGAGAGCTTGCAGGAATATCAGTTGCGGGTACAACCTTAACAACTTAAGATATGCATACGACACAGTTCTGATCGCTAAATGTAAAGGGAAGCTACAGCCTCTTCTGGACATCGTGGTTCGTGAAAGTAAAAGTAAAGGTCTCAGCCTGAATAAAAAGAAGACTGAAGTGATGGTCATCTCAAAGAAAAGAATGCCATCAAAATGTAGCATTACCATCGATGTCACAAACTGAAGCAAGTTGATAGATTCAAGTACTTAGGAGCAATTATAACAGCTAATGGGAAATGTCACAACGAAATGAAAAGCAGGCGTGCTCAGGGCAAGTCAGCATTCCAGAAAATAAGACACATCTTGTGCAAAAGATCCATATCAATGGAAACAAGATGCCAAGTATTTAAATGTTACATCGAGCCAATTTTGTTTTATGGATGTAAAGCATGGTCCATGAATAAGAGAGTACAGCAAGAAATGGAGGCATTGGAAATGTGATTCATAAGGAGGATTTTGAAGGTACCATGGACAGCCAAGAAAACCAACGAAGAAGTCTTAAGAGCGGCTGGAGTTAAAAGGCAAATTACAGCAAAGATCAGAGGCAGACAAACGAGATTTGTAGGACATTGTCTGAGAAGAGGAAAATTGGAACACATTGTGGCAAGTGGAAAAACTGAGGGAATGAGAGAGAGAGAGAGAGAGAGAGAGAGAGAGAGAGAGAGTGAGTGAGAGAGAAAGAGAAGTTACTGGATGGGCTGTCAGTGTGGCTAGGAAGAAAGTCACCGGCAGATCTCATAATCAAGTCTAAAGACAGGGAGTTGTGGAGAGAAATGATCGCCTACACCACCCGGCACGGCACTTGATTGATTGATATCAAACGTTGCTGCTGTCTGAATCACTAAAGTGAAGCCTTTGAAGTTTGATTCGAGTCCCTGCACGTGAGTCATTGATAGCCACTGTGTCCCCCAGAAATGCCTGGTACCAGGACGGCTGTGTAAGGATAAGGAGGGAATCCTGTGGCTCCTTTGTCATTGATGAGAATATCTTATCCAGTACAAAACTCAGCCTTTCATGACCTACAGACAGTCTGTTACTGAGGAAAATAACCGCAAAGTGTTGTCAAATCATTTCTTCAAGTACATCGAAGCAATTCCGATACTTTTTATGATGGTAATAGTTCACATGAAAATAACACTGATGGCTGATAAACTAAATTTTCCTTTTAAGTTTTAAATATATATATATATATATATATATATATATATATATGAGTCTAATTTCTTTTCTATTTCTTTAGTTGTTTTCCAGCTTTCGCATGCATAAATGAGGGTGGATGACTCTTTTGAAAACAAATGCCTAAGGAAAATACTCGACATCAAGTGGAATGAATTCAAGAACAATGCAGAGATAAGACAGATGACTGAACAACAATCAGTGTCATGTGTGATCAGGAAAAGGAGATGGACATATGTTGGCCACTTGATGAGAAGAAATGATCAGAGAATCCCAAAACAAGCTATCAAGTGGAACACAACAGGCCGAAGAAAAAGAGGCAGACCGCGTGAAACTCTGAAGAGGACATTATTAAGAGAGGCCAAATTAACAGGCATAAAATCCTTTGATGAGGTTGAAAGACTCGCCGAAGACAGGAAAAATTGGCGAACTACTTTGCGAGCCCTATGTGACGTCTAACGGCACGGGAAGGATATAAGATAAGATATATATAGATATATATATATGAGCGAACACTAAAACTACGAAAAATAAATACATTATTAGAAATAATAAAATAACAGCCTAGAAGTTTTTTTCTTTCTTTCTCTTCCTCCTCCTCCTTCTTCTTCTTTTAAATTCCAGCTGTGTTCACTGGTGCCTAATCCTGTTGACGGGCTGCCAGCCAGATCTACTTCTGACATCTTTTAGCCTTTGCTTTCAGTAGCTGGCATCTTTTAGCCTTTGCTTTCTGCGAGCCCTATGTAACGTTTAAAGGCACGGGAAGGATATAAGATATAAGATTTATTTTATGTCGTACTGTCTATGCTTGTATTTTAAGTGCTTATAAAATGCATTCATTGAAAATCATGCCAAGTTTCGACAAATTCGGATTGTTAATTTCAAAGTGAGTAGGAAGTTTCATGTTACAAGCTGCTCAAAGTGTGAATTTTTCATGTTGTGTTTCACGTAAGAAGTGTTTTATATTAGAAGTGTTTTAGTTTACAAGTGTTACAATGGAACGAATTAAGATGAAACGAAGAAAAAAAACTGCTGCCCACTGCGTAACTATAGTCTCGGCTGAGGACGCGTCGAGATTATATTGGTACGAGTGATCAAAGAGTTAAATTCGCTTCTATGTTCCCCCCAGTGTATTGACAAATATAGTTAGTCCTCGCTATCTGGCGGAGTTCCCATTGGATGGCCGAGTAGGAAAGCCAAGAGGACGTGAAGTGAATTTCATAGGGTAAGTATACATTAGATAGCTTGTTGGCTAAATCGATAGTACGCTGTTCTCTCGTGGCTAGACGGCTGCTCGTCCTACCGGAGTCCGTGTTCGAATCCCAGGTAATTCTCTTGTGATTTTTCTTTCTCTCACGTCTCATTAAAGTGCTTTGTCTACGATTTTTTAGAGGTTTAATCCTACAATATTTGTTCTCTTACTTTACCGTACCAAAACCTCGTAGTTTCCTATTTAATAAAAAATTGTTCCTTTAAAAAAAAAAAAACAACGAATCGTAACGCAGAAAGTCGGAAAGCATGGACTATCTGTACTTCAGTTGTTTAGGTATTCCATTATTATTATAACCTAGACTTTCTATTTTGTTTCTTCTTGATCTGAGAATACTCGAAATAATGATGGCATGTGGATGGGTTTATATATAATATTACCATCGTCTGGAAATTGAAAGGCCTATGGAGTAAAATATGGTAACTGAGTCCAGGAAAAGGAAAAAAAAGCGACTTTATGCTATCTCCCTTTGGCAAACTCCACTAAACATCTAAATCTGATGAACTAATTTCTCTCAGTGGACCCAATCTCCAGCCACCACGCCTATTTATATACAACCTTTGACCTTAATCACAAATGACCACTGATTGGTCCAGAGTGCGGATTGATTTTCACTTTCCATCACGAAAAAGAAACGCCTCGCTGCGCATGCGTCAGCCACTGTAATATTGTTTTCCCAGCCGCATGAGAAACAATTTTGGCGAACCTCAAGTGATTTAGTGTCCGCAAGCGGAGATTTAAGTGAGTCTTAAGGAGATTTTATGTGAAAAGCGAGCAGAAAAGTAAAGTAGATGAAAACTCCCTCGGCTGAAGGATTTATGAAACAGAATGACTGATAAAAACTGGAAACAAAGACGGATGTTGGAGGCGAAAGCTAGAGGAAATCTATCTCGCTGAGTAGACGGCTAAACTCATCATCCTGTGTCATATTTGTCTCTTGCTTTCACGAATCCGTTTCGTATCTGTTGATGATACCTAGACATCTAGGCCCTGTCACTGTTATCATCCTATTCTTTCTTCTTTACTGTCTTCCTTCCACAAGGATTTTCATGCTGTCTGTGTGATTGAAACAAGTAAATGTTTTGGTCTATTGTTTTTCACTCTCTGAAAAAAAGTTCAGTTGTTAAAACTTGCCTTCTTTTGTGTGAATATTCTTCTAATCCCCCTTCCTCTGCCTCCTTCTGTCTCCCTGTTTCAGTTGTCTCCCCCTATCCGTCTGTCTCCCTTGATATCCGTCTATCTCCCTCTGTCTTCCCTTATCCGTCTCTGTCTCAAATCTCCTAATGCCTCCCTCTATCTCCCTCTATCTCCTCATACCTCCCTCTGCCTCTCTCTATCTCCTCATACCTCCCTCTATCTTCTCAAGCCTCCATCTATATCCCTATATCCCCTCATGCCTCCCTATGTCTCCTATCTCCCTGTGTCTCCCCTATCCCTCTGACTCCCTCTATCTCCCTCCGTCTCCCCTATCCCTCTCTCTATCTCCGTCTCCCCTATCCCTCTGACTCCATCTCCCTCTGTCCCCCCTTATTTGTCTCTGTATCTTTCTCTCTCTGTCTTCCTGTATCCCTTTATAGAGGATATGTGTATGTAGTTAGTCATTTTTATGTGTATGTAGTTACTTCATTGTTAACTAGCTGAGTACCCGACGTTGTCCGGGTATTTATTTGTCCCAATCACAAAAGTTCTATTCATTTTCACAACCTTCCAGACGGTTCTACAACATTCCATTCCTTTCCACAGTCTTCTAGAAGGTTCTACAGAGATCTATTTAGTTATAAGATCTGCTAGAAGGTTATACAATGTTCTATTCATTTCCACAACCTTCTAGATGGTTCTACAGAGTCTATCGCTTTGATTATAAACAACATTTTTAGTTTCACCTCCAGGAGCAAAAATAAATAAATTCTTGGGTGAACCCAACTTTGAGCAAGCAACATAAAGTTGTCCATGGGAGAAACATGGCGGTCTCAAATCTATCTATCTATCTCTCTCCCTCTCCCTCTCTCTCTCTCTGTCCCTATCTCTCTCCGTCTCTCTCCTTCTCTCTCCCTCTCTCTCCCTTGAGCAGGCAACATAAAGTTGTCCGTGGGAGAAACAGTGATTTCAAATCTGCCTCTCTCTCTCTCTCTCTGTCCCTCCCTCTGTATATCTCTCTCCTTCTCTCTTCCTCTATCTCCTCCCCCTTCTCTCCCTCTCTCCCTTGAGCAAGCAACGTAAAGTTGTCCGTGGGAGAAACATGGCGATCTCAGATCTACCTCTCCGTCCCTATCTCTTTCCTTCTCTCTCTCTCCCTCTCTATCTTTCCCTCTCTATCTCTCTACCTCTCTCTCCCTCCCTTCCGTCTCTATCTCTCTCCCTACCTCTCTCTCCTTCTCTCTTCCTCTCTCTCTCCCTCTCTTTCCCTCTCTCTACTCTCCCTAATTTGAAAAGCTAATTTGAAAAGAATAAGAAAATGGCACACTGTCACAGAGCAATGCAGTCTACTATAGAATACAATAAAAAGCTAATACAAATATAAGGAGAAAAGAAAGTTAAAATTTATTTTTACAAATATATTTAAAACAAAAAAAGAGACCATCAACTAAAAGAGCGACATGACACTGTCACATTCCCTAATAGATGATAAACTGAAAGACTTGCCTAATTAGCTTACCTTATATACGACCATCTAAGATTCGGGTGGGTGCTGGAAGTTTCTCGAACATCATGAGATCTAGGAGATCCAACCCCCATGTGGTTGGTAGCTGATCAACCACTGTGTGAGCGCTCTCTGTTATGAAATAAACAATCTGACCATTTTCTAAATGGACGCTGAGGGTGTCTTTCGCGAATCAGAAATATGTTCCGTGTATCATGTTTCTCGTTATCGATGCCAACGGTTCGGCGTCTCAGCATCGATTTGTGTGCACTGACCTTTGTCCGTCACGGCCGACAATCCACAGCAGACATAAATATTACGGGAGTTACTTCCCGTCGTTCAGTGGGGGTATTGTTTGCATCGTTCGGTTTCGATCCCACCCCAACCACCCAGGTCCCCTTAGGGGTCATAGGATGATCTAATGCACACGGTGCAGTTTTTATACTGTAAGTGATCTGTATGGCAAGTTTGGTTGAAATTGCTCTAGGCGTTCCAGCGTGATGCTCTAACATACATACACACATACACACACGTTCATATATATATATATATATATATATATATATATATATAGATTATGTTTGTTATATGAGCAGCATATTTGTAGAATATCTGGAACACAGTGAAAGTTGTATGATAAAGGGCAGAATGTCAGACAGGCCTGCGTGCCCAATTCTTAACCCTTTTGAAATAAAGATCAATCAATCAATCTGCCTTCCCCTATCCGTCTGTCTCTTTTTATCTCTCTCTGTCTCCCCCATTCCCCTCTGTCTTCCTCTGCCTCCCCCTATCTGTCTCTGTCTCCTTTTATCTCTCTCCCTGTGCTTTCCCCATCCCTCTTTGTCTTCCTTCGTCTCCCCTTATCTGTCTCTGTCTCCGATCTTTTTCTGTCTCCCCCATCCCTCTCTGTCTTCCTCCAATCCCCTTATCTGTCTATCTCCTATCTCTCTCTGTCTCCCCCATCCCTCTCTGTCTTCCTCCGTCTCCCCTTATCTGTCTGTCTCCTATCTCTCTCTGTCTCCCCCATCCCTCTCTGTCTTCCTCCGTCTCCCCTTATCTGTCTCTATCTCTGTCTATCTCCCTCATCCCTCTCTGTTTTCCTCTGTCTCCCCTTAAATGTCTCTGTCTCCATCTATCTCTCTCCCTTTCCCCTCCCACTTCACTTATGGCACTTTATCATACTAAATACCTCGTATTTTATTTTTACCAGAATAACAAAGGACTATTTTGTTTTATTTTCTTGATTTTACTGGACATTTAAAAGGGGCATGTATTGACCAACATACATCAGTAACAGGAACATTCATCAACAACAGAAATATGTATTGACCAGTATACATCAATAACAGAAACATACATCAATAATAGTAACATACATCAACAACAGAAACATGTTTTGGCCAACGTACAACAACAGGAAATGTTTTGGCCAACATACAACAGCAACTTTATCTTCATTTTCTGTGAACTAATGCATCACTCGAACTTTTAGTCTTATAGACATCTGTCGGGCAGACTCACTTATCCCGCATGACGGAAGTTCAGATGGCAGCATCGATACTTTTAACCTCAAGTAATATTTCGATATTATTCCAAAACAAGCTATCAAGTGGAACACAACAGGCCGAAGAAAAAGAGGCGGACCAGGTGAAACTCTGAAGAGGACATTGTTAAGAGAGGCCAAATTAATAGGCATAAAATCCATTGATGAGGTTGAAAGACTCGCCGAAAACAGGAAAAATTGGCGAACTACCTTGCGAGCCCTATGTGACGTTTAACGGAACGGGAAGGATATAAGATATAAGATAAGAATATTTCGATAGACAGACAAAACAAACTACAACCAAGAGAGCACCCTTACCAAATGAGAACCTGTCTAACAATAGCTACTGTATGTTTTATCTTCGTGTCTTCCTCCTTGCTTTCTTCATCCGTTTATTTTAAACATTATTGCTTGTCTTGTCAGTGGACCTTGGCATGTATCGCCATTCAACGCCTTCCTTGCTGTTTTCGGCGCCCTTCTGTTTTCCATGCCACTCGGTCGACCCTTTCAAGTCTGTTATCTTTCCTTTCCTTTCCTTTCTTTTTCTTCATTCTCCTTCATCGAATCATGAATTCACCAGAGCATGAAAATATAACGATGGTTTCCCTTTGCCTGGCGTTCGGCTTCTGTTCTACACTAGTCTATGTCTGGAGCAGTGGTTCCAAGTTTCAAATGATTATTCAAATTAGGGTTATGGGATGTCCGAGGTGGGGTGTCCAGAAGATATGAGAATTCTGTACAATTTCAATATTTCTTTTTACTTATTATTTTTTTTTTTTTTTGATGGGTCAAGGGTCACACACCACTGCTGGTTTAGGTCGTAGGTCGTTATGTCCCACTATTAGTTTAAGTAGTGGGTCATGTCCCATTGCTGGTTTAGGCCGTAAGTTGTGTCTCATTGCAGGTTTAGGCCGTAAGTTATGTCCCATTGCTGGTTTAGGATAGTAAGTCATGTCCCGTTGCTGGTTTAGGTCTTGGGTCGTCATGTCCTATTTCTGGTTTAAGTTTAAGTCATGTCCTATTGCTGGTTTATGGTCGCGATAAAAATGGAAACAACTGGACTAAAAAGACAGACAGACAAAGTAGCGGAAGTACATGTTCCAGTCTTTTGCTATCTATTCTCTCCCATCTAATTCTAAAGATATATCATTCACATAATCGTCTTTCAAGACCTGGCCACAATGTCTTCTCTTGTAAGTCGCTTTGAGTGTTTCTCTTCTACTCTAGTCTACCTTCATTTCCTCATGCAAAGATCAAGGTCAGAGTTGCTTCCTTAGTGGCACAGTACTTCACGAGTCTGCCTGTATAACTAGCGTCTATATCTAGAGGTTATTCTGCCACTCAACTCATGGAGGACACATCTTGTGCACGCAGAGGAGCATCCTAGCATATGTTTGTGTGTCTGTTTTTGGAAAAAAAATAACTATAGTAGATTTTCCCAGTGCAATACCTTATATTATTTTAAAACTGAAAAGCAAATTATGTACATAAATAAATCTTTTTGTGGAATGTGTTGCTTTAAGAACTTTTAAAAAATTTAACTATGTATCTGCTTTGTTAGGGCACTGTAAGTGAACGGTAACTGCACATAATTTAGATATCACTCTTCATCAGCATGGGATATACGAACTTTTCCCTCCACATTTGACGACTGGAGACAATTTTACTGTACAATGCACAATGTGTCTGAGCCATTTGTTCTTTTATATGTTTATTTTAAATGATTCTCTCTCTCTCTCTTTCTCTGTGTATCATGATTTACAACAACACAGTATTAAGTTTGTCCACTGCACACAGCATTTTATCATTTCTCAAATTCACATGCGAAATTCCAATTCTTCCCTTCACACGTGACCTCATTCATCTATTCCTATAAGTAAATTCACTCATTTCTTCCTAGTTGTCCTCTTTCCTTGCTCCCTAAATATTCTCATTCATATTTTTCTATCAGGCATTAAATCATCAGTTTCTTCTATATGTATAATATTATTCACACATATCTCTCATGCACATAAACTTCCACTCTCACAAACATATACCTCCATATATAATCTCATCCATATATGCCTACACATATACTTTCATCAGAACAAACCTTCACATATAATAGCATCTTCTCATACTTTCACATATAATCTCATCCACATATAACTCCACATATAATCCTGTCCACATATACATCCACATATAATCTCTTCTATATATATTCCCACTCATTTTCTCTTCTATATATATTCCCACTCATTTTCTCTTCTATATATATTCCCACTCATTTTCTTATATATATATATATATTCTCACTCATTTTCTCTTCTATATATATTCCCACTCATTTTCTCTTCTATATATATTCCCGACTCATTTTCTGCTTGACATATAAAGCCACCCATTCTTTCCTGACATACAGTCCCACGCATTTTCTCACCACATATAGCCTCACTTTCCTCCACATATAATTTCTCTTTCTCCTTTCTCTGCATGCTGTTTCGTTTCCATCCACATATAATCTTTACTCAGCCACATCTTCACGTATAGTTTCACTCTCTCTACATATAATCCTACCCTGACCTGTTCTGCACAATCTCTCTCAGAGTTCTATCCACGTCTCAGACATTCTAATTTCAGCTCCCTAATCCGTGTCCTGGACTACAAGAGCCCCTCAGAATAGACCTCTCACGAAATATACCTCTTTGCTGCCTCAACATTTTGAAACTTCTCGACCGTGGGATGTCGCCATCACCGACATGTAGCTAGGAAATTCAATTACCAATTTGGTGGCTCGCGATTTTGATGAAGGCTGTAAACAAACCGTTCGCCTCCGATGTTGTAGCAGCCAGGGAACAGCTATAGAGATCAGCTCCTCCAGTGATATAAAGTGCTGACAGCGGTCTCAGACCACATCAGACACCGCTCAATCACGCTACACGGCCACAACAATGTAAGTGGTCTCCGGGGAGTCACACAGGAACAAAGACTGTTGTCTTTTCTGTCAAAGGTCCATTAGAGGAATTTTCGAGAGAAGAAGCCAACGGGCTGAGCCAGATTTATTACTACATGCAGCCATCACTATATCATTTTCTCAGCTCTCCCTCTCGCTCTCTTGTCTTTCTCATTTCATTAAGAATATCAATATTTCCTGTGATATTCTGGAAAGCAAATTGCGAAATACACCATTAGATTACCGAAAAACATCCACGACAAAAGAACATTTTTTTTGTTTGTTATCATTCACAATGGCTAGATGTTTTACCAGGAAATGATGTCATATTAATTTTTTAGCACTTATGGCAGTTTAAAAGTATGAATTTGCAACTGCGGAACAAAACTATATGATCATAGTCATTATATTTTAAAAAAAGGGGGTTTCATTGTTTCAGGTTTAACTCATCTGTTCCAAAACACTGCCGATAGATTTTGAAAGTCTTGTGCATCATATCGGTGCAAGTCAATGCCAGAATGATATTTGGGCAAAGTATAAATAAAATAGAAAGTAGTACCTTTCTAACCCAACCAATGTTTTTAAATTACAGCGTAATTCCTTCTACTTTATTTGTGTTGAAAATTCCGCAGAAAAAAAATTTTACGACGTCGAAAATAATTCAGGACGGAAAGAGTTAAATGTTCTCTAAACGATGAGACTCAGTGATGTTAAGAAAACAGGTCATCATTATTAACCTTTTGTTCAGTCATCATCATCATCATCATGTATGCCGGTATAAATTGGTACAGGTTGCCAAAAAATGTTTAATGTACGAGTATTGTGTCTATAAATGTGATGATGATAATAATATCTGATATACTCAGCCTCGTCGACTGTCCTCGTCATCTGTGTTGTCTTATTAAGCTCTGGAACATCTAACTGCTCAAGCAACCGTGTAGCTTAGGTTTGTTTGTTTGTTACAACAGGGAGGTTCGCAGCCTGTTTGACGGGTGCAATTTGTTGTCTAAAAGTGTTCATGTGTGTGCATGTGATATATTAGGTAACATTAGACAGACAGACAGAGACAGACAGACAGCAGAGACAGACAAACAGACAGGCATAGATAGATAGATAGATAGATAGATAGATAGATAGATAGATAGATAGATAGATAGATAGATAGATAGATAGATAGACGAGCGGACGGACGGACGGATGTATGGATGGATGAATGGAGAGACAGAAAGATAGATAGACAGACAGACAGACGGACAAACCGACAGACAGACGGACAGACATACATATAGACAGACAGACAGATAGATAGCATGAGAAAATGTAAAAAACAACAACGAAAAAGCAGTTATAGATTTTCAGTGTTTAATATGGCATCCACGTGACATATACGAGTATGTAAGATTGCTACAAACTTGCTCTCGTAGTTTTCAAACCTTGAACTGAAGGTACATAGGCGGGACATGAATAATGGCATACCATTAACAGCAATGACAAGTAGTACCATCTATAAAACTCATATATGGCTCTTGAACTCAATGAGCAATGTGGTATTCAAGATGACTGGTAAATATTTCTGTGGTAGCAAGTACGGCATATACATACAACTTCACATAAACATACTTAGTATATATAACTTCAATAGATGCAGTAAATATGAGTTTATTAAAGTAAGCAATATACAGACTAACAGACAAAACTAACAAACAGGGACTGACACTGAAAACAGTCCATAAGGTTATAGACATATTTGAACATCTTCCCTGTTAGCAACTGGTAACAATATATAGTATGTTGAAGAGCCATTTATTGGATGTGGAAGCGAAAGGCAGTGACGACCATGGCAGTTTGTGCCATCCTTTGTATTTGTAATCAGACTAAGTGCCTTTAAACCACAAGAGAAAAACATTCTTTGGGATGTCATGGACACACATTTCTCCAGACGCTCTTTGGTCAATCCAGTAAGATATTTCAGAGTTTTTCAGTTTATGAGATTCTGTAATTTGTCTCTTTTCATGACATGTACAAAGAATTTTTATTTTATCCCCCCCCCCAACCCCTCTCAAGGTGTATCCAGCGGTGTAGCGGGTAGTGTACCAGCCCACAAATCAGAAGGTACTGGGTTCGACCCCTCATTGAAGCGGAATCTTTTCGTGGACTGACCTGGACGACCCAGCATCAAGAAATATATACTGATAGTTCCTCAAGGAAAGTGAAGGTGCTGCCTTCCTATCTCATAGTGCTGAGGCTTACAAATGTGAAGGTGTTAACACTCCATAGCCCTACGACAAATGTGAAGGTGTTAACACTCCATAGCCCTACGACAAATGTGAAGGTGTTAACACTCCATAGCCCTACAACATGCACATTCTCCGGAGAATATTAAAGACGATGCATTTCTTTATTGTTTAAATTAGTTTTCGATGTTATACAACTTCTCTGAGAATTTATTTATTTAAAGAACTGTATGGAAAATAAAACTGAATTGGCAACATTCCACACTTTTTTTTTAACAAAACTGATGAATTTCAAATACACAAGTATAATAACTCAAACACTGAAACTCTTTTTCTAATTACAACTTTCAGCAGCTCAAGGTGTTTCGTTATACAGAATAATCTCTGTCAATCACAACCTTCAATCAATCACTAGACACGCCCTTTCACCAACCCATGTTAAACTAATGACCAATCGACAGCAAAATTGTGATGTATACTTATAATGTACATTTGAACTGCTAACAAACGAACACACCACGTGATGTGAACATCACATACACGAAAGTCATCAACATACACTCACACTAACTGCAAACAAAGAGTACATCTGGAGCGAAATGTCCAAAATCACATATGTTTTCGAACAAAATGCCAAACTCCCACATGTACTCTTGTAATGTTTGTTTAAAAAACAGTTCTCGTTTATATAATCCTATCTGGCAACTTGTTGGACCCGTAAACCCGAACCGTCGTAATGCAATTTTCTTGCGAAAAAATTGCCCCAAGCCCTGAAAAACAAAAGCCAAAATACAGGGATAAATCAAGCACATGAATTATGCAGTTGGCATGCACATGAAGGAAATTTAAGATGTGGCTTTACAACAAACAGAAAGACCGTAGAAGTAAAGAAAAAAACAGAACAATTACCATTTGATTCGCGGGTATTCTTCAAAGACAACATGAAGAATACAGAATAGAAATAAAACAATAAACAAAGTTTATAAATTAGTTTGTCGATAAATCAAGAATCTTCCAGTTTTAGGAATGACATTATTGAAACAAACAGGTTCCACTACCACCAGACATTATACCACAGAAAACATTCACGATAAGAACTGCAAGAAACAGGAAGAGGCTGCCCACGCAGGAGATGGATGGAGGTGATAAAGATATCTCAAATGTCCCATCATATGAAGCAAATGGCCGAGCCCTATTAAAATAAGTCTATTTGTTCTCACAGCACATAAACATGTGTAAGGAAGAAGACAAGACGAGGCAAGACTAGTGTGGAAGAGTGCCTGAAGATTATATGCGCGGATGAATACAGAAACATAAAAGAAAGGTCAGAATAGTTACAAGACAAAGTCAGAAGATGAAACTCTAACACAAAAATGACACAGAACTCACATGAGACCATACTGTATATCAATGTGAGGTGACAGTGTTAGCTAGCTGTAAAAAAAAAAATACCTACGTAAAGAAGAACAAATTGGTGGGGACTCACTAGATCAATAGTTTGAGAAAATTTTTATTAATCAGTAGAATCCACGTGGAAAATTAAGGCGGCTGCCAAAGGAACCTTTTCACTTACATGTGAAAATTACATTCACAATTATTTCACATTACTCTCTCTAACTTCACCACATTCATCACTGCATTCGTTATCATGAACAACGAATAAACTCTGCATGAAAATACAGTCATAAATCACTGAAATCACTTTTAGTATGAGGGCAGTTCTAAAGACTGTTATAGCCGGAGGTGGGGTGGGGGATATGCTCTCCACTCCAACGGCGTGCGTCTCAAATAGCCTCTGACAGCTCCTGATCTTCTCGTGGCAGAACTGTTCAAACTGACAGGAGAAGGGGCGAAGGCGAATATCTAGCGCCTGCAAACCAGACGCTTCGGGTAGATGAGAGACATGTTTGGTAGCTCATCTACCGCTGCTGGCAAGATTCTTCAGCTGCCGTGCGTGGAGTGGGGCTCCTCCCGGCCAGTGAAGAAAGGTGCAAATGGGATTGCCCAGCGGCACCACTGCGGAAAAGGTGAAAGAAAGGATTAAGCGAAGTAAACAGTAGTCAAATCATGGCACCTCTAGTCTGGATGTCGACCAGGTCCTAAGTGCACTCATATCGGGCGAAATGCCTGAACCGGCTTAACCCAGGGGTTAAGATACTGCTGGCGAGATTCTTCGGATGCCGCGCGTGGAATGAAACTCCTCCAGGCCAGTGAAGAAAATGCGAAAAAGAAATTAGGGTTGCCGCGCCGTGCCGATGTGAAAAGGTGATGGAAAAGATAAAGTGAAGCTTAGTCGATATGTCCAGTGGTCTCACTGCGAGAGCTACTCATACCACTGGATGTATGCATATCATAATCACGCTGTTTTCTGGTGAGAAAATCCAACGCTGGACTGGATGGGCAACCACCTCTCACTCGGCGGGGATACACATGTATCCCAAAACACGTCGAGGTTTTCCGGTGAGAAAGTCAACTCTAGGCTGGATGGGCAACCACCTCTCACCCAGCGGGGATACGTCGAGGTCTTCCTATGAGAAAGTCAAACTCTAGATTAATATGGTGCAATGAAAACCACGGTGTCACGTATTACCGTTTCTGAGACTCACCAAGAATACAGGTTCAAGCCCTGCGATACTCTGAACCTCTTGTGATCCTCTCGGAGATCTCGTGTGGTCTTTACGAGGGACCACGGGATCTATTGAGGACCACAGGAGTAAATTCAGTAGGATCACGGGGCGGTCTTGGTGGTAGAAGCGAACGAAGAAGAAGTATGGGGATGTGCTAATGTAAGCAGATGAAGGTCCACAAGATAATGGACGGGAAAAAGGAGTTACCAGCAAGACTTTCGTCAGGAAGAGAGGAGCTCTGATCACGTGACACGCGAGAACAGGGCCTGAAGTCTAACACTGATTTCATATGAAGACTTGTAGACAAGGCCAAGAGTCAAATAATAAAATTGCTTAGATATATTTTCCCCTTCTTAACCCTTGTACTACCAGATCAAATGAATCAAGACCACGAAAACAATTTTATAATAAACATACCTGCTGTATTTTTTTTAACGCGATACGATGCTATGTCTGTCTTTGGCTTATAGCAAAATTTTAATCTTTAAAGAAATCACCGAAACAAAACCATGCAATTTTAAGCATTTTATTTCTATTTTCCTTTCAAAACCATATTGGCCAGAGGTTCTTAGTGAGGCGTAATAATACCCCCGTGAGGTATGGGAACAAAATGATGGTGGTACGAGATTCCATCTGTGAACATTTTTTAGAAAGCGTTGTAAAGACTTAGAATTTTTTTTTTCAGCCGTTCCGTTCCCGTAATGTCCGCCCACTTGTAAAATACAAACAAACTGTTAACATTTCTTCAAGTTATGCTGGTGCCTAATACAGCTTGTGATGATGATGATGATGATTTCTACAGTCTGATAAAAGGATATGAAGACATACTGGAAAATCCATAGGGAGTATGGCGAAGTACTGAGGCAGTCCATAGGGAATATGGGGGTCACATTTGGCAATTCGTAAGAGATCTGCTCATGTATCATTCTGGGTAATCCATAGGATTATGAGAACGTATAGGAGAATAAGTACCGAGTATTAGGAAGTCTTGGACAATCCATAGGGTATATGGAGACGTATTTGATAATCCATTGGATATTGGAACGTATTGAGTAATCCATAGTGGATGTGGGAAAGTATTGGTCAATATATACGGGATATGGGGAATTATTGGGCAATTTATACAGTATCATCATCATCATCATCATCATCATCATCATCATCATGTGCCGTGCCAACTGGCGTTGGCTATTATGCTTCTCCAGAGTACCCGATCCTTCATGCAGGCCATCAGTTCAGTTGGTGATCTCCTCTCACACCATCCCGTCAGACTGTCCAGTATCATTTCTCTTGGTCTTCCTCTTGATCTTCTTCCTTCCATTTTTCCTGTTGTCACAACATTTTCAATGCCCCCTCCTCTCATTGCATGTCCTATGACATGTCCTATGACATATACTATACAGTATATGGAAACGTATTGGACACATCTACAGCGGATATTTGGGACGTACTGGGCTGTCTATATGATTTCGGTAGCTGTAAAACAAGATTTTAAAAACTGATCTAAATCATCATCATCATCAGGTGCCGTGTCGACTGCTTCTCCAGAGTTCACGATCCTTCATGCAGGCCATCAGCTCAGTTGGTGATCTCTTCTCACACCATCCCGTCAGACTGTCTAGTATCATTTCTCTTGGTCTTCCTCTTGATCTTCTTCCTTCTATTTTTCCTGTTGTTATAATATTTTCATTGCCCCCTCTTCTCATTGCATGTCCTATGAAAGTACATAGTCTCTCTCTTATCTTTTTGACAAGGTTTTTTTTATATCTCCAGCTCTTCTCCTACATTCTTCATTAGTTATTTTTGCTGTCCAGGGGATTCGCAACATTCTTCTAATAAACCACATTTCTGCTGCTTCCAATGATTTTTGTGCAGACTTGCCTATTGTTCATGATTCACTTCCATATAACAAGATAGGTTCAATATAGCATTTTAGGACTCGTTGATAAGAATGTGTTGGTTAATATGTTTCTCATTCTCTGAAATGCAGTCTTTGCTTGGCCTATTCTGTTCCTAATTTCTGTTCTGCATTTCCCATCTGAAGTTATTACTGCTCCAAGGTATTGGAATTTTTGCACCTGCTTTAGAATAGTTCCGTTTGATTTTATACTGCATGTTGGTGGATTCTGTTTCTTAGATATAACCATAGTCTCTGTCTTTTTGATGTTCAAAGTAAGGCCTTTCTGTTCACTTTCTTTGGCGACTTTATCCAAGAGATTTTGCAGGTCTTGTTGGTTCTCAGCTATCAGTACCGTGTCGTCAGCATGCCGAAGGTTATTAATATTGTATCCTCCAATTTTTATGCCTGGTTCTGTGATGATCGTTCTTAGAATATTCTTGCTATACAGAGAAAAAAGGTCTGGAGATAGTACACATCCTTGTCGCACCCCTTGTTTTATAGGTTGATATTTTCCAATTCTATTTTCAACTCGAACTGCTGCTTCTTGCTGCCAGTATAGATGTTTTACAATCCTCAGGTCTTTGCCGTCTATATTGATGTCTTCAAGCATTTTAATAATTTCATTATGTTTCACCTTGTCAAATGCCTTGGTGTAATCAATGAAGCATAGGTAGAGATCTTTCTGTACTTCTAAAGCTCTTTCTGTTAGTGTTCGTAAAGCATAAATGGCATTGTGCGTTCCCTTTCCTTCAACAAATCCAAACTGTTCATCTGCTATTTCCACTTTTATCTTTTTCCTTGTTCTTCTCATAATGATTCTCAGAAGTAGCTTCGTTATGTGACATGAGAGGCTGATAGTCCTGTGGTCATCACATTCTCTTGCACCTCGTTTCTTTGGTAGTATTATAAACGTGGATTTAAACAAGTCACTGTTGTAAATGTCGTTTAGTAACTTGGTTATTATTTTTATTCCTATCTCCTCTAGTGCCTCTATTTCTTTTCTATTGTTATATTATCAGGCCTAGTCACTTTTCCTTTTTTCACGTGTTTGATGGCATCTATGATTTCATCTTCAAGTATTGGTGGTCCATTACAGTTTTCAGTATCTGGTGTTAGTTGTGGTCTTTCTCCTCCATATAACTCACCGATGTACTCTGTCCACATGTCCACAATGTCTTCTTTTCCCATTAACATTTTACCTTCTTTTGATTTCAGACATCCTGTGGTATATTGTGTTTTCCTGCCTGTGAGTTCACTAATTCGTTTGTGCATGTTTTTGCTGTCTTTATTATGAGAGTCATCTATCTGTCTGCACTGTTCATTTAACCATACTTCCTTTGCTTCTCTGCATTTGCGTCTTATTTCTTTATTTATCCTGCTATATTTTTCTTGGTTATTTTTACTCCTCCTCCTCTTGTCCATCAGTCCTAAGATTTCGTCTTGGAATCCATTTATTTTTAGGGGCTTCTTTTTTCGGTGGTATTATCTCCTTAACAGTTTGGTGGATAGAATCTCTTAACATTGCCCAGTGGTCATCTATACTATTTATCTTTGCTATTGCATTATATCTGATTGTTATAATAACTTTGCTCTTTGTTCTCACAGTTCTTGGTCATTTTTAAGGAGTTCTGTATTCAGTTTGATGTTTCTCACTTTTCTGCATGTTTTCTTTAGCTTTATTCTAATTTTTCCAAGAGTGGGTCATGGTCACTACTGCAGCCGGCTCCTGGCATGGTTTTTGTTGTCAGTGATCTAAACAGACGACATCAAAAATACTGCCCGAATCATATGACGAAAAGCAGCCAAGCAAGGAAATTAATGTTTCTCTAGCTGCCTTTCTTTGATGAACCAAGTAGAGCAGCCAGTAGACAACTGTAATTTCATGAAAAAGCCGTGGACTAGAGACTCAGTACTGAACTGACTGTGACATACCTGCCTGATGAGAGAGATGGGCAGACTCAACATTGCGAGTGTGTCTATCGATGTAGGAATAGAAAAAAAAGTATGTCATTTTTTACGTATTTCAATCCGTCCCATAAAAACGAAACAACTACTTTCGGATCCGCAAGGATCTTAAGTATGTTGAATATGGAAAATGTGTTTTAGTAATCTATTAACATAATAACTGCCATATTTTCCTGACATGCCAGAAAAATTCTGAATGGCTTTTCCTAAAAGTGCGAAATACACAACAGATATGTTGTACAACCTCTCTGTGATATTTCTTTGTACACCCTGCATCTTTCTCCAAAACTAAAACCTCACATTCCATGGCTCGTAACATTTGTTTCGTTTGTTTACTCAGTGCCTGTGGTGCAGTAGCGGAGAGTAATGAAAGGTCTGTGAACCGAGAACTATGATCAGTTTCATGAAAGAAATCTTGATTACTTCTTCATACATTCGCCAGGGAATCATGGCTCCAACCTTCTGAACAGCGAAAGATTGAGAACAAACTATCCAAACTACCTGGTCAATTCACAGAAGAAAAACTCTCCAAAAATGTGTTTAAAATATAAGGTTTGTAAACAGCAACGTTGAAGTGAAAATAGAGCTCTAGCACTAGTGAACGAAATGCTGTCAGAGATGTTGACAGACCTGACAATGTCATATTTCTGACAGCATCAGGGAGAAAGAGTTGACTGTAGATTATAATATCTGAAGCGATTACAAACAAAAACTAACAAACAGGAGAAAAACAAAACTAAAAAAAATACAAAAAAATATGCTGGAGTAAAGTAAGAGCAGAAGAGAATTGTTTGGGTAAATTTTTAAAAAATATAGTAGGAAGGGCATTCCGTAATTCATGAATATGAATGAGGAAAGGTGGGATCTACACAATAATTAGAATAAGCAAGTTACCAAAATGTAAAATAACTGAGGAAAAAAAACAGAGGGACTAACAATTATAATGCAGGTAATGAAACTAATTATCAGCGCTGTTTATATTACAGTTGTTAATACAGCAGCTATGGCGGTTGCTTCAGCAGCGAGTTCAACAGAGGATGGCCTAGCAGCACAGGAATGGAGGTACAGAACAATAACGGGTTTCTTTTCTTGCCTTATTTGATATAACTTGCCACTGGCGGACTCACACACGTGTGTGTGCATCTTTGCACTTCAGCACCATGTTATTCCTGTGCTCTGTATGCGTGCAGATTTGCTTAAAATCTTGATGGGACATAGACAAAACGTGCAAACAGAAAACAAATCAAGGAAATAGCTTGGAGTTAATTAAGAGCAATTTCTTATATTCCCTTCCATATTCCCCCTCCCCTCCCTATTTATCCGTGGTTTCAACATTCTGAAATTTTAACGTCTCATATTCTTAAAGTCAATGTCCCGGTTTCTCGCTTTCCAAAATGACGTTGATTCCTGATATTACATTTAAGAAATGACACGAATCGAATTCACGTTTTTTGACTTTCGTCCATTCACCAGAGCCCGCCATGTTTTGTTCACTTCTGACGGTGAACTGCAGGCAGAGACAGCGGAAACACGTGCTAGATCAAATTATGTGTGAACTGAGCTGAAGCAGTTTGTGAGTTTAGACGCTTGGATGTCCTGAAACGAGATAGCCGAACTAAAAGTCATAACAAGATCATGAAGCAGAAAAATTATTTAAAAAAAACATAGGTTACTCGTGTTGCATTTGATACATATTTATATATCACAGATAGATATACATGCATATTTACAACGAGAACACCCATACACACATACGATAGTTCCATTCAGTATTTAACGTCCACAATTTTCGCTTGCATTCAGCAGTTCTATGTTAACTTCCCTTAAATCAGTTGTACGTGATAAATCTGCGTTTTCTTCTCTTTTCTTTTGCCAGGATTAACTTTATACACGGGACAGGATATAAGACACCACTCTGATGTCATTTCCTAGACGTCAAAAGTCAGATGAACACACTGCTATCACCCCTCAGTTATCGCTTCTGAGCTCTAGGAATCACGGGAAGAGAACACATCATAGGAAGAGGAATACATCATGGGAAGAGGAATACACCATGGAAAAGTTCATCACATCGTGCCTGAAAATTCAGTATGACTGGTAAATTAAAAAGAGAAAGCAGAAAGTGGCTACACTTAGGATACCGTAGAACGTGTGACTGTTGGAGTACGGAGCCAGTAGAATTTCTGCTGTTAATATTTTCTATATCCTAAACAGATGTATAATGGAAACCTGAAAGAAAAAAGAAAGGCTGACGAAGGATAATTGAGATCTAGACTGAACATGGACAACCTGGTTGCGGCTTGAGCTCCAAATAAAGAACAGTTGCAGAATGTGAGGAGGATGTAGCAAGATATATCAGAAGGTGATTGCCTTGACACAGATCGAAACAAAACAGATAAACGAATGTTGCCAAAGCAACTTGTGATCATATGCAAGAAACAAGAATATGACTTGCAACATGCACCAAATAATGACAAATATTCACATTGTAATGAACATGTAAATTAAATGATTTGAAATTTTATTTTAAAAAAAAGCATCACATATAACATGAAAATTATGCTTCTACAAAAGCATCACTGATAAAATTTTATTACAAATTTACACAATATATTCAGCTACCTGATGATGATAAATACAAGGTATTTACATTCGGTATAAATGATAACAATTTTAATTTCTTATTAAAAAAAAGTACATTGTAAAGTACTTGCCTTGGACTACACCTCGAACAAAGCTTTGTACAACTTTTAGATCTAAACATCCAACATTGTAGGGTTGGTAACGTATACACACCAGAAGCCACGTGAGCAATGCAACCATTTATCTGTAACTAATTCCTCCTCGCCTTCAAGGAGAAACGACCTTAATTTACCATTTCGTCACAAGAATGGCGATTGAAAACTGACACTAATCACATTCTGATTCAGATTATTGCGTAACCAAAGATTAATATAATTTTAAAGCCTTTAGCAACAGCACTTCTGACAGCAAGAATACATTTATTCCTTCAAGCTCTCTGGAATTTCAACTTGAAACACTTCATTGTTTATGGTAGCGGTCAAAACTCGCCATTTAAGAAACATTTCTTTGTAGGAGCTATTTTACGAAAAACAGTAGTTCGCCACACTTTCATGAACAGTTCGCCACAAGTGGCGAGTGACAGTCAGGTTGTACATCTCTGTCTGCTCCACTTTTTTTGTTTAAACTGTGAATCCTTTCATCTCATTGGACACTGTTCCCAGCAGCAAGCAGAGCAACAGAGGCATGATGTGGTAGGGGGGGGGTGACTTTTACTGACACACATTTTTATGTTTTAAGATTACTTTATCAGTTTTACAGATCAAAACAAGAACACAGCACGAATCAACACAAGAACACAACGCGAATCAACACTTAGTCTGGCAACAGAGAACTGAAAACCGCAGCATCGGATATAAGCAGTCTCATTACAGCAAACACTGAATCTTGTCACTTCTAACTCTTTCCAGTGTCGTCATTTACTTTAAAAGATGGAGGTCGGTTCTGTGTGTCGAGCTACTGAGTTTTGCGCTATGGCACAATGTGAGCTGTGAAATTAGCATAGACACCATTGACGATTTTTCGTTATGTCTACTCTACCAATGGTGAACTGTGATGGTCTTTTTGTCCTGGTTCGGCTTGGCGCCTTAGCTACGGATTTCGTGCCGAGAGCGACGCTGACTAGCTTCACACTTGGGCTGTTGTAGTTCCCAAATGGCGTCCTCACTGGGTGGGTGACTTCTTATCAAGAACTAATACGAGTGACCGTCGATGAACATTCTGTGTGACATTCATTGGCACAGGCGGTGGAGCGGTTGAGGGGGTGTCTCTGGCTCGCGACGACACCGAGAAACTAGTCAAACTCAGAATAATTTCCCATCTTGTCTCAGAAGTATAGCATGAAGACATGATGCCAAATGTCAAATTATTTACGGCTACGTCTGCTAACTTTATTCCCCGTATTATCTTGTTCTCAGGCTCTTATGAAACTGAAGTGAATGAGTTTGTCATTTCATTTCTTTTTTTTTTAAAAATATGTAACGAAAATATTGCCGGTCGTATGAAGTGTCAAAAAGTTAACCACAACTTAGATACAAGATTTGCATATCAAAACTATTATGTCTAAATAACCTTAGACAAAAGATTATATATAATATTATACATATATATATATATAAATTATTATGTATAAATTAATAAAACTTGCTGCTTAAAAATAAATAATAGACTGACAAAATAAAACTAACTTGACTACAAATAATGACACGAGAATAATAAATCCTAACTGATTAGCTCTGTAAAATTTATAACTGGTTAGGTAAGTAAACTTTGTAACAAAAGTGGTACACAAAAAAAAAACTAAACTAATTTATCTGATAAAACAATGTTTGAAATTTGGCACGTCAAACCTTGTTTCTCTGAACACTTCACAAAATGTATGCACCAAAACTAGTTTATTTAAGAAAACAAAACGTCGACACAAAACTGGTGTACCAAAACCATCCTATCTAATAAAACTTTCTAATTAAACTGATATACCAAAAAACCATCCTATCTAATAACACTTTCTAACTAAACTGATGTACCAAAACCATCCTATCTAATAAGACTTTCTAACTAAACTGATTTAATATTGAAGAAGACTGGGATTAAACGAAGAAAACTTAAATATTTTGGAGACATTAAACGTCATGATAATCTAGAGAAGACCGTCTTGGAAGGATACATAATGGGAAAAAGAAAGAGAGGAAGACCAAGGCGAAGATGGCTGCAAGACATCGTTGATAATCTGCAAATGGATGCATCAGCAGCAGGCCACCTTGCTTGCAACCGAGAGGCCTACAGGAGTGCTGTTAGGGAGGCAAAGTTCCGAAAGGGACATGCAAATGAATGAATGAATGAATGAACCAAACTGATGCACCAAAATCTGTTTATTTAAGAAAATGAAACGTCGAAACAAAACCGATAAACAGAATGTAGTTTGTCTAACAAAACTTGGATACAGGGTTGAAGTCAGACATTGACTTGAGAAAAGAAAGTTGAAGATTCAGACATTGACTTGAGAAAGGAAAGTTGAAGATTCAGACATTGGCTTGAGAAAAGAAAGTTGAAGATTCAGACATTGACTTGAGAAAGGAAAGTTGAAGATTCAGACATTGACTTGAGAAAAGAAAGTTGAAGATTCAGACATTGACTTGAGAAAGGAAAGTTGAAGATTCAGACATTGGCTTGAGAAAGGAAAGTTGAAGATTCAGACATTGGCTTGAGAAAGGAAAGTTGAAGATTCAGACATTGGCTTGAGAAAGGAAAGTTGGATTAAAGGTTAAAACTACTAATAGAGATTTAGTTTCTCTAGGTTCCCCGCGAATTGCTACATTTTCCAGGCTTCATCTTACATCCTTCCTGTGCTGTTAAACGTCACACAGGGCTCGCATATTTGTTTGCCAAGTTTTCCTGTTCTTGGGGAGTCTTTCAACTTCATCAAGGGATGTTATGCCCACTAAACTGGCTTCTCCTAACAATATTTACAGAAAGTGATAATAACATCATTTCCATTGTGTTTAGGTGTTCTTTGCGCTGTTAGTCCGCCTTCTTCCTTATACATGGAAGCGAAAGCATAGGATGCAATAAATTGATACAAAAATTTTAAAAATATATATATTTATATAAAATACAACTAAGGTAATAAAGTAATCTAAAATATCCTGGCAAAACAGTATAACAAATTAAGCAAAACCTTCGTACAACTACAGAGAAGCAAATAAGAAAAATGTTTCCTAGAGTTTAGAAATCAGATTCTCATGAATGCGGTCAAGCGTGACTCCATGACTTTCAGTTTAAGAACCTGTGATACACCTGTACACAGAACCTGTGATACACCTGTACACAGAACCTGTGATACACCTGTACACAAAACCTGTGATACACCTGTACGCAGGTGAAACTTTCTCTCCATGTTCCTGACACGGTACAGCGGTAGCTGAATCAGATTTACAAGTGAGTTTTTTTTTTCTTACAAAGCAAATAATTCTATCTCTCAGTTTTGGTCTTTGCTTTTTGGTCCAGTGTTGATAACTTAATGAAGCACAGTTTAATGAAGCACAACCTAATGAAGGACTAGAACTTGCAGAGAAGTGCAGTGGTTACGAGTAAGCTGATACTCAGTCACTGCTTGACAAAAAGTAATTGACAAATTTTACTAAAATTAAAAAAAAAAGGGACAAGATGGGAAACAATGGTTACTAATTCACGAAAAAATGTGAGAGAGGCAAGGAAGTTACTCTTTACCCTTCGATATACTCATTTGTTAGATTAAAATTTTAAGAGTTTTCCTGGATTTGGAGAAGGAGAGGTCATAGTATTAAGAAGGAAAGAAACCCTCTACATTTAATTTTTATGAAACAAAAAAGGCGCGTACCAGAGACTATTATATCCCTTTCTGGTGCTCCTGAGAAGTTAGTGCGTGCTCACCCGAAGTAAGCTTGAGACCTCAATGGAGGCTGAATGTGCCAAGAAACTTTCTTCTTAAGTCTAGCCTGAGACTTCAAGGCGGTTACCGTAATCTACTTCTCATCCGATACGAACTTTCTCTACTTCAAGATCAGTGTGGCGAATTCTTCAGGCAGCACGAGTTCTCAGAGAAAGTGGGCGCAGAAACACGAGAATCTGCTCCTCAACACTTCCCAGAGCACGAAATACAGCTGAAGAACCAATGGTTAATTAACCCTTATTAGACGGAGGAAAAATATGAGACAGGCAAACGGGTTGTCTTTCTCCTTCAGCATATTTGACCCGTCATTACTGCTTAAGGGTCAATTAAGTATAAAACTCTGATTAATATACAATTTGATGGCATTATCAGTACTACCACCTTTTATATAGCCATATTGCTGCTTAACATGCTGACAGAATATTTTGCCATTACTCACTATAGAGTTAATACTGGATTTATGTGTGTAATCAGCGTAGGAGTTGGTTCTGTTTTGGCAGTGTAAAAGACAGAAGCTTAAACTTACTGTGGCTGATCTGCAAGAGTTAAATTAAGCAACAGAAATATGTACATGGATGGATCTGTAAACATACTTTGTTAAGTACAACCATTTCAAGTCCTGTGCCAGTCGAACCTCATTATTCGTAGAAAAGTTCTTTTGAACTGAGCATTGGCAAATGCATAACAGAATGGATTGATTGGGCTGTTAAGGTAACACATCCAATACGCGAAGGAATAGAGGCGTGGGTTCATACAGTTCACGCACAGGGCCAAGACCATGATGGCTACATGATAGGGCGTCCAGCACAGAACAAAGGCCCCTAAGATGAATGATATAGTCCTCAGAGCTTTACGGGCTCTGTTCTCTGACTTTGACTTTCTCTCTCGTCGGTTTCGTCGCCGGCTGTTCCGAGAGCGAACAGATTTGACGAAAGAGTGAAGACGTGTGTCTTTGTTGCGACGGCGACGAACAGCAGCCAGGCAGTGGGTGTCCGACCTTGAGCTGTCTTCGTTTGTGTTAGACTCCGACGGCGGCGCGTAGGTGCAGTTGCTGCTGCTGCCATGGCCTCCAACGTTTGCTTGACTAGACTTATTGCCGCTGCTGTCGTCCGTGCCGTCGGCTGCGGTAGTTATGGATGTTATGGTGTTGACAGTGTCCGCCCTGGGTCGTAGTTCATCACTGAGATACTTGTTGTATCCTGGCAGTGGCGTCGTGGAGGCTGTTGGCAAGTCAGTTGTTGCCGTGAACTCAGTGGTGATGAAGCAGTCGCTGATTTCATCATCAAGGTCAAAAACGTCCGAGGCCAGAGGCGGCAGTGACGACCGACGCTTCCAGATGGGGGAGGACGTGTGAAGGTCGGCCACGTCGGAATCTTCCATCTCAGATTCTCCAGACATCACCGGCAGCAGGGCGGCGTTTTCAGAGCTCAGCGTAGTTAGGAAGCTCTTTTCGTCGATGAAACGACACCCTCGATTAATCTCGTTCTGCAGCAGCGGCACCGTTTGCTTCTCTAACCTGTCAGAGGCAGACGAGGAGTAGACGCTGTCGAATTCCTGTTGATGCCCGCCTTCAGCATCAGAGCCCGTGTCGCTGCCAGTCCTGGGGTCGTGTTTAGTGTAGGGCGGCGGAGGCTGGAGAAGATTCTGGCTCTCCTGGCGGTCTGAAGACGGTGAAAAAAGATGATCTCCGTGCAGAGATCGAACTAAACCACCTGTATTGTTGTATAAAACGCTATTGACTATACCAGACGAGTGACAGTTCTTACTCGCGTACATGCCGGAGTTTAACGGCGCCTTCCCTGAACCAACAGCGCCCCCGCTGCTGCTGTTTTCGTCATCTGAAACGAATGCTGGGCTACTTGACCTGTCGTCTTCCTTTTCCTCCTCTTTACCGGCGTTAAAACTGGTCACTTTAACGCTCTGCACCCCGGGTGGACACGGCACGACGGCCGTCACGGACTTCCGGTTGTTGTTTCTCTTGTTTTTGACGTTGTTTTGTTGTGGCTGCGGGACCTGACTATCAGCACCGCCACTGCTGTTGTTGCTCGCACCTTCACCTTCTCCACCAAAGCTTCGAACAGCGGCGTTCGGGTTGTCCCCTGCTAACTCCATCGTGGTCTGCATCTTTTTCTGTTTGGCGTCGGACTTGCGCTGTAAATCTAAAGCCACTTTGTAAATTCCCCCGTACAGTATACACATAACAACTAGTGTGATCCAGTAATAGCCTATAGTCAGCAGGAAGGTGAACATTGCCTCGTCCATGAACTGGACCTCGCAATTCTCTGGCTTGACTGTCCTCTTCCCAACAAAAAACTGCCACCCAATGATTGACGTGAAGAACACCATGGCGGGAAGGATCCACGTGATGGAAATCATAACCAGAACTTTCCTCTCCGTGCGCCAGTTCCGGTACTTGGCAGGAATCTTGACGCTGAGAAAGCGGTCCATGGTTATCAAGAACACCGTGTACTGTGAAGTCAAGCAGACAGTCCAGTCCAGAGATAACCAGATGTCACACAACCACGGGCCTAACGCCCAGGAGCCCCACAGCAAGTATTGAGTGTATAGCGGCATGGAGAAGGTTCCGATCAGCAGGTCTGAGACTGCTAGGGATGCTAAAAAGTAGTTGGTGGGTTGCCGTATAGTCCGCTCCAGACCAAAGGCCAGTAAGACGGTAATGTTTCCCAGGATTGTGACCAGACTGATGACGCTGGCCAGGAAGCCCAGGATGATGGTCAGCCAAAGAGCGTGAGGAAGGTCGTGATCGCTTACAGGCGATGTCGTCACCGGGATCTCACCGCAGCCCGAAGAATTGGGCGTTGCATTGAAAAGGCAAGTCGTCGAAGTGTTTCTCAGACCTTTAAATACGGACTCTTCACTGAGCATTGATGTAACGTTGCCAGCGGCAGTTGCGGCTAGGACAGTCAGGTTGTCTATCCCAGACAGGGTAGACACGTCAAAGACGGAGCTGTTATTTGTGGAGGACATTGTGACGTGATCGTATTTCAGCGATTAAGCTGAACAAAGCGCCAGCAACCAGGACGTAATTCTGGAAAGACAAAAGAAAATGTAAATGAAAATTCCTTTAAAAAATAAGGAATCCACCACTTAAAAAATAATCTTTTACGTCCAGTAACTGTGAATTTAAGGTGCATTCTCATATTCTTGGAAGGAATTTTATGTAAATATCAAATAGTCCCTGACCAGTAAAAACCGCATCCAAATAGAAGATAAAGAAAGTCCAAGGTTTTAGATTGAAAATTTTAAACTGCTCAAGGGTTATATTCCCTGCACCCACAAGTGTCTGTAAGTGCTTTTACCTCTTCTTGTGTTGGAGGATCTCAGGGCAAGTGCACGAACTCCGTGGTACATCACGGTGTTATGTGGTTATACTAGAAAATACAAAACGTTTTAGACATGAGAGAAAGAGAAATAACAGGAAACTGACCGTCATTCGAACCACGAACTTCAGTAGAACTAGCAACAGTTCAGCCTAATGTGGAAGAAACCCACTATACATGCATGAAAGCAGAGGCTTGCTGGAGCAGCACCCACTACGTTCATTTCGAAAAGCCGTGTCGACATCGGTTTCTGTCTTTTAATTCCCGAATTTTCTATATTCCTCAACACAATTTTGTCAGAGAACTATCTTCGCGTCTTGGCCGACACTAGGGCATCGAGAGTTCGTGAACAGCCCACTAAATTCGTATAAGAAACTCGTTCACCACCGGCTGTACTAGTTTTCGCTAAAATAATCCGTAATTTGTGCATGTGATCATTCACATTAATTTTATACACAAAGCTCTTGCAACAAAGTGTGCATGTGATCATTTACATTAATTTTATACTCAAAGCTCTTGCACCAAAGTAACACGGTGAAAAGTTCTTTCAAGCTCCAAGATCTTTCGCACAAAGATACAGTGTGAGAAATATGTGCCCGTGCTCTGTAAATATCTTTCAAGCTCCAGTATCTTTCGCACAAAGATAAAAAAGTAAAAAGTAAAGATAGTCCCATAGCAAATGCCGTAGGGGGTGAAGCGTTAGAGACCTCATTATGCTGGGTCATCAGCGTATGAGGTAGGGTGACCAGTTCCTTTCCTCGCTGCCTTTACTTCCCAGATTTTCTCTGGTACCCATTTTACGAGGCTTGGTCGACCTCGGGGCCGTATTGGTCGGAACAAAAATCCCGCTCAGCTGGGGATTCGAACCCTCGACCATTTGGTTGCTAGACGAGTGCAAAGATACAGTGTGAGAAATATGTGCCCGTGCTCTGTTTATGTTCTTTCGAGCTAACTTACACTCCTAAACATTTTGGCTGAATGTTGTGCACGGTTAAGCATGTAGTTACTGTCATGTCCCATGCTTTGTTCTCAACACAGATTGTTGGGTACCCTTTTCTACAGGCGACCCGACTAACGTGTGAGAGTGGATCCAAGTCCTCAGACTTAGACATCTACGCTACCGACTCGACGACTCCTACATCAGACATTTATACCTGTTGATATGCAAGTCTTACATCTTCACCTCTGATAAGAAAGTATACGCAACACGTGAATGATACCCGTGTGAAGTAAAACCTACACGTTTATTTTTAATGTTAAGGCGATTCATCACAGAACAGAACAAATGACCATTAAAAGCTTTGTAAAGACTAAACTAATAAATGCGGTTATTTTCAGAACCGCTCATGGGTGATCTCCCTTGTAACCGAAAACTCCCGAGTTCCGAAGAAATTGACGCCCGGATGTAAATGTTGAAAACAAGAACTGTTAAAATGGGAGCGTTAAAGGGTGGCTTTCTTTCATTTCGTGAGCAGATCTAAGACCTGAATCTTTCAGAAGGATGAGTCTGAAAAGAGTACGTGACTAGACGCAGGTGACGGAACAGTGTGTTCCCAAGAGAGCGGTGTAGATGGTGTGGGTTTGAGATCCTGACCAGCTTCGGGTTGGCCAGCTCTGAGGATTCTGCCAACCCTAAAGGAATCAGCTTTGCCATGTCAGAACTGAATAGATATCCCGTCCTGTCATGGGGTTGTTACAATCCCGTCCTGTCATGGGGTTGTTGCAATCCCGTCCTGTCATGGGGTTGTTACAATCCCGTCCTGTCATGGGGTTGTTACAATCCCGTCCTGTCATGGGGTTGTTACAATCCCGTCCTGTCATGGGGTTGTTACAATCCGGAGTTGTCATGGGGTTCTTACATTCCCGTCCTGTCATGTGGTTTTTACAATCCCGTCCTGTCATGGGGTTGTTACAATCCCGTCCTGTCATGGGGTTGTTACAATCCCGTCCTGTCATGGGGTTGGTACAATCCCGTCCTGTCATGGGGTTGTTACAATCCCGTCCTGTCATGGGGTTGTTGCAATCCCGTCCCGTCATGGGGTTGTTGCAATCCCGTCCTGACATGGGGTTGTTACAATCCCGTCATGTCATGGGGTTGTTGTAATCCCGTCCTGTCATGGGGTTGTTACAATCCCGTCCTGTCATGGGGTTGTTGCAATCCCGTCCTGTCATGGGGTTGTTGCAATCCCGTCCTGTCATGGGGTTGTTACAATCCCGTCCTGTCATGGGGTTGTTACAATCCCGTCCTATCATGGGATTGTTACAATCCCGTCCTATCATGAGGTTGTTACAATCCCGTCCTATCCTGGAATTGCTACATCGGAGAACAGTCACGTGGTATGATACATACATATTTTTATACTTAATTTTTTAAATCTCTTTAAACTGATTATTTGTTTTAAAATATGGCTCCTAACGTAGTGACTAATTTCCTCTTTTACTCTAAACTTTGTGATTATTTTTCTCTTTTACTCTAAAATTGTGATTAGTTGTGTCTTTTACTCTAAACTTAGTGATTAATCTTCCCTTTAACTCTAAAAGTAGTGATTATTTGTGTATTTTACTCTAAACTTAATGAGTAGCTGTGTCTTTTACTCTAAACTTAGTGAGTAGCTGTGTCTTTTACTCTAAATTTAGTGAGTAGTTGTGTCTTTTACTCTAAACTTAGTGATAATTAAACGTATTTTATTTAATAAGCTGTTAGCCCCCGACCTATCTTATCACCCCATTTTAATTTACCCGTTTACTGATCTAGTACTAGGAAAGTAAGGATTTTGATTGCAAAATGTAGAGAGAATATAACAATGATTAAATATATGTTAGAAAATAATACTGCAGTCTACACATACACATTTTTTTTTTTTACTACACATACAGCTAAAGAGATTGCAGGGAAACAACTCTTTTACGTGTTCATAAATCAGTTTGCTATTCGCATGTCAGCGGATTTTAGAATCTCTCTGTAGTTGGCAGAATTTTTCTGTTATCTTGCTCGAAGGATCTCTCTGTTGCTTGAAGGATCTCTCTGTTGCTTGAAGGATCTCTCTGTTCCTTGAAGGATCTCTCTGTTGCTTGAAGGATCTCTCTGTTGCTTGAAGGATCTCTCTGTTGCTTGAAGGATCTCTCTGTTCCTTGAAGGATCTCTCTGTTCCTTGAAGGATCTCTCTGTTCCTTGAAGGATCTCTCTGTTCCTTGAAGGATCTCTCTTGGTCAGAATCTCACCGTTGTCTGTCATTATCTGATATACTGTCTGCGGAATCTCGTTGTTGCTTGCAGGATTTTTTTGACAATAGGTTGTCTCTCTTGCCTGATATTATCTAGCCTATCGCCTGAAGATCTCTCTGTTGTCTGCAGGATCTCTTTCTTGCTTGACTCTGTCAGATCTAGAGCCTGCAGAATCTCTGTTGCTTGCAGGATATCTATCTCTCCCTCTCTGTCTCTCTCTTTCTTGATATTGTCTGACGTATAGCCTACAGGATCTGTCCGCTGCATGCACAATCTTTACGTTTGGAGGAACTGTATAAAACAACAGATCTATCTATCTATCTATCTATCTATCTATCTATCTATCTATCTATCTATCTATCTATCTATCTATCTATCTATCTATCTATCTATCTATCTATCTATCTATCTATCTATCTATCTATCTATCTATCTATCTATCCCCCACCCCACCTTCGCCAGCGAAAACTGTATGTTAGAAGTTCTGCTTAATTCCTTGGCAGGACCTCACCAATCTCTCTGAGATTTCTGCAATCGCACATATAGCTGAAATAAAGTCAAGACTCGAAGGATGTTTTGCTCTGTGAAGAAGCGGGAATGAAGGGCAATAATAAAAGACATTTTATGAAGATTTTCAGAAATAAACATTTCAAGAGTAGATAAATCACCAGGCAATCAATGTGATTTTTACATAAGTCACTAAGGCAGGTAGGTAGATGAGTCCTTTGTAAGAAGATTACTGATCGTTTAAAGTCCTCAATCCAGTCGTTAACGTTGTCAAGAGCTATAACTCATTACTACGAATTGACATTTCAGGTCAGACAAAAATGAAACAGACAAGATCCCAGGGAATTCACACACACAAAAAAGGTAAAAAACTTTAACAGTGACTTCCCTCGGAAACAGGCAATTCCCTTCTCCAAGCAGTCATCAGCAGCGTCACTTCCTCGTGTCTTTGGAAGATTCTCAGAATGGTCTTCAGAGATAAGCCTCATTACTCTATCAGGGAAAATTAGATGAGGGCATTAACTGTCTCACATGAGGCTGAGATTGCTGATCGGCCTTGAAGAAATGGACGACTGGAATAGGGGATAAATGTGGAAAGGGGGGGGGGGGTATGCTAGAAAAATTAGCCAACGCTGACGCGATAAGAGTGAAAATGGCATTTAGATTCAAGAGAACGAAACTTCATTTTTTTTCCTAGGTCTCTTCTCACTGAACTCGATTTTCTGTCTTGCTGGTTGCAATGTCCCGGCCATTTGAATTGAAGGTTAGTAGGACTGATCTAGCCGGATACTATAATTAGTTCTCCTAATTTTTGTCTAGATTATAATTCTTGTTTTGTCGCACGTCTGTGAGGATCTTCTTGGCCCGCCGTAAGTAAAATGCAGTGCAGTGTGAGTTCAACAGCTTCAGCATTCATTGTTTTCACTCATCAGTAGAGACGAATATTACGTTAATTGTGGAGATGAAAGATTCTCACGAATAATTTTTTTCTTAATAAAGTAAGTAGAATTTATTAGCGACATTAAGATTTATACACACAAATATACACATAAAATACAAGATTTGTATACATAAATATACAAAATGTGTACACACAAGCATACACGATTTGTACATACAAACATGCAAGAGTTGTACACATAAATATACAAGATTTGTGCACAAAAACATGCAAGATTTGTACTCATAGATATACAAGATTTGTACACATAAATATACAAGACTGGTTCACATAATTATACAAGATTTTTACACATAAACATACAAGATTTGTACACATAAATATGCAGTTTTGTAAAGTCCGTGCTGGAATATCAAATTGTTTAGAAAACTTTCTACCTGACTACGGAATATGAAAGTTTTCTCATTGTATCAGATACTTAACCGTTTCATGGAACACAAGTAAGTTTGGCAGCAAAAGAAGAAAAAAAACTCGGTTAGGAAACAAAGCCAGAAGGAAACAAGAGGGGGAAAAACGGAGAGAGAGTATTGAGGAACACAGTGAAAAACAGAAGAAAACTGAGGAAAGTAAGAATGTTTTCCAGCCTATTCGTAAGAGGAATAGTTATGGTTGCCATGGAAACAAATCTAGGAATCTGTATCTGCCTCTGTCACGGGGATCTGTGGATATCCTGTATGGACTTCTGGATTGCACACGATCAAAATCTTAATAATTTCACCTATTTTACGCAGTCATGAAATTCCACCTCTTCTATGCAGAGATCAGAAGGGTAATCACTCATGGAAATATAACGCACATAAATATTCATTTCAATTAAAAGCTCCACCGTGTTGTTTCAAATATAAAATAATGAGAAGCATTTGTCTGTAAACAGATTTGATACACAGAATAGCAAAAAATCTAATTACATCTGGAATTGATGCTGAAAAGGATGCATTCATTACGTGCAGTTGGGAAATAGCGCTGACGTTAATGTTTCTCCATCTTGCACGGTCCTTGGTGTTGCCCGTCACTGCAAATACTGCTCCTTTTTTTATTCCTGTGCTATTTGACTCATCCACTGAGATATTTTTCACTTGGCCTTCCTCTCTTTTTTTCCCCTTAGTTGTTTTCCATTGAGTACTAGCTTCTGACTTCCAGTGACATAGAGGAGAACGATAACATATTCACTGACTACCAGCAAACGGTGCTCTTGAATGTTATGTATATGTTCATCAGTATTCAAACGTTTATAGGTTTGGCAGTACACTTATGTTTGTAAAATGCATGTTTGTAGAACCATAATTATGCTACCACACTTGTACTACAGTTGCAGCGTTGTATCTGTAACGCAGGAGAAACTCTTTAATAGAAAGTGCAACACGCAAAAATGACGAGATAAAAAATGAATGTTTTCTAGCGGAAAACAAATAAGTTTGCGTGGTCTTTCCTCTTCCTCATTCTCTGGAACAATGTGAAGAGAGTTCTCTCCCCTCAAAAGTAAGCTTAAACCTAGAATATGTGTCAGAACAATCAACATGCTGCATACATACACTCACTCTACTATTCTACACACCTACACACAGACTTAGAAAATTATGGTACTGGATACTTCAGCCCCACCCTGGTAACCGCTAGTTACTGAATGATCCAAATCTTGTGGACTATAAACATCCTTATTTTTTAAAAACAAATGTAGGCATCAGGTCATGTTATCGACCAAGTCGAGATTCCAGACCTGCAGTTTAAGAAACTTAGTATAATTCATTTCCTAAAACACTGACTACAGATTCCCTTTATAGTGTCTCATGACTCATACATATCATTATCTACAGACAACATGGCAGCCATTTAACTGCTGTACTATTGTAGCTAGTTTAATGTAGCAGTCTTTTTAGCAGCTGTGCTACTGTAGCTAGTTTAATGTAGCAGTCTTTTTAGCAGCTGTGCTACTGTAGCTAGTTTAATGTAGCAGTCATTTTAGCAGCTGTGCTACAGTAAAGGTAAAGGTAATCCTGTCATGCCTTAGAGGCACATAGGGATATGTTGTTAGTGGCCATATTTTCCTTGTCCTGTCAGCACACTAGAGGGTGATATGGTCAGTATCACACCTGCCCGCCTTTCCTTCCCCAACTACAGAAGAAGTCAGGTACCCATTTCTACAGCTGAGTGACTAGGGCGCCTCCGGCCGGATTCGAACCCCCGACCTTCGTCATGAGAGACCAGTGCACTAACCACTTCGCCACTCAGACGCCCACTCTGCTAGAGTAGCTAGTTTAATGGGACATTCCCACTAAATGAATCTTCTCGTCACCACTTCAAGTCAAGTTAGTCCACCAAACTTCTAAAACAAAATCATTAATCGAATGATCTCACGAGGATTCAAGCTGCCAGTGGCTGAACGGTGGCTTCAAGCATAACGAACCTACCAAAATCAGAAAAGGTAAACCCCTGCGTCTATGCCATTAGGTCGGTACTGGGGATAGGGTTTTAGGTCAAGACCATGACAAATGATAGTAAGATGTGGCCTGTATCACGCCTGGCCGCATTTACCTTCCTAGACATCTCTGGCACCCATTTTTAGAGGCTGGGTGGACCCATGAGGCCTTCTTTGGTGTGGTGGTAGCATAAAAAATTCTCCAGTGCTGGAACTTGAACCAGGCTCCACTGGTTTAGTAAATCGAGGGGCCTAGCAAAATAGAAAAATAAATTCTTTTCTAGGCACAGACTAGGCTCGCAGGAACGGTAACCGCTGCAACAGGTAGAGGATCACGAGTAAGGTCAGGTCAAGAATAGAGAAGACTGTAGGCGGGAGTAGATAAGATCAGATTGATAGATGGATGTGGATATAGATAGATAGACAGAGACAGACAGACACAGACGGATAGATAGACAGACCAGACAGATATTCAGAGGATAGATAGATAGATAGATAGTCCACAAACTCCACCCCTCTCCTCATGTCTGGCAGAGTGCTTTCATACTGTACACCGCCCTCGGCGGGGGTTTGGAAGATCCGGGGGGGGGGGCGCGGCGGGGCGGCGAACTAAAACTAGTGGCAGGGCGCATAAGAATCAACTGAGCGAAAAAAGCTTTTGAGGGCGCCAAGGATGTGGTGTATCTTAAGTAATTACTCTTGTTAGGAAAGACAGACATGACACCAAGGTCGACAATGAAGAGGATGGCAGTAGACTGACCACATAATGAGAACCTTCCTTACTAAGAACAGCTCTAACGTGGACTTCACAGGGTAAAGGAAGCATGGGACGACTTGGAAAGACCATGGAGATGTAGAGCACAGGATGATGAGCAAAGCACTAACATGGGAGACAGCCAAGAAGATGGAGAGAAGGACTGGCAAAAAGTGGAAGTCTTTTGCTACCAGTAGCGCCATGTGTCTTTGGCACTGAAGGGGAGAGAGAGAAAGAGAGAGAGAGAGAGAGAGAGAGAGAGATGTGGTCTAGGACGCAGAGGGGACGGACGCCCGTAAAAGTTTGAAGACCGCTGCTCTCGAACATTCAGCCTCTGATAAAACTAAGCCAGAAATCATAAACAAGAAATGCAGATCTACCGCACTTCCCACACTGGAGCTCTCCTTCTAGGTGACGCAAGGTTTTCTATATAGCTGTACTTGTTTTCTTGACAGAAAAAAAACCCCAGCTATATTCTGCATATCGTGCCCCTACAGCGCAGGCCGGAATTGAAATATACATCTCTCAGTGTTCGCCTGTTGGAAGGCAGGTTATATCACGTGATGACAGCTTATTATTTTTGTCTGATATTAAATCTCTTATTGATGACCTTCCCGTCAAAGTTTTCCTTTCTCTTGAGATTACAGGGGAAATCATACAAGAGAAACAGTTGAAAAAAGGGGGGGGGGAACAATGGAGGAAATCTTTCGAGGATCAGAAATGAGAAACAGATGGATATGGATAGGTGGATGTATGGATGGATTAATGTATAAATAAGCAGGAATAGAATGACAGACAGACAGACAGACGATAGATAGATAGATAGATAGATAGATAGATAGATAGATAGATAGATAGATAGATAGATAGATAGATAGATAGATAGATAGATAGGGATGGAAGAGAAAGATCTGTTAGAAAAAATCAAGAGCATGAAGTTGTAGAAGAACAACTCTTCATACACTAAAAGAAGAAGGCTGTAACAGATTCAGTTTATAATATTTGTATTTTATCTTGTGTTAATGCTCTCTTTATAAATTATTTCTTCTTTGTATATATCATTTTTTCAGTAGACATTATCACCGCATTCATCATCAGAAATCATCTCATTGTATTTCTTCAGTCAGTCAGTCATTTGCATGTCCCTTGTGGAACTTTGCCTCCCTAACAGCTCTCCTGTAGGCCTATCGGTTGTGAGCAAGATGGCCTGTAGCCGATGCATCCATTCGCAGATCATCAACTATGTCCTGCAGCCATCTTCGCCTTGGTCTTCCTCTCTTTCCTTTTCCCAATGTGTATCCTTCCAAGACGGCCTTCTCTAGATTATCACAGCGTGTTTCATAGAGAAATAGTTTCGTTGTGTTTCATAGAGAAGGTAATATCTCTAACAAACTGAAGATTTCAGGACACACAAACGAGTTTAATTCCGCTACAGTTAGCTTTGTTGTAGAAGAACGCTGGATAAGTGTTCTCCTGTATGATCGTGTATCTCATCATCGTATTTTTGGAGTAAGCTTGTAATGCTTCTACAGTCTCCCTTGTCTTTGGCCTGTATCTGAGGACATGTCCAAGCTATCCTCTGCCAAGGTCAAGTGAAAGACCGAATCACGTGGACAGCAACTGAGGTCAAGGGCGCAGCTTTGCCTGAGGTGAAAATGAGGATCAGACTCAGAAGATGGAAGCGCAAGGAAGTTGGGACTTGCAACACAAACACTGCTTCCTGTTACTGTGACGTATTATACAAGTCACAAACAATGCTTGCTGCCACTGTGACGGATTATACAAGTCACAAACACTGCTTGCTGTTACTGTGACGTACTATACAAGTCACAAACACTGCTTGCTGTTATTGTGACGTATTATACAAGTCACAAACAATGCTTACTGTTACTGTGACGTATTATACAAGTCACAAACAATGTTTGCTGTTACTGTGACGGACTATACTAGTCACAAACACTGCTTGCTGTTACTGTGACATATTATACAAGTCACAAACAATGCTTGCTGCTACGGTGACGTAGTATACAAGTCACAAACACTGCTTGCTGTTACTGTGACGGGTTATACAAGTCACAAACACTGACAGGGTCAGCCATGGTAGAGGCTGCTGCTTGACAATACCCTCAACAGCTGATGTCTGCCTGCCTCAAACCTCCTCCTTAGCAGGGATTCTCAACATGGAGCCAAGTGGCTTTACAGGGAGGAGTTTCAATTCAAAGTGGAGGAGGGATTTTACCACTGTAAATGAATGTATAACGACAAAACAATCATTTGTAGATGATGATTTAATATAAAATGCAGAGAAGGATTAGGCGGGGATGGCAGGCAATCTTGGTTGAAATAAAGGACATGAACCTGAGAGATTGAGAACCGCAGTTCTTCAGGTTGTACATACATATGTCTTCTGACTTGACAGAATATAGACGGACAGATGGACGGACGTGTCGGATGGATGGATGGATGGATGGATAGACGGACATACAGAGACAGACAGACGGACAGACAAACAGACAGACAGACAGACAGACAGACAGACAGATAGATAGATAGATAGATAGATAGATAGATAGATAGATAGATAGATAGATAGTTGGCTATCTTTTGCCCATATCTTAATACTTTACAAATATTAGTTTTATGATATATATATATATATATATATAACTTTACGTGAATAGATGAATAGAATTTTTATATATTGTTATGCCTTCAATGAACTATGTCTAATTTTGTTTTGTTTCAAAAGTTTTCGTTTTTCAGCATGACATATTTTATTCTTTTCTATCTATGAAATATGTCTCCATTTTTTTTTTGTAGGGCATTATTTCTCTGTTTTTAATATTGTGAAATATTTCGTCTGTAATGTGCTTGTTTTTATATTGTGTCGGTTGATGGTCTCATGGAGCATAACTCGGGCAAGCACATCAAAAATTGTTGTCTCTCTTATCTGAGAGAGAGAGAAGGAGAGAGACAGAGGAGAGAGGGAGTTGAGAGAGAGGAGAGAGAGAGGGGGAGAGAGAGAGAGAGAGGAAAGAGAGATAAGGAGGAAGTCCTAAATCTTAAGAAGTAACATATTATTACCGGGATAAATGAAATGTACAAAACCTTCGTTGTAAAGCGATGTGTGATAGATAAACTCAGACAAATGAACAGAATGAACTTAGAATGCCCTTCTATATTCTGAGAAACATAAGAAAGTCAGCTTAACAAACTTTAACAACCAAGATAAAACTACACCAAAATCTCTATTAGCCATACTTCCTTGTGAGAAACGATGCTAAACAGCAGCAGAAACAAATACCAGACTATCCTTATCCCGTATAACCTGTCTAAGAAATACTAGAAACATTCTTTCCCTGCATACAACGCGCAGCACAAACCTACAGCCTCCGACAGAAAGGAAAACAGAGTAATATGACCCGTAGCAGAGATCTACCGCATCTGACAGACAAGAAACATAATACATGTAAAACCCGTAGCAGAGATCTACCGCCACCCATAAAGAAAAACAAAACATACATATAACGCTTAGCAGAGATTTACCAGCTCCAGCACGAAAAACATATATAAAACTTGCAGCAGAGATCTACCAGCTCCAGCAGAGAAAAGCATACATATAACGCGCAGCAGAGATCTACCAGCTCCGACAGAGAAAAACATACATAAAACGCGCAGCAGAGATGTATCAACTCCGACAGAGGAAAAACATACATGTAACGCGCAGCAGAGACCTACCAGCTCCAGCAGAGAAAAACATACATATAACGCGCAGCAAATATCTACCAGCTCCAACAGAGAATAAAAGTACATATAACGCGCAGCAGAGATCTATCAGCTCTGGCACGAAAAACATATATAAAACTCGCAGCAGAGATCTACCAGCTCCGACAGAGAAGATAAACAGCAAAAATATAAAGACATGGTGCTGGAGACGTATTGGAGAAATGCCGTCAAAGACAGCAAAACTGTTAATAAAAGAGCCATGAGATGAACAAAAAGAACAGAAAAGATGAAATATGGTGACGTAACTATAGACGCAGATATGGCCATTACATAGGTAGGTCGCCACACACAGACTGGCTGCAAACCGTGAGAAGTGGAGCTAATTTCTCGGTAAAACACCATAAGGAGTACTTAAAGTTGATGGTCAGTAAACCACTTTCAGAACCAAGAACAGGTTCATAAGTGGCAATGTTTGAATTACGGTTGATAACGATGATATGATGGTGATGATGATATTAATCATACAAAAATGATCTTTACCTAGATCACATATATAAACATTCTTCTAGGGCATCGTAACATGGGTAAATATAGATCATTATTTGTTCTACCTTTAACGGGCGTAGAATTAGCTCTAGCACACGGCAGATCAAAACTTGGTCAAGACCCTATTTCACATCGTTAGTGCGCCCGACTGATATTACACTGTCACATGGGTCACACTCGCGAAGTAGGGGTCCTGGTTTTGGATTGAATCACACTGGTCTTATCAGCGAAGAAGGGGTCCTGGTATCGGACTGAATCATACTGGTGTTGTCAGCGAAGTAGGGGTCCTGGTTTTGGATTGAATCATACTGGTGTTGTCAGCGAAGAAGGGGAGCTGGTATCGGACTGCATTACACCGGTCTTGGCAGCGAAGAAGGGGCCCTAGTATCAGACTGAATCATACTGATGTTGTCAGCGAAGTAGGGGCCCTAGTATCGGACTGAGTAAGAGAAGTAGAGACTGATGTCCCTAATGAGCTGTCTATGAGCACTAAAATTACAGTTAGATGGAGAAGATAGTCTCACGCCTTTATTAGTTTGGAGATGACCATCTCACTCCTTTATTAGTTTGGAGATGACCATCTCATCCCTCTTTTCTTGTTTGGAGAAGACTGTCTCACTCTTTTATTAGTTGGAGAAGACCGTCTCACTCCTTTATTAGTTTGGAGATGACCATCTCACTCCTTCATTAGTTTGGAGATGATCATCTCACTCCTTTATTAGTTTGGAGAAGACCGTCTCACTCCTTTATTAGTTTGGAGATGACCATCTCATCCCTCTTTTCTTATTTGGAGAAAACTGTCTCACTCCTTTATTAGTTGGAGAAGACCGTCTCACTCCTTCATTAGTTTGAGAAGACAGTCTCACTCCTTTATTAGTTTGGATAAGATCGTCTCATCCTCTTTTCTAGTTTGGAGAAGGCAGTCCCATCCTTTCGTTAATTTGAAAGAGATTGTCTCATCCTCGTACGTATGTCCAGTAACATTAAAATATCCATGATCAGTAATGTTATGTCGGTACATCAACTCATTCTCTCCCATCCCTATAAGTTTGTACTGTCCATCAACTCATTCTCTCTCATCCCTTTACTTTTGTACTATCCATCAACTCATTCTGTCTCTTATCTCTACTTTTATACAGTCCATCAACTCATTCTATCCCTTATCTCTACTTTTATATAGTCCATCAACTCATTCTCTCCCATCCCTCTACTTTTATATCATTCATCAACTCATTCTCTCCCATCCCTCTACTTTTATATCATTCATCAACTCATTCTATCCCGTCCCTCTACTTTTATATCATTCATCAACTCATTCTCTCCCATCCCTCTACTTTTATATCATTCATCAACTCATTCTCTCCCGTCCCTCTACTTTTATATCATTCATCAACTCATTCTCTCCCGTCCCTCTACTTTTATATCATTCATCAACTCATTCTCTCCCGTCCCTCTACTTTTATATCATTCATCAACTCATTCTCTCCCATCCCTCTACTTTTATATCATTCATCAACTCATTCTCTCCCGTCCCTCTACTTTTATATCATTCATCAACTCATTCTCTCCCATCCCTCTACTTTTATATCATTCATCAACTCATTCTATCCCTTATCTCTACTTTTATATAGTCCATCAACTCATTCTCTCCCATCCCTCTACTTTTATATCATTCATCAACTCATTCTCTCCCATCCCTCTACTTTTATATCATTCATCAACTCATTCTATCCCTTATCTCTACTTTTATATAGTCCATCAACTCATTCTCTCCCGTCCCTCTACTTTTATATCATTCATCAACTCATTCTCTCCCATCCCTCTACTTTTATATCATTCATCAACTCATTCTCTCCCTTATCTCTACTTTTATATAGTCCATCAACTCATTCTCTCCCATCCCTCTACTTTTATATCATTCATCAACTCATTCTCTCCCATCCCTCTACTTTTATATCATTCATCAACTCATTCTCTCCCGTCCCTCTACTTTTATATCATTCATCAACTCATTCTATCCCTTATCTCTACTTTTATATAGTCCATCAACTCATTCTCTCCCGTCCCTCTACTTTTATATCATTCATCAACTCATTCTATCCCTTATCTCTACTTTTATATAGTCCATCAACTCATTCTCTCCCGTCCCTCTACTTTTATATCATTCATCAACTCATTCTCTCCCATCCCTCTACTTTTATATCATTCATCAACTCATTCTCTCCCGTCCCTCTACTTTTATATCATTCATCAACTCATCTCTCCCATCCCTCTACTTTTATCATTCATCAACTCATTCTATCCCTTATCTCTACTTTTATATAGTCCATCAACTCATTCTCTCCCGTCCCTCTACTTTTATATCATTCATCAACTCATTCTCTCCCATCCCTCTACTTTTATATCATTCATCAACTCATTCTATCCCTTATCTCTACTTTTATATAGTCCATCAACTCATTCTCTCCCGTCCCTCTACTTTTATATCATTCATCAACTCATTCTCTCCCATCCCTCTACTTTTATATCATTCATCAACTCATTCTCTCCCGTCCCTCTACTTTTATACTGTCCATCAACTCCTTATAAATGGTACATTTCTAGTTTCTCCGACTCCACCAAACTTTACTTCTTACTCATACGTCACAACCCATGTAACCCACCACCGTCACTGAGAGACAGACTGGCTACTAACTCTCACACAATTTGGAAAAATCGCCCAAAAAATCTTATACTTAATAGACAAGTAAGTCACATTGATAGATATGTAGATATCACAATGATGGACATGTGGAACTCACAATGATAGACCCATGGATGTCATACTGACAGACATATGAAAGTCACACTGACAGACGCACGGAAATAACACTGAAATATATATGGAAATCACAGTGATAGACATACGAAAATCACACTGATAAATTATAAGAAAATCACATTGATAGACATATGGAAATCACACTGATAGCCATATGGAAATCATACTGAAATGCTATAGAAAATCACTTTGAGAAATAGGTGGCTTATATTAAACTCTTATATCTATCACATCGGACCTTTCTGGTTTCCTTAATTAGCATTATCATCATCAGGTGCCATGCCGACTGGCACTGGCTATTATGCTTCTCCAGAGTACACGATCCTTCATGCAGGCCATCAGCTCAGTTGGTGATCTCCTCTCACACCATCCCGTCGGACTGTCCACTATCACTTCTCTTGGTCTTCCTCTTGATCTTCTTCCTTCTATTTTTCCTGTTGTTATAATATTTTCAATGCCCCCTCTTCTCATTACATGTCCTATGAAAGTACATTGTCTCTCTCTTATCTTTTTGACAAGGTTTTTTTATCTTTCCAGCTCTTCTTATACATTCTTCATTAGTTATTTTTGCTGTCCAGGGGATTCGCAACATTCTTCTAATAAACCACATTTCTGCTGCTTCCAATGATTTTTGAGCAGACCTGCCTATTGTCCATGATTCACTTCCATATAACAAGATAAGTTCAATATAGCATTTTAGGACTCGTTTTCTAACATTCATTGATAAGGATTAGCACTTTAATCATTTATAACAGCGTTTCTCAAACCATATTAGTTTGTGGACCACTGAAATCAATGATAATTCGCCAAAGGCCACTACACTCTCCGAGTTCACTTGGTAGTGCACACATTTTCACACATTTATAGTAATCTGTATAATCTAGACACGACGTGGCTGTTAACTTCAGATGCTCGGTCTAGAACCCTCCAGTCCACAGACCACAATGCAGGCACCACTGACTCAGCACGTGGATAGATCGAGAATTAGGAAAGTGAGAGAATCGAGATCGAGAGAGAGAGAGAGAGAGAGAGAGAGAGAGAGAGAGAGAGAGAGAGAGAGAGAGTAGAAGACGATACCGTGGTAAAAGAAACAAGGAACAAGAAAATAAAATTCTCCAGAAAATTCGTGGACAAAATTCATAAACAAATGAAGTATATAAGATCATGACGTCACACTGCGCGAAAAACGCCAGACTTCAGCTGGAAGATGGCTGCTTATTTGATTGTACAGCCGAGAAGCCGTCCATCGCCTGATGATTGATGCTCCTAAAATAAACGACCTTTCAATTTCATGTCTATCGACCAGAAGACTGAAGTACGCGACGCCAAGATGACAGGCGTAAATTGACTTCCTTGGTGAGTCGGTACATTGATTGTCTCATCATCCAGTTTTATTTTCAAAAACGGTTTAAATCAAGAGAAGGGAAATATAAAATCAGAGATCTCCAAGGATAAAATCAGAGATCTTCAAGCATAAAATCAAAGATCTCCAAATATAAAATCAAAGATGTCCAAATATAAAATTAAAGATCTCCAAATATAAAACCAAAGATCTCCAAAAATAAAATTAAATATCTCCAAATACAAAAATTAAAAATCTCCAGATATAAAATCAGAGATCTCTAAAAATAAAATTAGAGATCTCCAAATATAAAATTAAAGATCTCCAAATATAAAATTAAGATCTCCAAATATAAAATTAAATATCTCCAAATATAAAAATTAAAAATCTCCAAATATAAAATCAGAGATCCCTAAAAATAAAATTAGAGATCTCCAAATATAAAATTAAAGATCTCCAAATATAAAATTAAAGATCTCCTAATTTAAATTAAAAAGCTCCAAATATAAAATTAAAGATCTCCAAAATATAAAATTAAAGATCTCCATATATGAAATTAAATATCTCCAAATATAAAACAAAAGATCTCCAAATATAAAATTAAAGATATTCAAATATAACATCAAAGATCTATAAATGTAAAATCAAAAGATCTCCAAATGTAAAATCAAAGATCTATAAATATAGAATGAAAGATCTGCAAGTACAAATGAAAGATCTCCAAATATAAAATCAGAGATCTCCAATTAGGAAATTAGACATTTATTAATCTAAAACCAGTCATCAACTAGTATAGTGTCGTACATGCCCAAAACCAGGGATCCCTAAAGAATAAAATCAGGGATCCTTAAAGTATGAAATCAGTGCTCTGACAGTATAAGGTCACAGATATTCTGCAAAGAAGTAAAAGATCTCCATGCAGGAATCTCCAAACAAGATGCCATAAATCTCTTCGTAGATCTTAGTCTTGATTAAACTAATTTCCCGATGACGACATGACCTAGATTAGCAGTTCCAAACATTTTTCAGGTCATGGACTCCGAAAGACAGTAACAGTTCATTGCTGCCGCCAAGCCTTCCACTTTATAGTGATCTAATTAGGTTGCACGTGCTTAATATGTGTATATATTGTTAAATGTCCGGACTATAAGTTGAATGTGACAGAGAAAATTTGTCTCATACTTTACTACATGTCATTGATTGATTCATTCATTTGCATGTCCCTTGCGGAACTTTGCCTTTAAAACAGCACACCTGTAGGCCTCTCGGTTGTGAGCAAGATGGCCTGCTGCTGCTGCATCCATTTGCAGATCGTCAACGATTTCTTGCAGCCATCTTCGTTTTGGTCTTCCTCTTTTTCTTTTTCCCATTATGTATCCTTCCAATAGTCTTCTCTAAATTATCATGACGTTTAATGTGTCAAAATATTTAAGTGTTATCTCTTTAATCCTCTTTACTAGCCAGCCTACTTCAATATTAAGCTCTTGTAGTATAGATATATTCGTTATTTTTTGTGTCCACGATATTTGGAGAACTCTTCTGTAGCATTTACATTCAAAGGCATTTATGTGTTTCTCAGCTGTTTTGTTAAGTGTCCAGGTCTCACTGGCATATGTTGCGATGGGAAAGATGCATGACCTTAAAAATCCTATTTTTGTGGTTCTGTCTGCTCCTCTCCACAAATTCTTTAGTTGTTTTACTTTCTGAAGAGCGATAGATGTCCTTCTTTTAATTTCCCTCATTGTATCTCCATTATTAGTTAGTAGTGATCCAAGATATTCAAAACTCTCCACTTCTTCCAGTTTTTCCTCACTGACACATATTTCAGCTGCCTTGTTTGTTTTGCCAGTTGTCATCAATTTAGTTTTATTTGCATTAAGATAGCGGTTCTGCTCTTCGCTGTTCTTACAGACTGACATAATTAGTTTTCCCATTCCTTTTTGTGTTGTGTCATCAGCAAATCTAATCTCTGTCTACTACATGTACTAAAGTGAATATCTGAAATTTGAATGGAAGATGAATGATGAATGGCAGAATGTCTGACATTCTGGCGCACCCAGTTGACCCTGTGAAAATAACGTTCGTTCATTTGCTAGTTCCTCATCTCTTCCCCACCCCCTAGTCTCACCCCCCCGGGCCTACTTCCATTGGTGCATTACCTTCAAAACCTCCAAACATTTCCTATCTAGATTTGCTACGCAGACCCTGACTTGACCTTACTCGGTGCCCACGTGACCTTTGTGAACCCTAAGTTCGGAACTAGTGCTCTGAATTGATGGGAATTCCAGCTTGAGTTGACCTGCGGCGGTATCCCACCACTTCCCCCCCCCCCACTCCTTCCTTCTCCAACACATAAACTACCACCACCTTCACCACCACCTCCACCACCACCTCCACCACAACCATCACCTCCACCACCACCTCCACCACCACCACCACCACCACCACACCGGAACTTAAAATCGCGCATGCGCCTTCTATTAATGAAAGGACAAGGAAGTAAGATACATTATGATCTTCTTACGTCGCAACAATCATTTATCACCACCGGAAATCGTTTATCAACCCTAAAATAGAGGGACTGACTGTGAGGAGTACCTAAAATAGAAGTCTAATGACTTAGCTTAGCCTTTCCGACAGAGATTAATAATGGGGCACACCGACCTGTAAGCGATCAGACTAGAAACTCTTAAAAATACTAAAAAAAACCTGCAAATGATAAATTCACCATAAGTTGATTAAAATAAAAATTTCTGAAATAATTGCTCTGTAATAGGGACGCTTCAACGGCGATGACAATAAATATACGGACATGAAACGTCATAGTAGGAGATTGTCCCGGTATTCTTAAAAAAAAAAGATGATCACATCAATAACTAAACTAACGCCTATGATCACATCAGTGACTGAACTAACATCTATAATCACATCAATGACTGAACATTTATGATCACATCAATGACTGAACTAACATCTATGATCACATCAGTGATTGAACTAACATTTATAATCACATCAATGACTGAACTAGCACCCATGGTCACATCAATGGCGGAATTAGCACCCATGATCACATTAATGATTGAACTAACATCTATAATCATATCAATGACTGAACATCTATGATCACATCAATGACTGAACTAACATCTATGATCACATAGTTCAGCTGATCAACATTAATTTCCACCACCGTTAGTTAATTCAAACATGATATTCAAGAACAGATGTAAACACTAAACAAAGTAAACAGAGATGTAAACACTAAGCGAAGTAAACACATAAGTGTAAACATTAAGCAAAGTAAACACATAAGTGTAAACATTAAACAAAGTAAACACATATATATAAACACTAATCAAATTAAACACATAGATGTAAACATTAAACAAAGTAAACACATAGACATAAACACTAAGCAAAGTAAACACATAAATATAAATACTAAACAAAGTAAACACATAAGTGTAAACATTAAACAAAGTAAACACATAGATGTAAACACTAAGCAAAGTAAACACATAGGTGTAAACACTAAGCAAAGTAAACGCATAAGTGTAAACATTAAACAAAGTAAGCACATAGATATAAACTCTAAGCAAAGTAAACACATAAGTGTAAACATTAAACAAAGTAAACACATAGATGTAAACACTAAATAAAGTAAACACATAAGTGTAAACATTAAACAAAGTAAACACATAGATGTAAACACTAAACAAAGTAAACACACAGATGTAAACACTGAGCAAAGTAAACACATAGGTGTAAACACTGATAATTCAGTTTAGACTACTAAAAGATAAGAAAAGAAGATCAAATTACAGCAACTACCAACAATGTCTGTACATAAAAAAAAAAAAACTTTGCTAAGACCACTCAAAGTTTATCTCTAGAGTTTGTCCTGAATTTATTTTTGAGCGTTATTTTCTGTTGTATATGGGCGCTGTTTTCTATTTGTTCACTGAAAAAATGTTTTCTCCTCCCAGATTTTACACTCAAGTACAGGGACCTGAAAGGAATTTTGTCACTGTAAACTATTCTTTCCATCCACCCTCCATCTCTCCTTCCTTTACTGATTAGCCATTCTATTTTCATCCACACCCCCCCCCCCCTTCGAAAGCCCACCATGCTTCCCCCTAAAACATTGGAAGCTCCCCTTCCCCCCGCCCCCCTTCAAGGCCCCCTAGAGCAATGCACCAGCTCGGCCCCTTCTCACTGTGCCTGCCCAGGTATAAATGTTGGTCTGGATGGCCCCAGAGAGAATACACCAGGGAGGATGTGCACATATTTATGTAGGCTGTTACTGGACTTACACGTGTGATGCGTTCCTGGAGCTAGAGAAGCAACACAAGTCTCTGACGTTATGACACTCTCTTGTCGGGACGGCCAACTGTAGTCAGCCATTTCGTGTATGCTCTTTCTGTGGAGGATAAAACAACACCGTCTATAAATGGAGTATTTATTTTTTAATCACTCCTTCAGATCATTATTTGAGTTTAGAAACACAATGGAGACTGGAATTAATGGAATCGATACTGGCGCAGTTTCTCAGCCATTCTCGCACAGAAGACGCGAGATCGGCTCAAGCTCGTGTCTCTGTCATCCATCGAGCCACAAGGTTGGGTACTCGACACGCTGTGTTCAGGCAACAAAGCACCCCCCCCCCCAACCAAGGCAACAGACATCTACCTCCACAGTGAGGCAAACTGGATTACACCTGCGCATACAGATGGTAGAAGTTGAGGAACATGACAAGTGACCCGTAAATATATGACTTTCGTAGAATCTAAACAGATCAACCAGTGAGTGTATGAGTGTATGTGTGTGTGTGTGTGTGAGAGAGAGAGAGAGAGGGAGAGAAAAGGAGATAGAGGGGCGAAGAGAGATGAGGTTTAAGAAATAAACAATACATCGTTGTTAATTTCAAGATATAATTAATGTCTTATTTTCCTTCTTTTTCTGGTTTCTTAGTGTACATTTTAGACAGGTGTAATAGTTTGTAAAATTTAAACATGTTTACATTAGTAGTACAAATGATGAGAGTTAAGTCCATTTATAGCAACTGTTCTCAGTGTCCGGGTGTCAGATAGCAACTGTTTTCAGTGTCCAGGTGTCAGATAGCAACTGTTCTCAGCGTCCAGGTGTCAGATAGCAACTGTTCTCAGAGTCCAGGTGTCAGATAGCAACTGTTCTCAGCGTCCAGGTGTCAGACAGCAACTGTTCTCAGCGTCCAGGTGTCAGACAGCAACTATTCTCAGCGTCCAGGTGTCAGACAGCAACTATTCTCAGCGTCCAGGTGTCAGACAGCAACTGTTCTCAGCGTCCAGGTGTCAGACAGCAACTATTCTCAGCGTCCAGGTGTCTGTTCTTTCTTTCCAGCCCAGGCTGTCTCGAATACTAAATCCTGAAACATCATCCAAAGAAAGTATTTTTAGCATTATTCAGGGCAGGAAAACTCCTCACCGTAGACTTGAAACCCCACCCCCAGGGACGCCACTGCCTCAATGTTCTACAGATATCTCCATTTCCTGAGAATCGCGTGCAAAGGTTCTGTTACTTTCCATAGACCTGTCAATCATGTCCGACTCATAAAGCGATGACAAATAAATGTTTCGTTGTTAACCGTCGCGTAGATTTTCTTCACTGACATTGGATATTATAATTTGTTTTTTTAACCACAAATCCTGTAAAACCTTTACAATGTGCACGGAAGTTATGAACAATCCTCGCCATTGCTATAAAAAATCTGTGAGACAGAGATCACCATTGTTTGATTATGTACTTCAAGTTGATAGTAAAACGCACGAGAAGACAAATGTGGGAAGTATCAACAGCAAACTCAGTGTTAACAATAACAAATCCTGTACTTTTAGTCAAAACAAGCATCGACTGAGGTGGCGCTACAGAGTGTCGGTAATTAAACGTCATAATTTGGCCAGGTTTGAAAGAAATGTCAGACCATCAGTTACCGGCGTGACCATCAGTTTTCCGGCACGAAGGCCGTTAAGCTGTGTTATAAACTGATGTTATTTATCTTCTACAGAGAGAAGACGATAGCGACGAAACTTGTGCCAGAAATTCAGCGCTTATTTAATGTGGTCAAAAGCTTTAACCCACCTTCTTATGAGGGTTCTACAACTAAGTTAGTGAAAGCTATATTACATCTTACTTTTTCTGATACTAGAACTAGGTTAGTCAAAGCTATATTACACGTTACTTTTGCTGATGCTAGAACTCGGTTAGTCAAAGCTATATTACACCTTACTTTTGCTGATGCTAAAACTCGGTTAGTCAGTTATGTTACACGTTACCTTTGCTGATGCTAGAACTCGGCTAGTCAAAAGCTATATTACACCTTACTTTTGCTGATGCTAGAACTCGGCTAGTCAAAGCTATATTACACCTTACTTTTGCTGATGCTAGAACTCGGCTAGTCAAAGCTATATTACACCTTACTTTTGCTGATGCTAGAACTCGGCTAGCTATATTACACCTTACTTTTGCTGATGCTAGAACTCGGCTAGCTATATTACACCTTACTTTTGCTGATCCTAGAACTCGGCTAGCTATATTACATCTTACTTTTTCTGATACTAGAACTAGGTTAGTCAAATGCTGTATTACACCTTACTTTTGCTGATGTTAGAACTCGGTTAGTGAAAGCTATATTACATCTAACTTTTGCTGATGCTACAACTCGGTTAGTGAAAACTATATTACACCTTACTTTTGCTGATGCTAGAACTCGGTTAGTCAAAGCTATATTACACCTTACTTTTGCTGATGCTAGAACTCGGCTAGTCATAGCTATATTACACCTTACTTTTGCTGATGCTATAACTCGGTTAGTCAAAGCTATATTACATCTTACTTTTTCTGATGCTATAACTCGGTTAGTCAAAGCTATATTACACCTTACTTTTTCTGATGCTATAACTCGGTTAGTCGGAGCTATATTACACCTTACGTTTGTTGATGCTAGAACTCGGCTAGTCAAAGCTATATTACACCTTAACTGTGCTGATGCTATAACTCGGTTAGTCAAAGCTATATTACACCTTACTTTTTCTGATGCTAAAACTCGGTTAGTCAGTTATGTTACACGTTACTTTTGCTGATGCTAGAACTCGGCTAGTCAAAGCTATATTACACCTTACATTTGCTGATGCTAGAACTCGGTTAGTGAAAGCTATATTACACCTTATATTTGCTGATACTCGGTTAGTCAAAGCTATATTACACCTTACATTTGCTGATGCTAAAACTCGGTTAGTCAAAGCTATATTACACCTTACATTTGCTGATGCTAAAACTCGGTTAGTCAGTTATGTTACACGTTACTTTTGCTGATGCTAGAACTCGGCTAATCAAAGCTATATTACACCTTACATTTTCTGATGCTAAAACTCGGTTAGTCAGTTATGTTACACGTTACTTTTGCTGATGCTAGAACTCGGCTAGTCAAAGCTATATTACACCTTACATTTGCTGATGCTAAAACTCGGTTAGTCAAAGCTATATTACACCTTACATTTGCTGATGCTAGAACTCGGTTAGTGAAAGCTATATTGCACCTTACATTTGCTGATGCTAAAACTCGATTAGTCAGTTGTGTTACACGTTACTTTTGCTGATGCTATAACTCGGCTAGTCAAAGCTATATTACACCTTACATTTGCTGATGCTAAAACTCGGTTAGTCAAAGCTATATTATACCTTACATTTGCTGATGCTAAAACTCGGTTAGTCAAAGCTATATTACACCTTACATTTGCTGATGCTAAAACTCGGCTAGTCAAAGCTATATTACACCTTACTTTTGCTGATGCTAAAACTCGGTTAGTCAAAGCTATATTACACCTTACTTTTGCTGATGCTAGAACTCGGTTAGTCAAAGCTATATTACACTCTCTGTTTTGAGGACTCTAGAACCAGGTTAGTCAAAGGCACTTCAGCCTGACAAAAAAGGCAAATAACCATCTAAACGTTGTGCATTAAATTTCTTTGAAACACTCTTTCGTCAGTAACTAGCAGGGAGTTACTAACGGTTACAAAATCCCACTCCCACTCCTATTCCTGGGCTTTTTCAGTTTAAGTTCTTCATGGCCACTTGGGCTGTGGTGTACCAGGGTTAGTGGCTGTAACCAGATCTCTGCAACCAAACCGAAGAACATTGGTTACTAACCGCACACTCTGGCACAGCCACTGGTTAGTAACCACCGCACACTCTGGTACAGCCTCTGGTTAGTAACCACCTTACATTCTGGTACAGCTACTGTTTAGTAAGCACCGCACACTCTGGTACAGCCACTGTTTAGTAACCACCGTACACTCTGGTACAGGCATTGCTTAGCAACAGCACAGGAACATACTGTAACGTTCGCGTTGTTTCATTTCTTTATCTCACTCACACACAGACAACCAGATAGACAGACAGACAGACAGACAACCAGACAGACAATCAGGCAGACAACCAGACAAACAGACAGACAATGAGAATTCTTGATGACAACACTGGCTTACCTCAGATATCGATATCCATGTTAGTCTTATTTCCACAATATAAAGGACACTACATTATTTCCACACTATAAAGGACACTACATTATTTTCACAATATAAAGGACATTACATTATTTCCACAGTATAAAGGACACTAACATTATTTCCACGCATACTTATGCGGAAAAAAAAATTGCAATTAAAACCAAACACTTGAACAGTCCTTTCCATTGAATTGTTTACGGCAGAAGTCCCATGTTTGAAAACATTCGTGAAATACACTCCTCCCTAATTTCATAATCAGAAGGCACTGACACCTGCCTGTAACTTTACCTGCTACTCAGCCCAGACCTAGGACCGCCTCGGATAGATGCTAAGTGTAAGGTACAACGCAGCTGTTTCCTTATCTCCCCTTTTGGGGAAAATATAACTTTATTTATCTCCCCTTGGCGTTGGTTCACTGCGCTTGTTACAATCTTCACGTATAACAAGGGCAGATAATAAGGAATTCTATGAAGAAAACAGGCGTCTTGTCTGTATATTTGGCTCCGCGCGCGCGCGCTTTCTGGCAATGTGCGGATTTAAAATAGCATCTTCCATACCACCAATTTTTTTTTAAAGCTCGGTGTTCTATCCGAGGTCATGTTCATTCATATTTAGAAGTAAATTGCTGCCGATGTATGAGTACAGGAAACCAATATTTTGGTCTCATTCGAGAATTTTTTTTTTCTTTTTCCATTCACTGAAATTCCAACAAAAAAATATGAAAAAATAGAACGTCATAGTGGCATATTTCACAACAGTTGTCATTATTATAGTAACTTTTATCAAATAAGTTACACTTAGATCAGCTACTTAAAGCAGCAACTCGTGAACATTTATTCACTCAGGGCAGTGTAAACTAACGGTTACCTTATAATACTGGACTTAATACTTACACTAACGGTTACGTTATAATACTGGACTTAATACTTACACTAAAGGTTACGTTATAATACTGGACTTAATACTTACACTAACGGTTACGTTATAATACTGGACTTAGTACTTACACTAACGGTTACGTTATAATACTGGACTTAATACTTACACTAACGGTTACGTTATAATACTGGACTTAATACTTACACTAACGGTTACGTTATATTACTGGACTTAATACTTACACTAGCAGTTACGATACAATAACGGAATAGGTACAGACTAAGTGAGTCAGTCGACATTTCTTATGATATGTGCCCTGCCGTAGAAGCAACTTCAGGACCGTACTTACGGCATTGGCTTTAACTCTATATTCTAATTTTCATTCTAAATTTGGCAATCGTGTACAGCATAGCTAAGTGTGCCTTGCCCTGCAGCCAGATTATTGTGGTTTTAAAAGGCAACCTTCCCATCACTGTGAATAATAAATGTTGTCAGTTAGAGGGGACTTCTAGCACAAGTCCACATTTCTTACAGTTCATGACAGGACATTTCAGTATCGACTGCATCACTCCCACGCCTAATCGTGTAACAGTGAGAAGTAGAACAGCGCAACAGACAGTTCTGAAACTGTTAATTTGCACCTAAAACAGTACTCTAGATATCTTAATTATTGTTAATTTATCTCAGTCATTGTTAATTTATACATTAAACAGAACACTAGATAAACGTATACGTTAAACAGTGTAGTGGATACCTTAATCATTGTTAATTTATATGTTAAATATTGCACTATGTACCTTAAGTATTATTACTTTATATGTTAAGCAGTGAAATACATGTCTTAGTAACTATTAATCTTTACGTTAAATAGTTCACAAGATACTTAATCATTGTTAATCTAAGTGTTAAATAGTACAATAGATACTTAATCATTGTTAATATATGCGTTAAACAGCCCGCTAGTTACTTTAGTCATTGTGGACGAAGCACTTTAGCCCCTGTTAACTTCAGCATGTTTATGGATAAAGTTAATTTATTTGTATCATTTAATCTATTTTGAATTCTAAATCTTCTCTTAACTCTTGTCCCCTCCTCTTTGAAAGGTCATTCTAGTTTTTCTCGAGCGATAGATACAATATTTGAACAATTGCTACAGCAAAAAGCTGTATGTGCAGGTAACTGAAGTAAAGTCTCAACAAATTTTGACCGTGAAACGAAATGTTACAGTCAGCGGGAGGAAAACATCGACGAAGGCAGATGTGGCGCAGGTGATAGAAATCTGACTCTTACTGTGAAGGGATTTTGTTTTTATACCAGCTCTATCGTTTCTGGTCTGACTTGCTGTAAAATAAGCATCTAACAAAAGGATTGATGAATTCTATTGTGAGAGGTTATATACGTGGAAAGCAGTCTCAAGCATACGTTTCTGTTGCTGTAAGTGAGAAGAATGAGTAAAAGGTCATTTTATTTACAAATTTGAAACTCGCTGAAACGCGGGCATATTATGAATTTGATTATTAGCCACAAGTGAACTCACAGCTAGCCACAGCTGGACAACCTGGTCAGATTTTCCAGCGTTCTGTGAACAATGAGGAATCTCGCCGACTCACATTTGATTAGTGTTATGTATTAAACGGTAGGATATAGCTAATACGTGTAAAAATGTTGTGAATGTACTCGCTAAATTAGACATACGCGTATATTTTCTTCCAATTACGTGTCGTGCACAAAGTGAGGCGAGTTAGTTAACAAATCCACTTCGCGATGAAATTCGGACCAATAATTGGATTCGAGAGAAGGAGAGGTTATCTAGGCCAAATAACCAGAGCTGATCAATACTCTAAGTCAGCCAATCACAGCTGAGCGATAATATCAGCCAGCCAGTGAAAACTGACCAAAATTCTGGACCAGCCAACCAGAGCTGACTAAAATTCTAGACCAGCCAATCAGATCTGACCAGTACATTAGGGCAACCAGTCAGAAGTGATCAGTACTTTATCAGAGCTGACCAATACTACAGGCCAGCCAATCAGAGCTGACTAGTACTCTAAACCAGCCAATCAAACCTGATCATTTATCTAAGTCAGGTAATCAGAGCTGATTAATATTCTAGTCCAGCCATTCAAAGCAGACCTGTACTCTAGAGATGACTAAGACCCCAATATTCCTTTCATCCTATCTCCCGGAACATGCTTTTGTGCCACTTCAGCAAGGTAAACACTGCAAGGATCTGCGTATTATAAATGGTGGTGCAGTCTGTAGAGAAGCCTTCTTGTACCACCTTTACAAACTCATGACAAACTCATATAAAACATTACATATTCGGCTCTTTCTATCCTTTCCTTCAAGATCCGTATAACACGTTAAGAATTCATACAACCATCAAGGAGAGCTGCAGTAATATCATGAAAATAAAACAGTTATAATTCTATGAAGCAGGTTTCTGTCGGAACATCTAATCATATTTTACTTATCCTACTCGAGTAGGGTTTACCAAGTCGTTGGCTCCTTCATCCGATTTCATGAAATCGGTTTTTCACTTAACTAACACTTTGGACATAAAACCTGTCATGCCTATGATGTTCAAGTCTCAGCCAAGCTTAATGCTCGCGGTCTCATACTGTCACTTGTAATAATTTCAGCTGCACCGATATAGGTCAAGGACACCAGAAAAAGCCAGGAAGTTAGAAATGTTTTTATGGACATGTTCAGGCTTAAGTTGAGCGAGCAAGAAAATGTAAAATACAGTTGAGGCAAGTGAATTGTACAGAGCAAATGAGGAGGCGTACTTCGTGAATAGAGAGGAAGAGAAAGAGTATTGGACCAGATGAAATTGAAAGAGAAATAAGAGAGGATATAATATGGAGAAGACCTGTGCAGGCATGTTTTTGTCTTCTTCTTGTCTTTATCTGGGGTTTTCACTTTAATAATCATGCATTGTTGCTCGTCTACTTCTTCTTGGAACTGCGACCTAGTGGTCTTTGTAGCCTATGTGGTGAAGATGTTGAAGTAAAGCATCGACTAGGATTGAGAGCGGGTTATGGAGAATATTCTTTTTTTTCCCGAGTGGAACTACAAGGCAAGGGGGACGTGCAGTACTTCTTTAGCAGACTCCACCACCAAGGGGGACTGTGACAATTCCAGCCTCGTTAACGAAGCTAGGCCTGTTACTGGGGTACGAAAGGAGAGATGGGACAGGGTCTTGGTCGACCGTGATTCGTCAAATCATATCTGGTATGGATCCCTTAGGTCAGATCATATCTGCTATAGATCCCTTAGGTCAGATCATATCTGCTATAGATTCCTTAGATCAGATCATATCTGCTATAGATCCCTTAGATCAGATCATATCTGCTATAGATCCCTTAGGCCAGATAATATCTGCTATATATCCATTAGGTCAGATCGTATCTGCTATGGATCCATTAGGTCAGATCGTATCTGCTGTGGATCCATTAGGTCAGATCATATCTGTTGTGGATCCCTTAGGTCAGATCATATCTGCTGTGGATCCCTTAGGTCAGATCATATCTGCTATAGATACCTTATGTCAGATCTGATAGCGCCTTCACCCCCATTGTAGATTATGGATGATATACGATATCATTAAGAAATTAAATGTTTATAGTTCTCGTTTGGTGGCGGGTCAGATAAAACGTTCTCTTATTGTTATCATTTATTTTTATTTCTGTCACAATGTCCACTGTTTTTAATCCTCTCCATTAGTCACATAGTGGTTGCTAGGTCATTCATCAAAGCTTAAGAATCAAGTTAATTTATCCTTCGGTTCGACAGAGTCAAGTTTATTTTTCGTTCGACAGAGCCAAGTTTATTTATCCTTTGGTTCGACAAGAGGGTTTCATTTAGCATACAACTTGGAAAGTTCATCTGTTACTTTCATATCCTGATTCGAACCAAACACGATGAACTGAATTCTGAGAGAGCAAGGACACTAGCACAGAGGTCTGGTCAAGAGAGATTTTCACTAACACTTCTTCAAACTTTTATATTATCGTTAACATTTTCCCTCCACGTCGAATCAGCCGCCATCCATCAACAGACTTGAGTTCTAATAACGATTTCACTAACTGTTGGCAAGTTTTGCTAGTTTCAGACCATGACTAACCAATCAGATGTCTTCTTTAGATTCATCGCCTGACTCACAATCTAAGCTTATATTATATCAGTCAGCTTCGGTAGACAGATTCAGACATTTAGAGAGCTTCTGTTTCATTCTCTATAGGGCGTTTGCTTCATGGTCTAGAGGGCTTTTGTTTCATGCTCTAGAGGGCTTTTGTTTCATGGTCTAGATAGTTTTTGTTTCATGGTTTTGGGGGCTTTTCTTTCATGCTCTGGAGGACTTTTGTTTCACGGTTTAGAGGGCTTTTGTTTCATGATCTAGGGGGCTTTTGTTTCATGCTCTGGAGGGCTTGTGTTTAATGCTCTGGATGACTTTTTTCATGGTCTAAAGCGCTTTTGTTTCACGCTGTGGAGGGCTTTTGTTTCATAGTCTAGAGGGCTTTTGTTGCATTGTCTAGAGGGCTTTTGTTTCTAGGGGGCTTTTGTTTCATGCTCTGAAGGGCTTTTGTTTCATGGTCTAGGGGGCTTTTGTTTTATACTCTAGAGGGCTTTTGTTTAATGGTTAGAGGGCTTTTGTTTCATTGTCTAAATGGCTTTTGTGTCATGCTCTAGAGGGCTTTTGTTTCATGATCTAGAAGGCTTTTGTTTCATGGTCTAGGGGGCTTTTGTTTCATGCACGGGCGGGCTTTTGTTTCATGTTCTAGAAGGCTTTTGTTTCATGGTCTAGGGGGCTTTTGTTCCATGATCTAGGGGGCTTTTGTTTCATGGTTTAGTGGGCGTGTGTTTCATGGTCTAGAAGGCTTTTATTTTATGGTCTAGTGGACTATTTTCCATGGTCTGGAGGAGTTTTTTCATGGTCGAGGAGGCTTTTGTTTCATGGTTTTGAGGACCTTTGTATCATGGTCTAGATGGCTTTTGTTTCATGCTCTGAATGGGTTTTATTTCATAGTCTAGGAGGCTTTTGTTTCATTGTCTATAGGGCTTTTGTTTCATGGTCTTGAGGGCTTTTGTTTCATGTTCTGGAGGGCTTTTGTTTGATATTCTAAGGGCTTTTGTTTCATGTTCTGGAGGGCTTTTGTTTCATGGTCTAGATGACTTTTTTCATGGTTTATGGGGCTTTTGTTTCATTGTCTAGAGGACTTTTGTTTCATGGTCTAGATGACTTTTGTTTCATGGTCTAGAGGGCTTTTGTTTAATGGTCTAGAGGGCTTTTGTTTCATGCTCTGGAGGGCTTTTGTTTCATGTTCTGTAGGTCTTTTGTTTCATGCTCTGGAGGGCTTTAAGACTTCTGTTTCATGTTCTATAGGTCTTTTTTCATTGTCTAGAGGGCTTTTGTTTCATGCTGTAGAGGGCTTTTTTTACATGCTCAACGGTGCTTTTATTTCATGCTTTGGAGCGCTTTTTGTTTCATGCTCTATACGGCTTTTTTTCATGGTTTAGGTAACTTTTGTTTCATGCTCTATACGGCTTTTTTCATGGTTTAGGTAACTTTTGTTTCATGCTCTATACGGCTTTTTTCATGGTTTAGGAAACTTTTGTTTCATGCTCTATACGGCTTTTTTCATGGTTTAGGGAACTTTTGTTTCATATTCTATACGGCTTTTTTCATGGTTTAGGGAACTTTTGTTTCATGCTCTATACGGCTTTTTTCATGGTTTAGGAACTTTTGTTTCATGCTCTATACGGCTTTTTTCATGGTTTAGGGAACTTTTGTTTCATGCTCTATAGGGCTTTTTTCATGGTTTAGGGAACTTTTGTTTCATGCTGTAGATGGCGTCTGTAACATGATCTACAGGGCTTTTGTTTCATGCTCTATAGGGCTTTTTTCATGGTTTAGGGAACTTTTGTTTCATGCTGTAGAGGGCGTCTGTAACATGATCTACAGGGCTTTTGTTTCATGCTCTGCGGGGCTTCCATGTTCTGTAGGTCTTCTGTTTCATGCTCTAACCACCAAACTTTGCAGCCGCCTGACTTCCTTCGTGTCAGTGTCACAGATATACTAAGATCATAATGACAAGACGGATAGTCAGATTACATAGATATACAGATACACAGATATTCAGAAAGATGAACATACAGATATATAGGTATACAGATAGATGGATATACATATATACAGATACGTAGATACATAAATATACAGATACATAGACATACATATACATGAATATACAGATACATGGATATACAGATTCATGGATATATAGATACATGGACATATAGATACAAAAATAGACATATATAGAGATATAGATATACAGATACATAGATATACATGGATATACGGATACATATACAGATACATAGATAGACTGACACATAAACTAATGAATATACACAAACTGATAATAGATTAATGGATAGACACACTCGCACAAACAGACAGGCAGCCACAGACAGACACCCAGACAAACATACGCAGAAAGATGTTATCAGACAAACGCGTAAATAGACAGACAGACTGGCAGATAGACAGACGTACATACAGGCAGAAAGACAGATGGACATAGATAGACAGACAATTAAGTTGTGTAAGAAAAATTTTTTTTAAAGTTCGGAAACCTCCTCTGTGTGTGTGTGTGTGCGTGCGTGCGTGCGTGCTTATCTGTCTCAATGGATGGATTACTGATGAACAGATAGAGAAATGGATGACTGATGAACTGATAGAGAAATGGATTGCTGATGAACTGATTGATATACTGATGGATAGATGGATGACTGATGAACTGATATAGAAATGGATGACTGATGAACTGATAGAGAAATGGATTGCTGATGAACTGATTGATAGATGGATGACTGAAGAACTGAGAGAGAAATGGATGACTGATTAACTGATGGACAGATGGATGACTGATGAACTGATGAATAGATGGATGACTGATGAATAGATAGAGAAATGGATGGCTGATGAACTGATGGAGAAATGGATGACTGATAAACTGATGGAATAATGCATGACTGATGAACTGAAGGACAGATGGATGACTGATGAACAGAAGGACAGATGGATGATAGATGAACTGATAGACAGAAGGATGACTGATGAACTGATGGACAGATGGAAGCCTAGATAGATGGATGAACTCACAACAGTAACAATTAATGGATGAGTTTTATTAAAAAAAAAAAAAAACTGTCTCTCATGTATATCTCATTTATGTGAAATAAGCCCAAATGTCACATACGCCCTTTTCACATTCTCACGATGTCAGAGGTCAAAAGGTCACGTGAAGATGGTGTTTTACCGATACATTATCTACACGTGCAGCAAATGGGAGCGCTTCGCTTCCCGCTATAAACTGCCTTAGACATAAACAAGCCTGTGATAGGAAGTCTTGTCGTAGCCCGACGTGTGCCAAGATACATCGCAACTTGCAGGGGTTAAATGGAATCAGCATCGCGTGGAGCGGACCAGGATTTTTGTTTTTTTCATAGAGATCTTTCTGGTACAAGAAGAAAGTCAGGTACTTCGCCACATTATGAGGATTAACCCTCTTCCCGCGAAACCAACAAACGGAGTTTATTTAATACAATTAAAAATGTTAACACTTTTAAACATTGTTGCACGTGATGATCGTGATACTGATGTTCTGTCTCCGCGGAGACGATAATTTGAAGATTTTGGCAGATCTTGCTACAGTAAAGGTGTTTTACCAATGAGATTATGTATTTTAGTGCAGATCTTTCTTTTTTGTAGGAAATGCGACAACGAGTCCACCACTACCATCATCATCATCATCATCATCATCATCATCAAAGCAGAGTTCCTGCTTTAGAGACAATAGGATGGTTTATTTTTATAAAAGTAAAAACAAATAATATTTTTGAAGAATTTAAAACTGTCGAAACGATAATTCGATGCGGCTTCTTAAACTGAATATAGCGAGTTCTGCCCCCACCGCCACCATTTGATCAGTGTTTTCTTAGGGTAGAGAGTACATGTAAAGAAATGCAGTGATGATAATATTCTAAAGACTTCTGCGTCGTTTAACAAGAAATGTTCTGCATATCTCCGCAGGAACGAAGATAACGAGTTTTATGAAGGCCGTTACTGTTTAAGATCTACAGATAACCATGACTGTAACTTTGTGATTACCTGACTTGGTCAGTGAAATTCTTAACATTCTCTCCCCTGTCACGGATTTTCTCCAAAAGCTTTTCTTTGCAAACATAAACCACACTAATGATGCGCAAGCCGTCAGCCATCTTTGCTTTCACAACCGGAAAAGAATTTTAATATTTTCATGTTCCGCCCCATAACATCATTTCTTTTCATTATTCTATTTTCTTCTTTCACTGCCGAGTTTTATGTTTCCCAAGCTTTTCGTAATCGTTTGGCCTTTTCAGCTTATCAGATGACATAATCAGCAAACCTGGATGATCTGCTTCACTATCATCATGATATTATCAAATACTGACTGCGCAGTTTCTTTGGTACAGGCACAGAACACGGTCACGGGAAATGTCAGGTTGGGTAGTGGAGTTCCGTAGGAGTGGAGTGTGTCGTGAGCTCTTCTTTGACATTCACTGACCCACATAGGTGGGGCAGAGTCCTAGATGACTTGAATAAATGTACTCTTTCGCTTCTGGGTCGTCCCAACCAGGATTCGGGTTGTTTGTGGGATGGGCACTTCCTAGTCACAGAGCTATCCTCCATATGTCTCTTTTCGTTGGCCATCGCCCGACCCACTCAATCCTGCTCTCTTTCCTTTCTGGCTGACATACAACGATCCCCCCACCCTCATGCCTCATCAAGAGAATGTGCAAGGTTTAATGGTCCCAGGCGGAAAATATACTGTTCAAAAAAAAAAAGAAACGTAACATTATTGTAGTCATACAGGACACCAAATTTCAAACTTATATCACAATTTTATTTTATGGAATTAATGTTTCAGTCGTGGCATGAAGAAACTTTTAAGACTTTAACAATGAAATCATTAAATTTGGATTGGACTTTTATTCTTTGCGACTGAGGATTCCGTTTCAGTAAGGTGTATGGCCTCCTCTGGCCTGTATCAGAGAACGACATCTCCTTGACATGGATCCGATTAGCTGTTGGATCTGTTCTTGAGGGATGGCTGCTCACTCTTCCCGCAGTACAAAAGACAACTGTCAGAGATTGGTTGTCTCGCTGGCGGACTTGTCTGTTGAGCTCAACCAATAAGTGATCTATTGGGTTCATATATGATGACATGGATGGCTATGGAATGGTCTGAACATTGTTGTCTGCTAGGAACTGGGTGATGAGTTGTGCCACATGATGTCGAGCATTATCCTACTGAAAAATCAACCCTGGCGCAGCCAGAAGTGGAAGGACGTGCGGACGAAGAATTTCAGAGACGTATAGTTGGGCATTCAGGCGTTCTTCAATTTGCACCAGGTTACCTCTTCCCATTAAACTGATCGTCCCCCACACCATTATACATCCACCACCATGTAGAGGAGCCTCATCCATGCAGTTCTAGGTGTAGCGATCATGGACTCTGTGGTAAACTCTTCACCGTATATCGTGTCGCTGGAGCAGAAAGAATGATTCTTCACTAAACCAAACCCTTCTCCAATCTTTCGCAACGGTCCGTTGACGATGCTGGTTCGCCCATTGCAGCCGGTTCTGGCTATGCCGGTCCGTAAGAACAGGACCTCTGTAGGGGCTTCTAGCCCAAAGACCAGCGTCGTGCAGCCGGTTCCTGACCGTTTGATCTGAAATTCGACGAGCTGATGTCATTGACTGGACCGTTGAGGACGCAGGTGCAAATCGATTCCTGAGGTGACGCTGCCGTATGAAGCGGTCTTCGGCATGAGTTGTGACTATGGGTCTTCCACCACGCGGCCGGTCTGCAGCTGAGCCAGTTTCTTGAAATTGTCTACATATGCGACTAATGGTGCTTCTTTCATTCATTCATTCATTTGCATGTCCCCTACGGAACTGTGCCTCCCTAACAGCTCTCCCGTAGGCCTCGCGGTTGTGAGCAAGATGGCCTGCTGCTGATGCATCCATTTGCAGATCATCAACGATGTCTTGCAGCCATCTTCGTCGTGGTCTTCCTCTCTTTCTTTTTCCCATTATGTAGCCTTCCAAGACGGTCTTCTCTAAATTATCATGACGTTTAATGTGGTTACTAGCCAGCCTTCTTCAACATTAAGTTCTTGTAGTATAGATATATGTGTTCTTTTTTGTGTCCATGATACTTGAAGAACTCTTCTGTATGTGTTTCTAACCACATTAAATTGTCTGGCCACTACACTTTGTGACTGTCCAGTCTATAAACGTACAATGATGATGAGTCGTTGTCTTGTAGTGAGATGAACCATACTTTCGCATTGAATTGTCAAATGAATTGATTCGAGGAGCGTCAATATTTTATAGGCATTCAATAACATGGTCAGTGAGTTTTGTGTTCAGTAAGTTTCACGGGATTCTCGTGAACCTGTCATGAGTTACTGTCAAAAATGCTGTTTTGACTAGTGTCTCTTTTCTGTGTTCATGAATCATCTGCTGACTACAGTTTAGGTCAGCACATGAAATTGATGTATGAAGTGAACTTTTCAGGCAATTTGTCTTTATCTGTTCAGCAAACTTGAGTTTAAATCGCAACATCGTAGAGTTCCTTTTTTTAAACAGTATAGATACAGAGAGGAGAAAATTTTAAAAACTCATAACTCTGTACCTGTCCACAGTAAAGTCTTAAGCAGTTGTCTCATACACGGACACTTACAACATAAGGAAACTAGTTCACATATTCTGGGACACTTACAACATAACCAAGCTAGTTCACATATTCGGGGACACATACAACATAGGGAAGCTAGTTCACATATTCGGGGACACTTACAACATAAGCAAGCTAGTTCACATATTCGGGGACACTTACAACATAAGCAAGCTAGTTCACATATTCGGGGACACTTACAACATAAGCAAGCTAATTCACATATACAAGGACACACACTACATAAGCAAATTAGTTCACATCTACAGGGACACTTACGACATAAGCAAACTAGTTCACATATACGGGGATACTTACAACATAAGCAAGCTAGTTCACATATATAGGGACACATACAACATAAGCAGACTAGTTCACATATACAGTATAAACAATTTTGTTAGGGCTGAAGAAGAAAGAAAAGTTATCATGTTAAAAAGATCCTCCTCATGTACAATAAACAGAAAGAAAACAGACCAGTCCTCCTTTTTCTCTATCACTCCCAGACTCCCCTGTTTTCTTATTTTTCACATTCTTACAGTTGTCCCTTCCTGATCATGGGATGTCCAATATTCACATTGTCACGTCCTCATCATGGCATATTCAGTATTCACAGTGTCCCGTTCTCATTATGGCATGCTCAGTGTTACATTGTCCCGTCCTCATCATAGCATATTCAGTATTCACAATGTCCCATCCTCATCATGGCAAGTACAGTATTCACATTGTCCCGTCCTCATCATAGCATATTCAGTATTCACAATGTCCCATCCTCATCATGGCAAATACAGTATTGACATTGTCCCGTCCGCATCTTTGCATATTCAGTATTCACAATGTCCCGTCCTCATCTTTGCATGTCCAGTATTCACAATGTCCCGTTCTCATCTTTGCATGTTCAGTATTCACATGATCACACACCTTGTCAGGTGACATATACTCAAACAAAGTTACATAAATGACAAACCGACTCATTTTATTACAGGAGAACAAAAATAATTACAATGTTCCATTACACGTTAAATCAGCATTATAATGCAGAAAATAACTTCTTGAGCTCCTCCATCACAGTTGCAACACGTCTATACACAGTCAACAATGTCTTGCGGAAACACAAACACTCTCTTATCTCGCTTTCCCACACAACAGACATTACTAAATAAGCACATAAATTATTCACTCGACTGCAACTCGTACAACCCTAGGGTCTTAGCCTACGCCCAAACTAAAATCTTTATCCCTTTCTGCCTTCCCTTTCTGTCTCGAGTCCCCTACTTTAAAATCTCATACTTCGATACGCACTCCTTGTCCGACTCTGTTTCATCGGTACTCCTGTACGAGCACAAATCTGCCCCAGTCACGACTGCTGATCGTGTCCACTTCCCAACGTTAAGTCACGGAGTATCTCATCTTATCCTTCCCGTGCCGTTAAACGTCACATAGGGCTCGCAAAGTAGTTCGCCAATTTTTCCTGTCTTCAGCGAGTCTTTCAACCTCATCAAAGGATTTTATGCCTGTTAATTTGGCCTCTCTTAATAATGTCCTCTTCAGAGTTTCACGCGGTCTGCCTCTTTTTCTTCGGCCTGTTGTGTTCCACTTGATAGCCTGTTTTGGGATTCTCTGATCGTTTCTTCTCATGAAGTGACCACAGAGTATCCGAACATAAAATACCTGCATTACTCTTTCAGCTCCAGATGTCACTGTCAGTGGCCCTCAGCTTTTTGGCCCTGTGTGTGTGTGTGTGTGCGTGCGTGCGTGCGTGCGAAGGTCCACTGATATTGGCCGACAAGAAATGTCCACTTTACTACAGAAATAACGAACGTGGTAAAGCAAATTAGTTTACATCTACAGGGACACTTACGACATAAGCAAACTAGTTCACATATACGGGGATACTTACAACATAAGCAAGCTAGTTCACATATATAGGGACACATACAACATAAGCAGACTAGTTCACATATACAGTATAAACAATTTTGTTAGGGCTGAAGAAGAAAGAAAAGTTATCATGTTAAAAAGATCCTCCTCATGTACAATAAACAGAAAGAAAACAGACCAGTCCTCCTTTTTCTCTATCATTCCCAGACTCTCCTGTTTTCTTATTTTTCACATTCTTACAGTTGTCCCTTCCTGATCATGGGATGCCCAATATTCACGTTGTCACGTCCTCATCATGGCATATTCAGTATTCACAGTGTCCCGTTCTCATCTTTGCATATTCAGTATTCACAATGTCCCGTCCTCATCATAGCATATTCAGTATTCACAATGTCCCATCCTCATCATGGCAAGTACAGTATTCACAATGTCCCGTCCTCATCATAGCATATTCAGTATTCACAATGTCCCATCCTCATCATGGCAAATACAGTATTGACATTGTCCCGTCCCCATCTTTGCATATTCAGTATTCACAATGTCCCGTCATCATCTTTGCATGTCCAGTATTCACAATGTCCCGTTCTCATCTTTGCATGTTCAGTATTCACATGATCACACACCTTGTCAGGTGACATATACTCAAACAAAGTTACATAAATGACAAACCGACTCATTTTATTACAGGAGAACAAAAATAATTACAATGTTCCATTACACGTTAAATCAGCATTATAATGCAGAAAATAACTTCTTGAGCTCATCCATCACAGTTGCAACACGTCTATACACAGTCAACAATGTCTTGCGGAAACACAAACACTCTCTTATCTCGCTTTCCCACACAACAGACATTACTAAATAAGCACAGAAATTATTCACTCGACTGCAACTCGTACAACCCTAGGGTCTTAGCCTACGCCCAAACTAAAATCTTTATCCCTTTCTGCCTTCCCTTTCTGTCTCGAGTCCCCTACTTTAAAATCTCGTACTTCGATACGCACTCCTTGTCCGACTCTGTTTCATCGGTACTCCTGTACGAGCACAAATCTGCCCCAGTCACGACTGCTGATCGTGTCCACTTCCCAACGTTAAGTCACGGAGTATCTCATCTTATCCTTCCCGTGTCGTTAAACGTCACATAGGGCTCGCAAAGTAGTTCGCCAATTTTTCCTGTCTTCGGCGAGTCTTTCAACCTCATCAAAGGATTTTATGCCTGTTAATTTGGCCTCTCTTAATAATGTCCTCTTCAGAGTTTCACGCGGTCTGCCTCTTTTTCTTCGGCCTGTTGTGTTCCACTTGATAGCCTGTTTTGGGATTCTCTGATCGTTTCTTCTCATGAAGTGACCACAGAGTATCCGAACATAAAATACCTGCATTACTCTTTCAGCTCCAGATGTCACTGTCAGTGGCCCTCAGCTTTTTGGCCCTGTGTGTGTGTGTGTGTGCGTGCGTGCGTGCGTGCGAAGGTCCACTGATATTGGCCGACAAGAAATGTCCACTTTACTACAGAAATAACGAACGTGGTAAAGCTGATCCTAGTAATACAACTAGACAGAATATGTGCACTCTGTCCGTGTCTGTCTTACAAGGAGAAGACCAACAAGTTAGGTGTGTCATTTAAAAGAATCTGTTTCTCACATTTTTTTTATCTTCACTTATCCGTGCTGATCTCACTTTCCGTCATTATTATTTCTGCCCACTTTCCTCACTCTTTCGACTTTATAATAAAATTACGGAACAAAATTGCGAACTGTTATTCTGACGGTAAACTCTCCTGAGAAAGAAATAGATACAGCGTTTTTTCCTGTTTCCGGAAACATTGGTCCTACGTGTGTGTGTGTGTGTGTATGCGTGATATCTTCTGTGCTGCCAAGGACACAAAACAGGATACAACTGTAATTCTTCGATAATTTTTAAAATGTCTATTTGTGGATTTGTGCTGCTTTTTTTCAGCCAAAACATATTAGGTTTAATAATAATAATAATAATAATAATAAACTTGTCACATTCTAATGCCTGGATTTTTTGACCATGTTGATGACTCACATTGTAGTGTTTGGATATTTTGACCATGTTGATGACTCACATTCTAGTGTTTGGATAATTTGACCATGTTGATGACTCACATTGTAGTGTCTGGATATTTTGACCATGTTGATGACTCACATTGTAGTGTCTGGATATTTTGACCATTTTGCTGACTCACATTGTAGTGTCTGGATATTTTGACCATGTTGATGACTCACATTGTAGTGTCTGGATATTTTGACCATGTTGCTGACTCACATTCTAGTGTCTGGATATTTTGACCATGTTGCTGACTCACATTCTAGTGCCTGGATATTTTGACCATGTTGCTGACTCACATTCTAGTGCCTGGATATTTTGACCATGTTGCTGACTTACAAAACGTAGTTCCTTTTCTGACTTGCAACCTGCCCAGAATTCCTGCAGCCTTCTTCTACCATCGTGCTCTTGTGTGGCGTGATAGTTCATTCACTTTCCTGCTCACTGACACGTTGAGTGATATACTTCCTAGAGAAACCAGCGCTGTGTGTGTGTGTGTGTGTGTGTGTGTGCGTGCGTGCGTGCGTGTGTGTGTGTCTGTGTGTGTGTATGTGTGTGTGTGATATTTTGGAAACCATGATCTGTTCTCATTTACCGAACTTTGAAAGCTCCGTCATGCTTGGGACAAATTCAGTAAATAAAATTCAGCGCAGAAAGAGTTAAACTTGTAGTTTTCATGTTAACGTCGTAAAAACTTCCAGCGCTGAAAGAGTTAAACTTGTAGTTTACATATTAACATCGTAAACACTTCCAAGTGACTTAGCAAAGAGTTGTATGTTTGGCATTTGAGAAATTGTAGACTAAGTACTTTAGAGAGGAAGAAAAATGACAAGAGAAATATCTGGGATTCGAACCACGGACATTGGGTAGGGCGAGCAGCCGCTTACTCACGACAATCGCGCATTGTTCTCTGATCATTTTTCTCTCACATCTAAAATACTTTGTCTACTATTTCTCTTGTCATTTTTCTCCCACGTCTAAAGTACTTTGAGTATCATTTCTCTTGTCATTTTTCTCTCGCATCTAAAATACTTTGCTTACTATTTCTCTTGTCATTTTTCTCCCACGTTTAAAGTACTTTGTCTACTATTTCTCTCATCATTTTTCTCTCACGTCTAAAGTACTTTGGCTAATATTTGTTAAATGCTAACCAAATAACTCTGTCCTGAACCACTTTCCTGTGCGAAATCTTCGTATTTCTCATTTGAAAAAAAATATCACATGTCCAAGAGAGTCCGATTTCTATAAAAAAAAATAAATAAATAAAACCGACTGCAAACGGTTACAAACAATGGTGACCATCTCGCTAGTTTTACTAGCCTACAAGTCAGCTTTCTTTCTCCTTTGTAGATTTCTCATTTCTCGTGCCTACCTGTTTGGAGCTTTAGACCTCGATTCTCTGCAGCTGAGTCGAGAGCCCTTGTAACGTCCACGATAACAGTCCATAAATGTCTTACTTAGGAGTTATAATTGTCCAGGGAGCTATTTTGCCATAGAAAGATCAAACAGGTATCCATCATCCCCATAAATATTTTAACGCTCACGTTAGCACTGCATTTTTAAATATTAACACTAAGATTTTTAAATATTAACACTAAGATGTACACAGGGAAAAACCATTCAGTCAGTCATTTCATGTCCCTTGTGAAACTTTGCCTCCTTAACGATGTCTTGCAGCCATCTTCGCTTTGGTCTCTCTCTCTCTCTCTTTCTTTTTCCCGTTATGTACCCTTCCAAGACGGTCTTCTCTAGATTATCATGACGTTTATTGTGTCCAAAATATTTAAGTTTTCTCTCTTTAATCCTCTTTACCAGCCAGCCTTCTTCAATATTAAGTTCTTGTAGTATGGATATATTTGTTCTTTTTTTTTGTGTCCATGGTATTTGAAGGACCTTTATGTACCATTTAAACGCATTTATGTGTTTCTCATATGTGCAAAAATAACATTAATGTTACATAATGTTTACACCACGGAAGAAAAGAACAAACAAACAAAAATAAAGAGTATTACTTCTGTATCAGAATTTGGCAAATAATAACACTAAATTAACATATAATTTAAAATCATCTCAATATTTTCTGTTCAGGCAGTAAAATTAACCCAATGTTTAACGCTGCTGCAGTAAAATTAACCCAATGTTTAACGCTGCTGCAGTAAAATTAACCCAATGTTTAACGCTGCTGCAGTAAAATTAACCCAATGTTTAACGCTGCTGCAGTAAAATTAACCCAATGTTTAACGCTGCTGCAGTAAAATTAACGCAGTGTTTAACGCTGCTGAGTATAACCAACTTCAGGGTGAATCAGTTCCCAGTATTTTCTGTCTTGAAGGTGTCTCGTACAATTTTCAAAATTCGCTCATTATTTTGATGTGAACATTTTTTTAAACTCCAGTTTTATCCGTAAATAAATTAGTCCACAGTTTCATTCCAGGCGTACTTAAGTTGGATAATTATTTTTTTCTTTTTATTAAATAAGCCGCGAGTTGCTTCTCTAAATTATTGTGCTATTTTGACATGAGAGCAACACTACATTTAACTTTACAAAGACTCTACCTTTGCCTGAGTGAGTGAGCCTCTGTATGCTTGTTTGTGGATGTGTGTTTTCCATTATATGTTCTAAAAAGCAACATAAGTTCTTTTCCTATAATGAGTGGAAAGCCGCAGGCCGCACTTGTTCCCGGGGACATCAAGAAACACAGACCAACATAACCTGAACTTTAACCCCTGGACCACTCTCCCTTCATAAACTTCCGAGTGTAGCGTCAGTCAAATGTACCATTTTACCGAGATACGGATTTCTAGAAGTTTCGACTGTCACTTGCTTAATGGGTGTGTGATCTGACTCACTTTATCTCTGACTCACTCTATTTCTGACTTAATTTATCTCTGACTATTTATGACTTAATTTATCTCTGACTATCTGAATTAAGTTATCTCTGACTATTTTTACTTAATTTATCTCTGACTCAGGTTATCTCTGACTCACGCTATTTGTGACTTATTTAATTTATTTCTCTCTTTGACTTAATTTATGTCTGACTCACTCTCACTATCTCTGACTCAGTCTATCTCTTGCTTTGACTTGGTTCTCTGACTCAGTCTATCTCTTGCTTTGACTCTATCTTCTGACTCACTCTGGCTCACTCTATCTCTGACTCACTCTATCTCCGACTCACACTTTCTCTGACTCACTCTATCTCTTGCTTTGACTCTAGCTTCTGACTCACTCTGACGTGGCGGACACGTGTTGGTTGCTAATGGTTGAGGAGAGTGGTGTTTGGGATGTGACTGCTCAGCTTTTAGTAATATTTGCGTCTCTTAAAAAACTCTGTGTATGGAAGAGATATAAAATAGCTTTTATTTGCTTCTGTTATATCCCCCATTTACACCAGATATAAGATGTCTGAAATGACAGAACTGTCACATGGAGCTTATTAAAAATTCTGGTATTACAGCTCGCTAGGAGGACATCATCCCTCAGTTTGTGTACCCTCTGGAGGTACAAGATGACAGCTGCCACAGTTATCAACGACGGAGCATCAAAAGGTTTGACCTCACTCAACAAGAAAACAGACAGACCACGCCCAGACTTTGGGCTACGGTCCCAGCCTGTGTCTTAATGCTGAACATATCTCTGTTCAGTTTGCGTGTATGTATACAAGTTGTACAGAATGTTTGCATCACCCTGTAGCAAGTGTGCAACAGATCTAGTCCTACAAGATTCGAAAGTAAACTACGCTGGGCGCCGGCTTTCTAACGCTGAACGTAGGGCACACTGAGAAACGCCGAAACAGCAAGACAAGCGCCGAATATATGGAACACGGATAAACTTGAGAACCCGCCATATATGCGGATCGCCGAAAAAAAAACATAGTTTATATACAAATGCACCTTTATATGTCACCACTGTCAGACACTTTGATTCCCACTCCTTCAGAAATTGTACTTTACTACCGGACCCTACTCCCAATACTCACTCCGCTAAGAACTAGTCACGCAAGATGTCCAGTTTTCGGTTTAATTCCCTGGGTTGCGAGTTCTTGACTTGGGCAGCGAACCTCCTGGGATTGTGAAAAGCATATGATGGAGGGCAGAACTTGATCTTAGAATAGTTTAAACAAAATAAGTTTTTTGTTAAGACTAGCATTTTCTTTCAACTGTTCTGTTCCCAGTTGTTGTCTATACGTACAGTAAAATCAAGACTAGAGGTGCTAATTTCGACGCTACGAATCAAGACTAGAGATGATATTTTCGACACTACGAAGCACAACTGGAGATGATAATTTTGACACTACGGAGCAAGACTAGAGATGATAATTTTGACACTACGGAGCAAGACTAGAGATGATAATTTTGACACTACGGAGCAAGACTAGAGATGATAATTTTGACACTACGGAGCAAGACTAGAGATGATAATTTTGACACTACGGAGCAAGACTAGAGATGATAATTTTGACACTACGGAGCAAGGAGTATGAGAATTTACTAGACAGTGCGTAATGGTTGTGGACATATACTTGGAACACAGAGAGGATATACTGAACATTCTATAAAGATAATGAGGATATATTGTTAATTCACAGGAGATAAACTGAATAATCCATTGGGAGTGTGGAAATATATTGAAAATCCATAGCGATTAACCTGGACGATCCATAAAGCGGATATGATGGGATTCCATAGGAGACATGCTGGGTAATCTATGGGGAGTGTGGGTGATATAATGGGAATCCATAGGAGACATGCTGGGTAATCTATGGGGAATGTGGGGATATAATGGTAATCCATGGGGATGTAGTGGGTAATCCATAGGGAGGGTGGGAATATACTTAGAGGCGCTTTTAATGCCCAGATGAATAAGCTAAATTTAATAAGGGCCCTTGGCCCTTCTGGCCTATACCGCTCATCTCCTTATATATGACATGATTCTCCCCCCCCCCCTCCGCTAGCTGTGACCTCTACTATTACTATATAACTTTGTGTATTACACAGGCCGTCGAAAACTGATAGGTCGCTGTCTTGTGTATAACACAACATAACACAACATAACATGCCCTTGCAACAGTAAAAGTTACAAATGATTGTTACATGAAACAATCTATACTGTTAAAAAAAACGCAACACTACTGTAGTAGTAATGGACACAAAATTTCAAACTTAATTCAAAATTTTATTTTACTGAATTAATGTTTCAATCTTGGCATGAAGAAACTTTAAGACTTCGACAATGAAATGATGTTCATTAAATTTGGTTTGGACTTTTATTCTTTGCGACTGAGGCCTCTGTTTCAGCGAGGTGTATGACCTCCTCTGGCCTGTATCAGAGAACGACATCTCCTTGACATGGATCCGAATAGCTGTTGGATCTGTTGTTGTGGGATGGCTGCCCACTCTTCCCGCAGTGCAAGAAGAAACCGTCGGAGATTGATTGGCGCCACGTCTTGCTGGCGAACTTGTATGTTGAGTTCAACTCATAAGTGATCTATTGGGTTAATGTCTGATGACATGGATGGCTAATGGAATGGTCTGGACGTTGTTGTCAGCGAGGAAATGGGTGGTAAGTTGTGCCACTTTAGATCGAGCGTTATCCTACTGAAAAATCGACTCTGGTGCAGCCAGAAGCTGAAGGATGTGAAGACGAAGAATTTCAGCTACGTATCGTTGATCATTCAGGCGTCCTTCAATTTGCACCAGGTCACTTCGTCCCATGAAGCTGATCGTCCCCAATAGCAGTACACCGCCACCACCATGTGGAGAAGCCTCATCCATGCAGTTCTGGGCGTAGCGCTCATGGACTCTGTGGTAAACTCTTCTCCGTCCATCGTGTCGCTGGAGCAGAAAGAGTGATTCATCACTAAACCAAACGCTTCTCCAATCATTCGCAACGGTCCAACGACGATGCTGGTTCGCCCACTGCAGTCGGTTCTGACGATGCCGGCCCATAAGAACAGGATCTCTGTAGTGTCTTCTAGCCCACTGACCTTCCGGGCCCACTGACCTTCCGGGCCCATTGATCTTCTGTCTGATATTTCCCTGTTTCCAACCAGTCCTCTCCGATATTTTCCTGTTTCCACCCAGTACTCTCTGATATTTCCCTGTTTCCACCCAGTACTCTCTGATATTTCCCTGTTTCCACCCAGTACTCTCTGATATTTCCCTGTTTCCACCCAGTACTCTCTGATATTTCCCTGTTTCCAGCCAGTTCTCTCCGATATTTCCCTGTTTCCACCCAGTACTCTCTGATATTTCCCTGTTTCCAACCAGTCCTCTCCGATATTTCCCTGTTTCCAACCAGTCCTCTCCGATATTTCCCTGTTTCCACCCAGTCCTCTCCGATATTTCCCTGTTTCCACCCAGTCCTCTCCGATATTTCCCTGTTTCCACCCAGTCCTCTCCGATATTTCCCTGTTTCCAACCAGTCCTCTCCGATATTTCCCTGTTTCCACCCAGTCCTCTCCGATATTTCCCTGTTTCCAACCAGTCCTCTCCGATATTTCCCTGTTTCCACCCAGTACTCTCTGATATTTCCCTGTTTCCACCCAGTTCTCTCCGATATTTCCCTGTTTCCAGCCAGTCCTCTCCGATATTTTCCTGTTTCCAGCCAGTACTCTCTGATATTTCCCTGTTTCCGGACAGTCCTCTCTAATATTTCCCTGTTTCCAACCAGTCCTCTCTGATATTTCCCTGTTTCCGGACAGTCCTCTCCGATATTTCCCTGTTTCCGGACAGTCCTCTCTGATATTTACCTGTTTTCCGGCCAGTCCTCTCTGATATTTCCCTGTTTCCAGCCATTCCTCTCTGATTTTGTTGGTGTGAAAACAAGAGCTTTCTCGTCCGGGAATATAAAAATAAAAATGTCTGCGATGCTGGTATTTACAGGACAACCCCCACCCCCACACCCCATCATAAAAAAAAAGTTTTTGATTTGTTTCGATGTTTTTTTTTTCAACCTGTTTTTCTCTGCCCCAACTTTCCAAGATTAAAAAGAAAAAAGAACGCTCTCTTTCTTTCTCATTCCTAATGTTCTGTTTTGCACATTTTTTTTAGTTCCATTTTCTGTCTGATCTCCTGAGGAATATTTCATTATTCCTAACATCTACTTGCTGAATATTTCCTTATTCCTAACATTTATTTGCTGAATATTTCCTTATTCATAATATCTACTTGCTGAATATTTCCTTATTCCTAACGTCTACTTCCTGAATATTTCCTTATTCCTAACATCTATTTGTTGAATATTTCCTTATTCCTGACATCTACTTGCTGAATATTTCCTTATTCCTAACGTCTACTTGCTGAATATTTCCTTATTCCTAACATCCATTTGTTGAATATTTCCTTATTCCTGACATCTACTTGCTGAATATTTCTTTATTCCTGACATCTACTTGCTGACTATTCTCATCTTTTTGCTGACACTTCGCTTTCTTATTATTTCACTGTATGGATGAAACTAATATAACTGTATGTACCCTGCTTGTCTTATCTACAACATCACGTGACCTGATGATGATGATGTTGTTTGCCCCTGCAACTAGGAGTAAGATTTTCAGACCAACCGATGCTGTGAAGATGTAGTAGATACACGTGCCTGATATGGAAATGGGAGAGAGTTACTTTGGTTTGTTTGAAGATCTAGGGGATGGAGGGCACAAAAAAAGAAGCCAGCTTGTCAGTGAAGGTCAAGTCACTACGGCAAGTCCTGTCTCAGTAGCCTTGCTAGGATTGGTACTAGGAACTAAAACATGGAAGTGAGACAGTGTCTCGAGTGGTACTAAGAACTAAAACATGGAAGTGAGACAGTGTCTCGAGTGGTACTAAGAACTAAAACATGGAAGTGAGACAGTGTCTTGAATGGTACTAAGAACTAAAACAAGGAAGTGAGACAGTGTCTTGAGTGTTACTAGGAGCTCAGACAAGGAAGTGAGACAGTGTCTCGAGTGGTACTAAGAACTAAAACATGGAAGTGAGACAGTGTCTCGAGTGGTACTAGGAACTAAAACATGGAAGTGAGACAGTGTCTCGAGTGGTACTAAGAACTAAAACATGGAAGTGAGACAGTGTCTCGAGTGGTACTAAGAACTAAAACAAGGAAGTGAGACAGTGTCTTGAATGGTACTAAGAACTAAAACAAGGAAGTGAGACAGTGTCTTGAGTGTTACTAGGAGCTCAGACAAGGAAGTGAGACAGTGTCTCGAGTGGTACTAAGAACTAAAACATGGAAGTGAGACAGTGTCTCGAGTGGTACTAAGAACTAAAACATGGAAGTGAGACAGTGTCTTGAATGGTACTAAGAACTAAAACAAGGAAGTGAGACAGTGTCTTGAGTGTTACTAGGAGCTCAGACAAGGAAGTGAGACAGTGTCTTGAGTGGTACTAGGAGCTCAGACATGGAAGTGAGACAGTGTCTTGAGTGGTACTAGGAGCTCAGACATGGAAGTCAGACAGTGTCTTCAGTGTTACTAGGAGCTCAGACATGGAAGTCAGACATAGTCTTGAGTGTTACTAGGAGCTCAGACATGGAAGTCAGACAGTGTCTTCAGTGTTACTAGGAGCTCAGACATGGAAGTCAGACAGAATCATGATCAGCTGACTCTGATAACCTGTTTCGCCACAGTCATCTTCCTAATCCCACCCGTACCCAACCCCCACCTCTTGCAGTACAAGATAACTTCACTCCTTCATTTATACCTCCACCAAATGTTCGTGCCTTTCATATTTCTCTCACACACCCACACACACAATGCCCGGATGATGGAGTGAAGCTTCACAACGGTGAAGGTGATGTTTATCTCGCGCCAGAGAACACGCTGGGGAGCTAAACCCATTCACATTACAGACAATTACAAAGTAATACGTCGCTTACCCTCACTTGGGATCATGAACGATTTGTCTGTCGCTTGTGGATGATTTGTAATGTTTGTTCACGCAGTGATTCTCAAAATATACAGCATCTGCAACCCATCTGGACTGGAGAGAAATATGCGTCTTATTCAGGTCACTAAAAGAGAGACAGAACAGACAGTTTTGTTTTTTCTTGCTATCATACTTAGATAGCTTTCTGATGATTAATTTCTTGCTATCGTACTTAGATAGCTTTCTGATGATTAATTTCTTGCAGTCATACCTAAATAAATTTCTGATGATTAATTTCTTGCTGATGAATTTCTTGCTATCACACTTAGATAGCTTTCTGATGATGAATTTCTTGCTATCATAGCTAGATAGTTTTCTGATGATTAATTTCTTGCAGTCATACCTAGATAGCTTTCTGATGATTAATTTCTTGCTATCATACTTAGATAGCTTTCTGATGATTAATTTCTTGCAGTCATACCTAGATAGTTTTCTGATGATTAATTTCGACTTTTGTATCTTCATCGTAAGATATTGTTTTCAAAAATCCACAAAATGTGTTAATAAAATAATGAATTAGTTGAACAAATTGTGAAAGTCATTATTTTCTACAGTCACATATCCCTGTTATCGTTTGATTGGAACAGGCATTCAATTACATCGAAATAATAAACTCTCTCTCTCTCTCTCTCTCTCACACACACACACATGAACTCTCTCTTCTTTTCTGTTTCCCTTACTAGTACACACTCTTTCTTATTCACACACACACACATTATTTCTATCACTTACATACGCACATTGTTCCTCTCTCTCTCTCTCTCTCTCTCGCATATAACCTGTTTCTCTCTGGTCTCACCCACTCATTCACTTTCTTTCTTTGAATCACTCCTCTCTTTCTGCCTTTCTCTTCACAGAAAGTCCTAGCCACAAGAGAGACCTGGGAGAGATCTTTAGCTGACGACAGAACCTGAGAAACATAGGGACTTCCGCCTGATGACTGGGTTCCAGATTTAAGATGACCCAGTTTTGTACTTGAAGAAGATGAAGGCTTTGAAGAAAAAAAGAAGAAATTAAATAATATAGTAAGAGAACCGTTGTCCCAGTGCCGAGTAACTTCACTATCAGAAAACACTTCACCGCCATCGACAGCATCCAAAGTACTTCTTACATGTACCTGTAACAATTTACTTTAAACCACGTGGGCTTTACCTGGACAAAGGAAATCATGAAAGTGCTGAGAGACAAGGGATACACATGGAGGGTTGTAGAGAAGAAATCCAAGAACAAGGATAACTGGAGAAATTTTATCTGTCGCATGTACATAAATATTGCCGCACGAAGTTAGAAGAACCTACAGAGGTCCAGTTCTTGCGGACGGGCATCGTCAGAACCGACTGCAGTGGGAAAACCAGCATTGTCAATGGACCGTTGCGAATGATTGGAGAAGGGTTTGGTTTAGTGATGAATCATTCTTTCTGCTCCAGCGGCACGGTAGACGGAGAAGATTTTACAGCAGAATCTATGAATGCTGCGCCCAGAACTGGGTGGATGAGGCTCCTCCACATGATGGTGGAGGTGTACTGTTGTGGGGGACGATCAGTTTCATGGGAAGAAGTGACCTGGTGCAAACTGAAGGATGCCTGAATGCCCAACGATACGTCGCTGAATTCTTTGTCCTCACGTCCTTCCACCTCTGGCTGCACCAGGGTCGATTTTTCAGCAGGATAGAACAGCCAGTTCCTCGCTGACAACAACGTCTAGACCATTCCGTAGCCATCCATGTCATTAGCCATGAACCTAATAGAACACATATGGGATGAACTCAACAGACAAGTCCCCAGCGAGACGTGGCGCCAATCAATCTCCTACAGTTGTCTCTTGCACTGCGGGAAGAGTGGGCACTCATCCCACAACAACAGATCCAACGGCTAATCGGATCCATGTCAAGGAGATGTCGTTCTCTGATACAGACCGGAGGAGGCCATACACCTTACTGAAACGGAGGCCTCAGTCGCAAAGAATTAAAGTCCAAACCAAATTTAATGAACATCATTTCATTGTTAAAGTCTTAAAATTTATTCATATCAAGATTGAAACATTGATTCCATTAAAAAAAAATTGAATTAAGTTTCAAAATATGGTGTCAATTACGACTATAGTATTGTTGCGTTTCTTTTTTTTTTTTTTTTTGAACATTATATATATTATTTAAAATATAATGTTCTATAAATTCATACCAACGCTTTCCAGAGTATCAATACACTATTTCAAAGAGGTATATTGACTTTCCTGTAGTTCCGACCACAGTTATTCTTCTCAGTATCACCACAGTGTTCTCTTACTCACACACGCACATACTTGAAGTAGCTGCAGCTTGATGATGATGTTTTATTGTTTAATAAGTCAACCAAACATATTTTTATCTTCCTGTGTTTTATCACGCTTCCTTTAATTTGGAATGTTTTTTTTTTAATTTCTTTTTTTTTCTCATAGATTTCCCTCGAAATTTTACTGTGCTCATTTGTAAAAAAAAAATACTCTCTTTGACAAATTTTTCTACAGATTTCTCTTTAGTTAACCTTATAAATACATTTCTTAGAACAGTTTTAAAACCATTCCATTTAACAATTATTCCAAAACACCCTTTCGCCAGTTTTCTAAAACCCTCTTTGACTGTTTTTCCAAAACACCCTCTTTGGCTATTTTTCCAAAACACCCTCTTTGAATAGTTTTCCAAAACACCCTTTCTGACTAGTTTTCCTATACACCTTCTTTAATTAGTTTTCCAAAACACCCTCTTTGACTAATTTTACAAAACACCCTCTTTGATTAGTTTTCCAAAACACCATCTCTGATTATTTTCCAAAACACCCTCTTTGACTAATTAAAAAAACACTCTCTTTGACTAGTTATATAAAACAGCTTCATTAATTTTTTTAAAACACCCTCTTTAACTAGTTTTACAAAACACCTTCCTTAACTATTTTTCTAAAAACCCTCTTTGACTAGTTTTACAAAACACCTCCCTTAACTATTTTTCCAAAAACCCTCTTTGACTAGTTTTACAAAACACCTTCCTTAACTATTTTTTCAAAACACCCTTGTGACTAGTTTTACAAAAACACCCTCTATGATTAATTTTACAAAACACTCTCTTTGCCTAGTTTTACACAACACTTTCCTTAACTATTCTTTCAAAACACCCTCTTTGACTAGTATTCCAAAACACCCTCTTTGACTACAATTCCAAAACATCTTCTTTGACCAGTTTTTCAAAACACCTTCTTCCATCAGTTGTATAAAACTCTAATTACTGTAATTCAGCATTTCCCCAGAATATTGTCCTTAGCTCTTTGATAAGGTTAAAAACAAAAACAAAAAAAAAAAAAAAGCAACTTTATCCATTTTTTTTAAAGGCGAAACCTTTGAAACTCAGAAAAAAGTTACATTGAAACTTCCAATGTACAGGGTCCGGCATAAAGCATGGCTGGATTTTAAAACTGGATAATAAATAAAATGCTACATTGAACCTATCTTGTTATATGGAAGTGAATCATGGACAATAGGCAAGTCTGCACAAAAATCATTGGAAGCAGCAGAAATGTGGTTTATTAGACGAATGTTGCGAATCCCATGGACAGCAAAAATAACTAATGAAGAATGTATGAGAAGAGCCGGAGAGACAAAAAAAAAACCTTGTCAAAAAGATAAGAGAGAGACAATGTACTTTCATAGGACATGCAATGAGAAGAGGGGGCATTGAAAATATTATAACAGCAGGAAAAATAGAAGGAAGAAGATCAAGAGGAAGACCAAGAGAAATGATACTGGACAGTCTGACGGGATGGTGTGAGAGGAGATCACCAACTGAGCTGATGGCCTGCATGAAGGATCGGATACTCTGGAGAAGCATAATAGCCGCGGCCAGTCGGCACGGCACATGATGATGATGATAATAAATAAGCGCTACACTTGTTTTTGGTATTAAAAAAAGTAAAATGAAACTCAGAAAAGTAGGTATTTTTATTATTACTGACAACCATATTTAGGTTTTGAAAATTACAAAGGTTAGATGACCGCCATTACATTTGATACATTCAGCCAGGCGTCTGGAAAATTCCTGCATAACACCATTTAACATGTTCAAAGGGATATTTTGAATGCAGTGTAGGATTCGATCATGTAGGTCTGCAAATGACTGTGGTCGACTAGCATACACCGTGTTCTTGAGGTACCCCCACAAAAAGAAGTCTGCAGCCGATAAATCCGGTGACCTTACCGGCCAATGAATATCGCCAAATCTGGAAATAAGACGATAGGGAAATTCTTGTCGCAGCATGGCCATGGACTGACGGGCTGTGTGGGCAGTTGCTCCATCTTGTTGAAACCATACTAGTCTCCTATTTCTATTGGCCAAGTCTGGAATGAAATATTCAGTTAGCATCTGCACATAAAGATCACTATTAACAGTAAGAGGTTGCCAGGTGCCAAAGCGTTCCTAACAGATGATCGCCGAGGGCTACGAAGCAATGGGTTGCGGACTTCTTGAATTCGTTCAGGTGTCTGCTGAGTTCTTGGACGACCAGTAGACTTGTTATTAAGGCAAATAACGGTTTCCTTACATTTTTTGACCCACTTCAAAATTGTTTTGTCCTCCGATCGGGAACATTATCACGGGGATGCAACTGAAAACGGCGACGAAACTTTCGTTGTACAGTAATAGACGATTCTCTACTTTTAAAATAAGTTTCAACGGTGAATGAGCGATGTTGTGTTTGCCAAGAAGCCATTGTTAAAAATGACCGCCTGTCTGATTCATCTCTGACGTCATGGTTTTTTCACAAGTATTCAGTTTCTGCGCACTACGTCAGTTAAATCCAGCTATGTATTTAATACAGGCACTGCGAAAATAAACCCGATATCTTGAAATACATTTATCCATGTATTGTCTTCAGCACACATGGATCACATACATCAAGGCGAAGTTTCAATTCTACCCGTGTTCCGATATTCTCAAAAGAATACAAAGTTCCGGACTATTATCTTTCGTGTCCGGCGAACGCATTAATACAGGCCCACGAACCGCCCTGAAATTGTACACCCGAGTACCGCTCTTTAAAATATTCGATTACTCACAGCGAAAAATACTGATTTGCTCACTTTACGACATGGAATAAATTCTCAAATTTGGATCACCGAGGTGGACATAGAGAGAAAAGGGGCGGGATTGGCCCGGGTAAAGAAAGGATCTCTAGTGACTAGTATAGTTTATTGACCCGTCTAGACAAACTCTCTGACAGATCCTTCTATTTCTCAGATATCATGAGATTTCTGTCTCAGGGAAATAGAAGATGTCTGACAAACTGAGCGTAGGGAGTATGGTAAATGAGGTCAGTTACCAGTTTTCTATTATCCTTGTTTTATCTTGTTCTTCCATTTATTCTTTTCGCTTTGAATCGCGTGAAAGTCTGTTAGATAATACTAAAATATGCAAATAAAGTATGCAAATTTAAAGAGTGAAAAAGGATAAAATGACTGTATGCAGGAAACTACTGTAAAGAGCGGAACAACAACACAACTCCTTCAGATCATCAGAGGTAGTACCCCTCACCCCTCAGACAAGTGTTTTGGCCCTATTAAACTCCTGACACTCTAAGGGGGGTGGGCCCTCTGGGTCATGACTCCCAGAGGTCTTGTGAGTTGTTGCTTTTTTTTTTTTTCGTCCCGGGATTGAACCCGTGATCTTCAATTTGTCACTGCACTTTTGAAGTGCGTCTTTAGCGATTTAGCTACGGAGGACTGGTATTGGTGATAAACGAAATTATTTATGTTCCCAATGCTTATTTCGCATACTTCACAGCCAGCAACGAAGCCTTTTCTGCTGTTTCTGAAAGGCTTTTCAATGCCCTTGCTCTGGCGTGTCCCTTTATGCCCAGTTCCTTACATAGGTCATATGCTGATGTTGCTCCCACTTCTACAGCTATCACTTTTGCCCTGACTCCTGCCCCCTGCCTCAGTTGCTTGACCAGGTCATTGTACTTCTCACATTTGAACAGACCCTGCTTCTCTATTCTTGTTTCGTACTGAACCGTAAGCTTGATCATTATTAGTTCTGTTTTTCTAAGGAGTACACTACAATGTCCGGACGCGTTCCTGTGTTCTTAATGGCAGTCGGGTAGGTGGGCCCTGGAAGGTCCGCTATCACATCCCAGTCATTTGTACCATCCAGCAGTGATGGTAAGGGAATGTCCCTGATGTCAATATTCAATGTCGTACCAGCGCCTATGAAGTATTTAGGTGGGACCTCAACTCTTTTGCTGTTATTTGCTTTATCTTTTGCCCTGTCTACAATGGCTACTAGTTCCTGCAGCACTCTGTTGTGCCGCCAGGTGTAGCGTCCTTGACCTAATGATACTCTGCATGCTGACAGCACGTGCTCCAATGTTTGCCTTTCGTTGCAGAGAGGGCACTTTGTATCTTCTGATAAACCCCATTTGTATAGGTTGGAGCCTGTAGGCAGAAGGTCATAAGTAGCTCTGATGACGAAGCTGAGTCTCAATGGTGTCATTTTCCAGGTGTCTTTCCATGTTAATGCTCTCTGAATATTTCGCAAGAGAAAATTAAATAAATGTAAAGAAAAAGTTACATAGTTACTTCCCTATATATATATATATATATAGTTCTCTCCCCTATATTTCGGTCCAGCTTATTTTGTGTCATCACTTCAGCTGACACTGATTGTCTGGTGGCATTAAAATACTTTCTGTGTCTTTGGCTGGTATGTGTCTAAGTTGTAGGAAAGTGTTCTTTAAATGAAAAAAAAAAAGTTAGGAAACAGTTATTTTTACGAACAATTATTTAAATCATTGCTGAACGAGACAGTAAATTTGAATTGCCACGCCTTTAATAATAATAATAATAATAATAATCACTCAGACATTTGCATGTCCCTTGCGGAACTTTGCCTCCCTAACAGCTTTCACGTAGACTTCTCGGTTGTGAGCAAGCTGGCCTGCTGCTGATGCGTCCATTTGCAGATCATCAACGATGTCTTGCAGCCATCTTCGCTTTGGTCTTTATCTCTTTCTTTTTCCCAATATGTACCCTTCCAAGACGGTCTTCTCTAGATTATCATGACGTTTAATGTGTCCAAAATATTTACGTTTTCTCTCTTCAATCCTCTTTACTAGTCAGCCTTCTTCAATATTAAGTTCTTGTAGTATGGATATATGTGTTCTTTTTTGTGTCCATGATATTTGAAGAACTCTTCTGTAGCATTTACATTCAAAGGCATTTATGTGTTTCTCAGCTGTTTTGTTAAGTGTCCAGGTCTCACAGGTGTATGTTGCGATAGGAAAGATGCACGCCCTTAAAATCTTACTGTTGTAGTTCTGTCTGTTCCTCTCCAGGGATTCTTTAGTGGCTTTACTTTCTGAATAATGATAATAATAATAATAATAATTCCAGCATGGTTGACTGAAGACAAGAAAAAGTCCTAGCAGTTGGTAGACGTGGCTAACTTTCTTTCATTGACATATTGTAGGAAGTGGAAGATTCTAGAATCTTTCTGTATGCAAAGATAGCGTTAAACTAAACGATAACATCAAATTGTTTATGGTGTTTATGAAGGAGTCTGTGCCAGCTAGTCTTTTTCTTCTTCTTCTTCTATCTCCCTGGCAGCTCCGAGTTGGTGTTCTTTGCAGCAGATACCGTGCAGATGTTGCAGCACATCATCGTGTCCGACAGGGAGCAGGTTATGGTGGCTGCTTTTTTTTTTCGGTACCTGAGCGAGATCCAAAAACGGAGTATCTGCGGTGCTTCTTCAGCAAACTCCACTACCATGGGAACTATGGCGATTCCTGCCCGCTAGCTAGGTTAAGCCTGTTACTGGGTGTACCCAAGGAAAGGTGGGACAGGGTCTTGGTCAGCTATGGTTCGCCAACCCAGATGAAAAAATAGAGATTGGAGAGTAAGGGGGAGGTGTGGGAGGAAGTTCAAAGTTGGAAGCCATTGTGAGTGATGCTGGAATAAAGAGAGTAGACATGTAGCTCAGTCAGTCAGTCAGTCAGTCAGTCAGTCAGTTAGTCAGTCAGTCAGTTAGTCAGTCAGGCAGTCAGTTAGTCAGGCAGTCAGTTAGACAGGCAGTCAGTTAGTCAGGCAGTCAGTTAGACAGTCAGTCAGACAGTCAGTCAGGCAGTCAGTCAGACAGGCAGGCAGGCAGTCATGCAGGCAGTCAGTCAGTCAGGCAGGCAAGCAGGCAGTCAGGCAGGCAGGCAGTCATTTGTATGTCCCTTGCGGAACTTTGCTTCCCTAACAGCTCTCCTGTAGGCAACTCTCGGTTGTAAGCAAGATTTAGCTACTTATGAGAAATTAGAGTCGGAGATGGGCGTCCGCTTAGAATTCTGGGGAAAACCAAATAGGTATTCCCATATAAATCCCATACCAGTCCAACAAATAGAACCCGATAACCCATTCTAACTGTTTTGGTGTCTAATGAAGCTTTCTTGCTGAAATATCAAATATAACTTCTTATTAAGTAAAGGTTACAGGGATGACTTTTTTAATGTATTTTTTTCTTTGTTTTAAATCTTCACCAAGTATTTTCTTATTTATTCACTCCACAGTCTCGCCCTACATTCTCACTCTCACACAGTCACTTTATCTCTCTCACTTTATCTCCACCCCATAGTCCCTTTATCTCTCCTACATAACCATACTATCAACGTTCTCGTATGATACTTCCACCGTTTCGCTGATTTATCTCGCCTGTGTTTATATTTAAGCTAGCCCGTTTATACTTAGTTCACGTGTTTAAATCAAGCCCACCAGTTGGATTCATCTCTCTCCTCTCATTCTCTCTCTCTCTCTCTTTCTCTCTCTCTTTTTCTCTCTGTATATTTAGCTCTCAATCGGATCCCTATCTGAGGAGACGAATACATCTCCCGGCCAGATCTGACCTCAATTACTGTCTGCTCTGTCAATCAGGTGTAGACGAACCAAGGAAAGCGCGCCTGGAAGAAAAACACGGGCGACAACTTCTTGACAGAGATTGGATGGCAGCGATTGTTAGGATCACTCCAACGATATTGTTCCACAATCTAAACACATCAAGATATTCTCGCTGAAAAAGCGGAGAGTCCGGATTTAGAATAAACTCGACGAGTTTAAGATTTCGGTTTATTTTCTGAGCGTGAGATAACAATCTTAGAAACGTGTGACGGAGTGTGTCTGGGGAAAGCTGGGGTAAAGGTTAAAATGGTAAGTACACATAAAACACCATCATCGTGTGCCGTGCTAGCATGCGCAGGCTAGAATTTTTCATTCCTGTTTGTGGCGCTCTTGGTCTCTCTAGTCAAAACTTGTGTAGCTACCGCGGAGAGGGCGCTGTGGAGGTGGGCTATGATATATGGAGTTCGGTATCAAAGATGAGCTATGATATATGGAGTTCGGTATCAAAGATGAGCTATGATATATGGAGTTCGGTATCAAAGATGAGCTATGATATATGGAGTTCGGTATCAAAGATGAGCTATGATATATGGAGTTCGGTATCAAAGATGAGCTATGATATATGGAGTTCGGTATCAAAGATGGGCTATGATCGATGGAATTCGCTAGTCAAAGATGAGCTATGATCGATGGAATTCAGTAGTCAAAGGCAGGCTATGGTCGATGGAATTCGCTAGTCAAAGATGGGCTATGTTAGAAGGAATTCGATAATCAAAGATGGGCTTTGATCGATGCAGTTCGGTATTCACAGCATTAAAACAAAGGCCTTTTGATGTCTTTTGACCCGACACTAAACATTCCTACCGAAGCTGTCTGATATTACACTCAATTAGCGTCCATGATGAGTGATAATTCTAATCTGCATTGATTGGTCCGTCGGTTTCTTTGAGCAACCGCGCCTGGACATGATTTGTAAAAACTTTTTTGTGTGTAAATCTGTTAAAAAAAAAAGAAACGCAACAAATACAATGTCACGATTTAAACTGAAGTTTGCTGATCAGACAAGGACAAATTGCCTGAAATGTTCATTTGGACATCAACTTCACGTGCTGACCTGAATTGTACTCGGCAGATGATTCATGAGCAGAGAAAAGCGACACTAGTCAAAACAGCATTTTTGACGATAATTCATGACAGGTTCACGAGAATCTCGTGAAAACTTAATGAACACAAAATTCACTGACCATGTTATTGAATGCCTATAAAAGATTGACACTCCTCAAATCAATTCATATGAAAATTCAATGCGCATGTATGGCTCATCTCACTACAAATCAACGACTCATCATCATTGGACGTTTACAGACTGCACAGTCACAAAGTGTAGTGGTCAGACAATTTAATGCGGTTAGAAGCACCATTAGTCGCCTTTGGAGACGATTTCAAGAAACTCAACTCCTGCCGAAGACCGCTTCATACGCTGCGTCACTTTAGGAATCGATTTGCATCTGCGTCATCAACAGTATAGGCAATGACAGCAGCTCGTCGAATTTAAGATCAAACGGTCAGGAGCCGGCTGCAGGATGCTGGTTTTTGGGCTAGAAGACCCTATAGAGGTCCTGTTCTTACGGATCAGCATCGCCAGAATCCACTGCAGTGGGGAACCAGCATCGTCAATGGACCGTTGCGAATGATTGGAGAAGGGTTTCGTTTAGTGATGAATCATTCTTTCTGCTCCAGCGGCACGATAGACGGAGAAGAGTTTACCACAGAGTCCATGAGCGCTACACCCAGAGCCGCGTGTATGAGGCTCCTCCACATGGTGGTGGAAGTGTACTAGTGTGGGGGACAATCAATTTCAGGGGAAGAAGTGACCTGGTGCAAACTGAAGGACGCCTGAATGCCCAAAGATATGTCGCTGAAATTCTTCGTCCTCACGTCCGTCCACTTCTGGCTGCACCAGGGTCGAGTTTTCAACAGGATAACCAACTCACTACCCAGTTCCTCGCTGACAACAACGTCCAGACCATTCGGTGGCCATCCATGTCATCAGACATGTATCCAATACAACAATTATGGGATGAACTAAACAGATAAGTCCGCCAGCCAGACGTGGCTCCAACCAGTCTCTGACAGTTGTCTCTTGCACTGCGGGAAGAGTGGGCAGCCATCCCACAACAACAGATCCAACAGCTAATCGGATCTATGTCAAGGAGATGTCATTCTCTGATTCAGGCCTTACTGAAATGGAGACATCAGTCGCAAAGAATAAAAGTCCAAACCAAATTTAATGAACATCATTTCTTAAAGTTTCTTCACGCCAAGACTGAAACATTAATTCAGTAAAATAAAATTGTGATACAAGTTTAAAATTTGGTGTCCATTGCGACTACAGTTGTGTTGCGTTTCTTTTTTTTTTTTTCTACAGTATAGTAAACTTAAAGGGCCACTGTCTAAATCATGAATGAGTGACTGCAGCAAGACATTTTTCTGAGCCATACAAGGCAAGCCAGACATAAAATCTGTAATGTCTACATATCTTGGGATATAGAGAATTTGTGACTGTCTACATATCTTGAGGTAAAGAGAATCTGTGATTGCCTACATATCTTGAGGTAAAGAGAATCTGTGATTGCCTACATATCTTGAGGTAAAGAGAATCTGTGATTGTCTACATATCTTGAGGTAAAGAGAATCTGTGATATCTACATATCTTGAGGTAAAGAGAATCTGTGATATCTACATATCTTGAGATAATGAGAACCTGTAATATCTACATATCTTGAGGTAAACAGAACCTCTGTTGTCTACATATCTTGAGGTAAAGAGAATCCGTGATGTCTACATATCTTGAGATAAAGAGACAAACCAATCGCCAACAAAACAATAATTTTATCTGGAGATGTACTCTTTAGTTATGGCTTATAATAGTGTTAGAATGTAAATAACTGGTCATATATGAGAATAGTGGAGGAACAATATCAGTTTTCTAATGTTGTGCTGTACTTAAAATTTCTTTTTGAAAACATACAGATGTCTAATTTACATACTGTTCTCTCTCTCTCTCTGCATCATACCTGACCATATTTTTTCCAGCTTCAAATGGAACCAGGTACCCATTTCTAAGTGATTTTGATGCTATTCTAACAAGCACAGATCAAGACACTAACCACGTGACCAAACTGGGATTTTTTTTTACACTTGGATGACTGTCATTTGATACATCCACTTAATTGTTAACATGTCTTTCTTCTTGCTTTCTTTCATTCATTATGTCCGTATCTTTTACTCTCTGTATTAAAAGCTACTGAGACACAAAGAGAGGGAACTATTGTATCAAGGATATGTCGCTGGAGAATCAAAGATATATTACACGCCTAGGTCACGATGACTTGTTGCAGGCTGCAAAGAAAGGGCGGTTTGTAATAGGCGAGTACAAAACAAGAGAATAGAAACACAACACTAAACAAAATATCAAACAAGAGAATAGAAGCACAACACTAAACAAAATATTAAACAAGAGAATAGAAGCACAACACTAAACAAAATATCAAACAAGAGAATAGAAGCACAACACAAAATAAAATATCAAACAAGAGAATAGAAACACAACACTAAACAAAATATTGAACAAGAGAATAGAAGCAGAACACAAAACAAAATATCAAACAAGAGAATAGAAGTAGAACACTAAACAAAATATCAAACAAGAGAATAGAAGTACAACACTAAACAAAATATTGAACAAGAGAATAGAAGCAGAACATGAAACAAAATATCAAACAAGAGAATAGAAGCACAACACAAAATAAAATATCAAACAAGAGAATAGAAACACAACACTAAACAAAATATTGAACAAGAGAATAGAAGCAGAACACAAAACAAAATATCAAACAAGAGAATAGAAGTAGAACACTAAACAAAATATCAAACAAGAGAATAGAAGTACAACACTAAACAAAATATTGAACAAGAGAATAGAAGCAGAACATGAAACAAAATATCAAACAAGAGAATAGAAGCAGAACACAAAATAAAATATCAAACAAGAGAATAGAAACACAACACTAAACAAAATATTGAACAAGAGAATAGAAGCAGAACATGAAACAAAATATCAAACAAGAGAATAGAAGTACAACACTAAACAAAATATCAAACAAGAGAATAGAAACACAACACTAAACAAAATATCGAACAAGAGATCAGAAGCACAACATGAAATAAAATATCAAACAAGAGAATAGAAGTACAACATGAAACAAAATATCAAACAAGAGAATAGAAGTACAACACTAAACAAAATATTAAACAAGAGAATAGAAGCACAACATGAAACAAAATATCAAACAAGAGAATAGAAGTACAACACTAAACAAAATATTAAACAAGAGAATAGAAGCACAACATGAAACAAAATATCAAACAAGAGAATAGAAGTACAACACTAAACAAAATATCAAACAAGAGAATAGAAGTACAACACTAAACAAAATATCGAACAAGAGAATAGATGCAGAACATGAAATAAAATATTGAACAAGAGAATAGAAGTACAACACTAAACAAAATATCGAACACGAGAATAGATGTACAACATATGACAGTACTCGTATTCTCCTAAATGACGAGATATAAGCAATATTGGTACTCAGAAACAATCTTAGTTGAAAGGTATCTTAGTTCAATGTTCTGAGATTAGTGTGCGGCATGAACACTAAGTGGGTAAAGTTATGGGTATAAATACCACACAAGATTAGGTTAGAGTGAGGACACGTACTATGTGTTGGAAAAGAGAGCCTTATTTGTTTTGGATGCAGGAGAAGCCTTACTTATTTTGGAGAGCATTACTATGTTTTGTTTAGGAGAATGTCTTGTTTTGGACAGAGTTTTTCGGTAGTAACAGTTTTTGGTAGAGGCAGTTTAGGTTAAGATGAAGTAGTTTTGAGACATTTTGAAGAGTCTGTTGTTAGATGAGCTTTTTCTGTTGGAATCTGTGTATGTCTTTTGTTGTTGTTGTTGCAAGTAAGGTTTTTTCTCACATGGCGTTGGATATTTCACTCCCGGAACTGTCACTGTAACTGTCTTTTCAGCCTGATGGGGTACGGTTCCACCCTCATAATATTATTTATCATTTTCTCCATTTCTAAATGTGGTATTCAGTATTTTAAAGCATTAGTTTCTCGTGGAATGTTATATGTGGTTGAAGTTGATTGACTGCAGGATTCTGTGTAGTATAGTTATTACTTGGTGTTCTGCTGTATTATGGAGAGCATGGTTTTCTGCTGTAGTATTATGGAGAGCTTGGTGTTCTGCTGTAGTATTATGGAGAGCTTGGTGTTCTGCTGTAGTATTATGGAGAGCTTGGTGTTCTGCTGTAGTATTATGGAGAGCTTGGTGTTCTGCTGTAGTATTATGGAGAGCCTGTTGTTCTGCTGTAGTATTATGGACAGCTTGGTGTTCTGCTGTAGTATTATGGAGAGCCTGTTGTTCTGCTGTAGTATTATGGAGAGCCTGGTGTTCTGCTGTAGTATTATGGACAGCTTGGTGTTCTGCTTTAGTATTATGGAGAGCCTGGTGTTCTGCTGTAGTATTATGGACAGCTTGGTGTTCTGCTTTAGTATTATGGAGAGCCTGGTGTTCTGCTGTAGTAATATGGACAGCTTGGTGTTCTGCTGTAGTATTATGGAGAGCCTGGTGTTCTGCTGTAGTATTATTGAGAGCTTGTTGTTCTGCTGTAGTATTATGGACAGCCTGTTGTTCTGCTGTAGTATTATTGAGAGCTTGGTGTTCTGCTGTAGTATTATGGAGAGCTTGGTTTTCTGCTGTAGTATTATGGAGAGCTTGGTATTCTGCTGTAGTATTATGGAGAGCTTGGTGTTCTGCTGTAGTATTATGGAGAGCTTGGTGTTCTGCTGTAGTATTATGGAGAGCTTGGTGTTCTGCTGTAGTATTATGGACAGCTTGGTGTTCTGCTGTAGTATTATGGAGAGCTTGGTGTTCTACTGTAGTATTATGGAGAGCTTGGTGTTCTGCTGTAGTATTATGGAGAGCTTGGTGTTCTGCTGTAGTATTATGGAGAGCCTGTTGTTCTGCTGTAGTATTATGGAGAGCCTGGTGTTCTGCTGTAGTAATGTGGAGAGCCCGAAGATCTTGTTGTGTTGCGGTGCGAGTAGCTAAGCAACAGATTTTGCAAACTTGGCTCAACATCGAACCATTTGTAAAATAGCAACAAGAGGAGAAAGTAACAAGAAAATAATAGTTTAATCAGAGACGCACCCTGTAATAGATTCAGTCTTCACTCGTCTTCTATTCAAGTCTGACAGTCTGACAACAGAAATTCTTCTTCAAACAGGAAACAAAATATCAGCACACAAAAAAATACTACCACCTTGTGGGAAAAAATGCTCTGAAATTATAAACATTCAAAAAATAAAGAAGGAAAGCGATTTTCTAAAACTGGAAACGTTTTTGTTTTTGTTTTCTTCTTTTCTTTTTTTTTTCTTTCAACATACCATAACCAGCCTGTTCCACTTTTCTAATAATTATTATTATTTACATTATTTCGACTAAGATCATTTTTAAATTCTGAGTATTTCCCAACATGCGACGATCAAGGTACAGGACAATACGGGAAAACGGTTAATTTATGTCTTTTACCTCGAAATGTTCAAGATTTATGACGACCCTGACATAAACAGGATGACGATGACGATGATAATGATGATGTCGATGATGATGATGATGATGACGATGACGATGATGATGATGGTGATGATGGCGACGATGATGATGATGATGTCGATGATGATGATGAAAGATTTTTTTTAATGACAGGATAATCAATGACATGATGCAAGAACATGACTAGACCTGTTAGGTCATTAAGATTAAACTTGCTGTCTCGTCAGATCTGATGAGTGAAAGAAAGAAAACTATGTCGATCTAGGAAGCTACACCTGTACACAGACTTGTGACAGTTCGCCAGTCTGAACATTCTCACAGTCGGCCTTTAGCAACCATGCAACTCTTCAGATTTTTATTCTAACATCCATGTTCTTTCGTAGCCAGATATGAAGGTCACGTGGCTGTCACGATCATTTGAGGGAGCATTCACCACAATCACGTGATACACAAAAATAATGAGCGATTTGTGCACATATTTAGAAATGGGGAAAATGTAAATATGCAAGCCATCTTGGCCGCTTTCCTTGATTACATCTGAATGAATATCGTCTGTTTAGGAGATGCATATCTGCCAATAACAACAA